>SEMN01000745.1:0-219424 GCA_005408345.1 Macquaria australasica
CTCTCTCTCTGTCTCTCTCTGTCTCTTTCTCTGTCTCTCTCTCTGTCTCTCTCTCTGCCTGTCTCTCTCTCTCTCTGTCTCTTTCTCTCTGTCTGTCTCTCTCTCTCTCTCTGTCTCTCTCTGTCTCTTTCTCTGTCTCTCTCTCTGTCTCTCTCTCTGCCTGTCTCTCTCTCTCTCTGTCTCTCTCTCTCTGTCTGTCTCTCTCTCTCTCTCTCTGTCTCTCTCTCTCTGTCTGTCTCTCTCTCTCTCTCTCTGTCTCTCTGTCTTTCTTTTAAACAGCACTGGTGCTACAAAGACATCATCTGTTTTATTATTGAAGATCAGTTGCAGTTTGCACATGTTTTTATTAACTAATTTATTTGTACTATATGCACAATGTTGCACTTTATTGATCTGATTGTAAATTAAAAGAATGTAAATAAAGTGTTTTTGTAAAAATCAAAAAAAATCTCTCTCTCTGTCTGTCTCTCTCTCTCTCTCTCTGTCTCTCTGTCTTTCTTTTAAACAGCACTGGTGCTACAAAGACATCATCTGTTTTATTATTGAAGATCAGTTGCAGTTTGCACATGTTTTTATTAACTAATTTATTTGTACTATATGCACAATTTTGCACTTTATTGAACTGATTGTAAATTAAAAGAATGTAAATAAAGTGTTTTTGTAAAAATCAAATCAAATCTCTGTCTCTCTCTCTGTCTCTCTCTCTTTCTGTCTCTCTCTCTCTCTCTCTCTCTCTCTCTCTCTTTGTCTCTGTCTCTCTCTCTCTGTCTCTCTAAGTATTTGAAACCACAACTATTATAAATGTACTTGTTCTCGTACTTTAGTAAACATGCATGAACAAAACTCTTAGAGGCTATAAAGCATGAATACGACTGGACCCACCTGTGAATGAGCCTCTAATACTGTTGTTAAATGAAGAAGAATTGCTTTGAGTTTATACTTTTGGTTTGCAAATACTCTCGACAGTCCATCGTCAACTGAAAGCCCCTGAAAACTTGGTTTCTCTATAACATTAAATGTTAATAATGAAATAAATATTCAGGACAAAATGTGTAACAATCAAAGTTAAAGTTCAGAAAAAAATAACCTCCTTAGATATTATTTATCCAAGAGAGTTTAACAGTCAAAAGACCCTGTTACACAGTCTGTTCAAGGTGGGAATGGTGTGTCGTTATTCCGCCTCCCGCCTGTATAAAACGTTCGAACACGGAATGGGGGGGGGGGTGTTGTTGTTCTGCCGTTAAGCTGGCAGCGGAGGTAGCAACAGAGCCGGATCGTGTCTGTGTAACATGGGGGGAGCCGGCAGGATGGGACAGGGGTGTGACGTTTTGATGAGGTGTTATGTGTGTAACCTACCACCAGGGGGATTTAACAAGCAGCTAGCAGCAGTTAGCAGCTAACCTACAGCATGTAGCATGTTCTAAAATCACACACTGGAGCAGCATTATGCTAGAAAGGGCTCAACCAACCTGCTTCATCAGGACTGTGTGGCTGTGGTTTGATCAGATTTGATTGACAGTTGCCTGGCAACATCAGCAAACAACCCCACAACTGCCGTCTTATTCAAATGTTGCTGAATCCTGATTGGTTAAAGGAAACGTGTGACGTCACAGACAAAACCACACATGCAGAAACCATCACGTCATATGAAATGAACAAAGCTTTGCGAGAAGTTAAATTGAGACAGCAGGTTTTTAGGGCCTTTAAGGTGGATTAGCTCTCTCTCTTTGAGCGCTCCCTCAAACAGCAGAGCCTTTTTACAGACAAATCTAACTTTTACTATAAATGATCTTTTCTTTGTCTGTGAAGTCTGATTTACATCCATGAATATGTAATTTAAAGAATCCTGTAAGGGAATAATATCAAGCAGTCAGTGCCAACTTTCACTCACATTGAAGTTTGAAACTTCTTCTTAACATGATTTTGAATAAACAAAAGCCACATCGAGATTTTAGGGTTACTGTTACTTTGACGAGACAAAGTGACAAATTCAAAGTCAGAGCAGGACTGTGCTTGTGTTGTGTTGGACAAAGAAAAAGTACAACCCAACTACACTTTAGTATAGTGTAAGTGATTATTTAACAGATTATTTAACAGTGTATTGCCTCAGAACATGAATGCTCAGTACTTTGTTGGACCACTCTGACCTTTTTAATCTCTTTTGAAATATGTTCCCATCGTTTCTGTGTTCTCAGAATCTAACTAAATTTGGCGTATGTGTGTTTGAATCATACTGTACCAGCAGTCTGTCAGGTGTTTGTTTTTAAGTGTAGACGTGTGTGTGTGTGTGTGTGTGTGTGTGAGATGTAGGTGTGTGAGTGCCGGGCTGAGGAGCCCCCTTTAGTGAGAGTGGGGGGTCTGAAGTGGCGTCCCTCCATTAACACAGACAGAGGTGTGTGTGAGAGATAACTGCCGGCTCTCACACTCAGACACCTCACACACACTTCACACACACACACACACACACACACACACACACACACACACACACACGCTATACACTACACTCAGCCCTCCTGTCTGCGTTTTCCAAACCTCTCACACACTCTCTTTACGTCCTCAAGCCCCTTAAACACACAAACACACACACACACACACACACACTCAGTCAACCCATCATACACACTTCACATCCACTCTCTCAGACTCACATGCCACCATGTTGACTCAGTTGCCACGGGATGGGTGGAAGTGAAGGAATGACACACACACATCACTTTCAGTGTGTGTGTGTGTGTGTGTGTGAGACGCAGTGGCCTTTCTCAGGGTTGGTGTCAGTCTAACTGGCATCAAGATGACTGGCTTTATGTGATGACTGGTTAGTCATATTTCCTGTGTGTGTGTGTATGTAACTGTCCACAGTGTGTGTGTTGTGTTGATCTTTTTCCTGCACTTATGGCTCAATTTAAACCGTAATGTTTGTAATATCAGCTGCTGTTAGTTGCTGTTACCGTAATATTTACATCATCCACTGTGTGCACCATTGATTGTTGTTACTGTAATGTTTGTATCAGCAGCTCCATTTAATTTTGTAATCAGATTCACATTACGTAACTGTACCGTAAAGCTTAGATCAGCTGCCAGTTCACATTGATGACGTTCACATTGATGACTGGTACCATAGTGTTTGGACAAGCAGCTCCACAGCTTTTTAATATCACATTACACACGTCAGGTCTTTGAAGCCAATTTGACATAGTGGCCAGAACGTGTGATTACACTTTCCGGCTTTGTCACGTGACTGGCCCCAAAAAGACTTTTTCCCATAGACTTACGTTGTGAAAGCGGATAATTTTTTTCCCAGTATACGAACACTTAAACAGCCCTTATTTAAATCATGATGTCCTAAAAGTTGTAAAATGCATTAATAGCTGAATCCAGAGTTACAGAGTCACTGTCGAGGTCGAGTGGCTGGGAGGCGGGGCTAAAGGAAACGCTGGTGCGCTCGCTCTAGGGGCCGAAGATCCGGGTTATTTAATACCAGGAAGTCGAACTTTTTTGGCTTCTTGCACCGCTGAGCAACTTCCGTAGGAATGAACGGGGCCCCGCCTCCAACGCTGCATCCTGCTCTCCTCATACCATAGACATATATATATATATGTATATATGTCTATGTCCTCATACATCCACAACACATACCGGTACTTGTTTTTACCTTAATGGCTGGATAAGACGCCCCCTGGCATTTTTACATTGGATTGCATTAATACATGATTTTATGCATTTTCTGTTAGATTAAAACCTGCAGCGTTCAGATGAGCAGATACTTGTTGACACAGTGATATTAGATTAACATTATGCACTGCTACTGTACTGCAGGTATTATCAGCTACTCAGCATTTTGTCATTGGCTGATGGTTCACTAATACTTCATTTACTATTTGAAATATTTATTATGTAATTAAAATAGATTATTGCTGTTGTCGGGTCAGCAGATTGTACTCAAGTGTCTTTGTCTGGTTTCTTACTGTAATGTTTGGATGAGCAGTGCAGAGTGTTTTATTGCATTAAAATGGATTGCTGTTACTGTAATGTGTGTGTGTAAGCAGGTACTCAGCTTTTTTAAAATTTTAGATTATTGGTTGTTTACTGTTGTAGGACTGTACTTTCACCATAGTAGGTACTGTATATGACCAGCTAATGTATGCTAATGATATTTAGCATGTTGCTATGAAATTTGCATCCCCTTCTGTGTAATTTTGCAGCTTGACAATGATTCCTCATCAGTGGCACAAGCTAGGAACAGGTTTGTTTTTTCAGCGGTTGTTGGATTCATAATGCAGATTCTATTAGTTATTATGTTAGTTGGAGATTTAAATGGCATGAAATTGACTGTTCCAGTTGAATGCTTTAAAGGTCACCTACTGATCTTTGAGATAGCAGATTCATATTCACTGCTGCTTTTGTGTTGTGTTGTACTGTATCTAGAGCTATAAGATCATATGTTTGTGCCAAAGCTGCTAAAACAAATTTACAGATCATATATAGTGTTACAGACACAGTGAAATAAAGTAAAAGCAGAAAATATATATAATATAAAGCACAGATGACGATGTAATGCATGGGTGAATATTGGTACTGGCAGCTATGTTTTACATAATTAAAGTAATAATAACAAGCAAAGGACATAAATGATGTCCTGTTTATAAAAATAATTATAGAATTTGCTGCTCAGTAAAAGCTTTTTGAAAGTGGGTCGGCATCAGTTGCAGATGCTATAAATGCATTTTCCAACATTAATTAATAAAAACAAACTACCACAGCCACTCAGGTAATTATGTTTCCACTGCAATAAAACGGCCTTGAGTCTTCGGGATTTGTGTAAATATTTATTACCGTAGTCTAGTATTTGTTTCAGAAACTGAAAAATAAGTTTTGAGTAGTAGTATTTTCATTATACAATAATTCATATTATTTATTAAATGCCAGTAGATATGTTATGATAAAGAATCACTATGATAATGTTCAAATGTACAGATTTTGCCAGTATCTGTTCCCATGTTGTCTAGTTTTATTATGAAGACAACACTATCATTTTTTATTTAAAATTAAACCTGAACCTGACTGATTTTCCCCCAAAATGTTTGATCCCATCTTTTCCTCTCACACAGCTGCATTATGTAAATCTTATATAACTGGATAGTTTATTTACATATGTCCTTAATGAATTGCCACCAGCTCCCACCAAACGCTGTGTAGTAAGGTGATAATAAATACAGGCAGGTTGGCCGGCGATGAGTCAGTGCGAGCTGCTGCTGAAAAGCATCCCAGCTGTTGCGGCGGCCCGGCGGGGGCGGTGCCAGCCGCGACGGGGTCACCGCAGTGGGCTCGAGACTGCAGGGTTGTCGGTTTGAATCCCCAGATAGCGTCTGCACAGCAGCAACCTTTTCTGTGACTCAGCATGAAACTCCTCGGTGACTCAGACTCTTTGTTCAACCAGAGGTTTGTTCATGCTGCGGTGTTCGTGATTCTGTTAATGTCACCCTCTCCTTCATGCATCATAACTCCTCCACTCACGCCAAGGCTGCACTTTTGTCCTTTAACACTAAACAAAACTGCACTTCTACAAGTTTAGTTTCTTTGGTCGCAGCTGTTATGGGAAAGTTACCAGTCTTCACTTTTTGTACTGGACTTGAATCACTTGGAATTGCCTCATGTCATTTATGGTTTTTACTATTCTTTCTGTAAATTTTGCACAGTTCCTCTGGACAAAGTGTGATTCATTCAAATAACTGAAACCTTTAAAATATGATGGATGTCCATGTTGAATTGTTAGATGAACGTCCAGATTCCCACAAAGGCCCAAAATGACAAGTCAAAGCTCTTATGGTTCACACTGAAGACTTAAAAATAGCATGAAGTAACAATGAAGTACTTCCCAAAACCCCAGGTAATGCTATCCACTGTCAGTAGGTCAATTTACTTGCCAACTGCAAACTAAACTGAACAAAAGTCATATAAATGCCTCACAAATATCTTGTTTATTGGACATTTTGGCAGCTTGTCGTCCTTCCATGTCAGCGTGTGTTCAGACAAAAGCCGAAAAGAAAAGGTAGAAGCGGCACAAATGCAAACTGAGCTACAGACATGTTCGTGCAAAATGAAAATGTTTCATCAACTTGAGTGAATCATTTGTTTATGAATCAACTTCACAAACATCCAGAAAGGAGCGGAAAAGAGAGACGCTTGACGAAAATAACAGAACAAGGGATACAGAGTCTGATCCGATACTTTATATGTACCTAAATGTTGGTTAAATATGTATCTGACACACTGAAATAACAGCTGTAGCCCTCTAAATCCATCCAACCTTATTTTTCATCAGTCAAGTCAAGTACATTTTTATTTATAGCGCAATATCACAAATTTACAATCTGTACAGCAAACGACACCCTCTATCCTTAGACCCTCGACTCGGATGAGGAAAAGCTCCCCAAAACCAAACCTTTATCTGGGAAAACTTGATCCAAATACTGAAGGCTCTGATTCAAAACTATAAAGCTGATGAGCTTCAGTTATTGATGTGATATTAAGAAAAGTTTAGCGTTTAACGTGAGAGAAGAATGTGAAGACCTATCACTCTGTTGGGACTGTCCACTTGCAGCTGTATGGTGGTGTTACAGAGTGATACTTCTCTTACCCTCATAAACAATCTTTGGCAGAGTACAGACACAGGCCTGCAGAGAGCAAGCCATCAAGTTACTCAAGGAATTAACGTTAATTAGTGACAGCTGATGTGATCCGCCGCCAGCGATGTTTGTCATTTTGACTGGTGAAGGCGACGGTCAGCGCCGGCTAAAAATAAAAAGCCGCCAGCTGAACGTTTCAAACGCTGCACTTTGCCAATAAGAGAGAAGAGATAACAGATTTGTTCCCACCGGAGTGTGTTTGGCCAGTTGACACGTTCACATTCACACACACAGGATCGGGTTTTGATCGGTTTTGATACCGATCCATTCAAATATGGCCGGATTGCCTCGTACACCGACCCTTAGCATCGGCTCAGGACATCTCTAGAAATAACAATAACAATAATAATAACAACAACAACAATAACAATAACAATAACAATAATAACAACAACAACAACAACAACAATAACAATAATAACAATAACAACAATAACAATAATAACAATAACAACAACAACAATAATAATAATAATAATAATAATAATAACAATAATAATAATAATAGGTGCCTAGAGTCTGAGCTGAACACAAACACACACGTCGGTGCGTCTAGTGCTAGCTAGCTACAGCTAACATCTGTACAGTTGGTCTGACTGACTGAACAAACTGTCTGTAGCCGTCAATAATAATGCGACTTTATCTCAGCTGTGCTCCAACTCCCTCCTTTTTTAGAAATGTTGTCCTGCATTTGTCTTTTTAAAATCATGTTGCTTGTTTATGCGATATTGTCTTGTTATTTTTAGGGCAATTTTTCACATTGTGGACAATAAAGTTCCTAACTGTCTGACTAACACACATCATGTAGGCAAGACAAGCAGCACATAATGAGGAGAAGCCTGTTAACCACATGGATTCAGGCCCAGGTGACATAACAACTTCAGGTATTTATAAGAATTAGGAGCACACAGTGAATGGCCCAAATCAGAAGTGGAAAATGTCAGAATCGGTGTGATTTTTGTCCTGTTCTGACTTTAGAATAATCCAGCCTTCCTTACACAATCATCTGCAGGTTGAAGGAGTATTTTCAGGTAACTTCAGACCTTTGACCTCCTTGCTGTGGCTCCTGTCTGTCTGTCACTGTAAGCTGTTGTGGGCAGAAGCAGCAGCGCCTCCCTCCACTGACCAGCATGCCACCGATGGGACTGCTGTGTATCAGCGGATCAGATGTGACTGCGCGGGCGGCGATGAATGTGATAGGATATGAATGTGGAATTTCAATTATGATGAACGCTGGCCCCGTGTTATCTGTTCCGTCTCCGCGGTGACACGTGTGGGCGGGTCCCGGTCGCACGGCGATAACAAGCATTCAGTCGTAAACACTGAGGAGGAAACAGAGCTGGTGTTTGTGTCAGGAATAGATGGATGGATAGATGGATAGATGGATGAATAGATGGATGGATGGATGGATGAATAGATGGGTGGATGGATGAATAGATGGATGGATGGATGGATAGCTGCTGTTTTTAAATTTCTGATTGAAATGTCTCAGCTTTCAAAATGTCCCTACACCCACTTTCTGTACAAACCTGTGGTGTTAGATTTTCCAAATCACAGATTTAAGAGAAACAGTAGTTGTAGTTATGTAACCACCCACCTCCTGATCACTTGATGACTGGCTGGCATCTTCAAAATCCTTGAAACCATATCCTCACAAATCCTCTGGCAGTCACATTAATAAAAGGAGGCCTGGTGTGTGTTTGTGTTGCAGAAAGTGTCCAGATGGGTTTGACTGTCTGAAGACGGGAAGGAACCCCAACTATGGCTACACCAGCTTCGACACCTTTGGGTGGGCCTTCCTGTCCTTGTTTCGCCTCATGACTCAAGACTACTGGGAAAATCTCTACCACCAGGTAACGTTCATTAAAGGCTATAGGTTTGGTTTCAGAAGTGAAAACAAAATCTCAAAAATGGGAATACTGAACGAATATTCTCGTGCTTTCCATAATAATGGTAATTGGACAGGAAAATTAGAAATGCTATTTAAATTGGTGCATTATTAATGCACTAATGCTACTTAAAGTCCCATGTACAGCAGCTGATCGCAAACAGTTTTTTTTGTTTTCGATCACATCACATGATCTTCATCAGCAGATGTTGATGCCCAGTTGTCATGAAGCATTTCAAGGGTTTGCTTAAAAGCTGAGGTTCAAACTTTATTCTTGAACTTGGAAACCAACTTCATCACAAGGTCAATTTAGTAGCTGTTCTGGAGCTTTCGATCGTATCACAACATCAAGAATGCGCTTTGAACTTCAGCTTTTAAACCAACGTGGACAAGAAATCCTTAAAGTGCTCGGACTACAATCCATGACAACTGGGCAAACTCCATCTGCTGAAGAAGACCATGTGATATGATCAAAAGCCACTGAACAGAACAGCTATTAAATGGACTTGGTGGGGGAGATTGTTTTCACAACTGCTGTTTCCAATGTTTAAACCTCAATATACAAAGTTTCATGGATAGATAATATTTAATTACATTTTTACTCAAAAGAAGAGTGTTATTTAGGGTCTTATGATGATTGATGTATTCTAGTGTCTCTTTATGAGGATATTAACTGTAAATCTAACTATGAATTGAAACTTGGGGCATCTGGACAGTAAGATGATTAGAGAGTTTTTAGTAAGTAAATCAAACTGTCCCCCGTAGAAATCTTTAAGAACATTGTGTTCTTTGTTCCTGTTAACGTGTTGAATTCTTTCTCGTGCACCTGCAGACGCTGCGTTCGGCCGGTAAGACCTACATGGTGTTTTTCGTGGTGGTGATCTTTCTGGGCTCCTTCTACCTGGTCAACCTCATCCTGGCTGTGGTCGCCATGGCGTACGAGGAGCAGAACCAGGCGACCATCGCCGAGGCCTGCCAGAAGGAGCGGGAGTTCCAGGTGGCCATGGAGAGGCTCAAGAAGGAGCAACAGGTAAACTGGTGGTGTCTGGTCCCTGGTCTGGACCTGGATTTGATGATGGTCTGCTGCTCAGTTTTGGAATAAAAGGGTCAACACAAGCGTCTTACAATAAGATATAACTATTAATTCTATGGGTTTACTATACAGCTACTGTAGAATTATCATAGGATTACTATGGCTGTATTGTAGATAGTGTTGCTAACTTTTAGCTCTGTAAAATAAATTCTACTCTTGTCAGTATCGGAGGGTTTTGAACATGATTGTAGTGTGTGGAAACTGTTGCATTACTATGAAATAAGGTGAAAGAAAATCCTATTAGGTTGCATCACTTCATCCAGACCATCTGCCATCTGTTCCAGTGTAAAACAAAAAGCGGCAAAAGAGGAAAGTGACTTTTTAACTGACAAACTAAATAACTTATTATGGTTTAGGCAGTCTGAAAACTGTGTCCACTTACCTTCTGTTTTACCTTCTGTTGTTCTTCATTCTTATTTATGTATGAATATGTATTAATGTATGAATATTTATCGATCATATCAGTTGTAAATCCGTAAATTCCATTTCCATTTTGTTTAATAGAGTTTGTTGTGTGTATCTCTGCCACCAGGTTGCTGCCCAGAAAGTCCTCGACTCAGACTCAATGATGTCACCAGATCTATCCCCATTCGGTCTGCCATTGGACAGCATGGAGGAACGGAGGCGGAGTCAAGCGCTGGTGGGAGTGGCCGATGTGGAGGCGAACCTATCGGAAGAAAAGCTGCTGCAGGTGGACTTGACGGACGGGGGAAAGGTGAGGGAAGAAGAATGTGGCTGCGTTTTATTTTGTTGTTAGATATCAGTAACGCAGTCAGAAACCAACATGTTCTTCATTACCTTCCAGCCCCTCCACCCCCTCCTCGCTCGCTCCTTCTCCACGAGGACTCGGCGAAGCAGTCAGGTCTCCTCCATCTTCAACTTCCGCCTGAGGAGCCGGGGGTCGGAGGGAGAGATGGCTGACGACGAGTACAGCGTCCCAGGCGACGTGGTGGAGGGCGTCGGGGGTCGGACCTACAGCGGCGGGACCTTCAGTGGCATCCTGCCCCACCCGTGGCCCAAACGACGACCAAGCACCTACAGCACTGCCAGCAGGAGCTCCCAGGTGATCACACTGAGATTAGATTTTGTTAAATAAGATACTCTGGGAATAAATGAGACAAGATTTGAGCTACTTATATTATTTATTATTCATTTATTAGAACTCAAATGTAATGAGTGTTATTAGATACTGTAAGCTAAAATTAAATGATATTTTACTGTTAGTCGATAAGACGAGATGAGATGAGATAAGATGGCACAAGAAAACTGATTTTTGCAGATGAGAAAAGTTTAGATAGATTAGATAAATTCAAATGGCATTAGATTAAAATTTGTTAGACGCGATGAGATTTGTGGATGAGAACCGTTCTGATTGTGATAATATCATCTTGACCGTAGACTTTTTTAAACTTTGTTAAATTAGATAACATGTCAGGGATTTAGACTTTTTTTTTGATAAGATTAATTGAGGTGAGATGAGTTTTGTGGAGTCGAGATAAAATGACTTGAGATAAATCTTGGATGAGATGAGATTAGGTGAGGTTAGATACTGTTCTATAGAAGAGGATGACATTAGACATTTTGAGATGTAATGAGGTTAGAAATGACTTGACCTGTGAGGAATAATACAGTGTGCCAAACAACCAAAACATAATAAATGAATGAATAAATAGACAGCACACACATTCTTAATTCGTTCCTCTGTGTGTGTGTGTGTATGTGTATGTGTATGTGTGTGTGTGTGTGTGTGTGTGTGTGTATGCGCGTGTGTGTTTCCAGGTATTTTATCCAACTCTAAACGTCAACGGGAAGCTGTTTGTTGCCATGGACCAGAACGGGGTTTCCCCACCTCCGCTGCAGGGACAGCTGCCTGCCTGCACCATGGAAAAGGTCAAGGAGGAGAGTGTGAGTACTGTGTCCTGTGTGTGTGTGTGTGTGTGTGTGTATGTATGTGTGTGTCCGTTGCAGTGGAAACAATGGTGGAGCCTGCAGCCATCCAACACTCAGACATGTGAATTATGAATCTGCACTTTGCATAACTCCAATATGATATCATGGGCTAAAGACACACACACACACACACACACGCACACACGCACACACACACACTCACACACACACACACACACTCATATCTACCATCTCAGATAACAATGCTGTGGTACCCCCCCCCCATCTGTACGCACACACACACACACACACGCACACGCACACACCCGAGCACACATAGTGTCACTGCTATGGCATCATGGGCTAATGCCACACATACCAGCACAGGCACGTTACTGAAGTGTCCTTCCTTTATGCACATACCTACACACAACACACACAACACACACACACACACACACACCAATGCTAGGAAAGAACCAATACTACTACATTCACACACGCACCATCGCTGCTATATTTTTGATTTCAGTAGCTGCAGGTTCTTCAGAGTCACCTGAAGGAGTCAAATCTGATCAATCCATCAACAGCTTCCTCCAGTGAGTCAGAACTCCCTATTGATCATTCACAAGAACACATGGAATCAGTAGTCAATGTCAATATCAGCAGATCTATCTGACAGTGTTTGCACTTTACAGCTCAGAATCTGCATCACACTGAGGGTCAGAGCAGCATCCCTGACACACACACACACACACACACACACACACACACACACACACACACACACACACACACACACACACACACACACACACACATGTTTTACCAATACCAGGCTAAAGGTAGCTGCTGCTAATGGACACTCTCACTCTCACACTGTACATATTTTATATTTTCTCAGTATTTTGCACCCAGGCTGTTAACATCCAGTAAATCAGCTGTGTGCCCGGAAGCACGCACGCACGCACGCACGCACGCACGCGCGCACACACACACACTTTTAGAAACAAGCAGCAGAGATTATAATCAGATCACACTCACACTGCATGACTCAAACACGCACAGAAACAGAGAGAAAACCTGAGTGTGTGTGTGTGTGTGTCTCACAGTAACACACTCTCACACAGGCACACACACTCTTGCTGGGAGCTTCTAGGGACGAATATTCTCCAAAATGCACATTAGGTGTCTGCATCCTCACCTGTACAGAGGATGTGGTCACACAGGAACATTGTAGGCAGATAACTGCATCTACTCGGACATGGAAATTATCATTTTTATCGTCAATATCATTCAAGGAGTTTCACCTAGTCGCTGAATGTCGTATTTCTTCTCTCCATATTATATATATATATATATGTATAGAAATTACAACCAAGCAAAGAATGATTTCATTTGAGCAAACACAGCTCTACTCTGCTCAATAAATGTTTATACATGTTTGATATTACCCACTTAAGACTCAAAGTCCCCGCTCTGTGCGCTTTCAAGTTTGCATCCAGCAAGATAACTGGAGTATGTCACTGATTGGCTGTATTATAGCCAATCAGATCACTAGAGGGATTATTGATCAGGAAAGCACTGGGGGAGTGGTCACTGGACTGAGTCAAATTCAAAAAGCTGGACACAAAATGGATTTAAAAACATTTTTTTTCTATAATTGAGTCAAAATATGTCTGTTGCATCGTAAAAAATAATGGCTTCAGAAAACTCTGAATTCTGGGTTGATCAATCTGACCCTGGTTTAAGGATGTTTTGTTCCAGTTTGAATTGTTGAAAATATAATTTTCATACTTTCTGATATCCTTTAAATCCTTGAAAACGTTTTAGATTTTACTTTTCTCCCAGCCAGAACCATGACTTGTGGTTAAAGTGACTTTTCATTTTCTAGTTTTGTTGTGTCTTGCAGTACAGTGTCACTTGAAACAGCAGCTTTCAGTACAGTGCTGGCAGTTTTAGATGTTTTCTTCAAACTCACAGAAGAACCTTGTAGCTGAAAGCCAGACAGCTCCGTGTCATAAGGGATTACATTTATTTTAATACTTGTTTACAGTTGTCTTTTCCCCTTCAGGCAGCAGGTTAGAGTATCATGAGGACAAACACAGCAGCTCCACGCCTGGAGGTGTTCATCACCTCCACCTGCTGACAACCTGCTCTGATACCTGTTATATAAGAAGAAGAAGAAGAAGAAGTTAAATTGTAGTAGTAGTAGAAGATTGATGATTGAATGCGGAACATTTTGTTTTCTTTTGTGGCAAAGTTGTATGATCAAGGAGTGGGGATGCAAAAGCACACGTTTGCTCCTTTAATATCCCCACGGATAAATGAATGAAAACTCCTGCACAGCTTTGAAAAGTTACTTCATAATGAAAACTGCTGGGCCTTTGTGGGAGTTTAGAGCAGCTCTGAGTTCAGTTTATGGTTTCGTGTTTTGACATGAAGTATTTTCTGCTTCCTCGTGTCCATGAAGCACACGGACCTGTCGTCCTGCTGCTCAGACTGATGGAGAGACGAGTGGGAGGAGGAGGAGGGAGCACACACTTAGTTGCCACAGAAATGTTACCATGGAAACCCACAGCAGCTAACGGAAGCTAAATTAGTGCACGGCTGGCTGCTGTTAGTGTGTGTTTCCTTGTATATATATATATATATATATATGTGTGTGTGTGTGTGTTTCCCTGGTGCTTCCCTGCCTGGCACACAGATAGGATGTAGGCGTTGTCGTGGGCGGCGACCTTCAGGCCCATGCGTCACGTCTCATTGGAGGAACAGTTTCCAGGAAGTGTTATGTAATCACACCTGAGCAAATTAGGTTAATCTCTGTGAGGGCTGAGAGGTCCTAACCCCCCCCCCCCACAACCTTATGTACATCTTTGTACATGTATGCTGAGCAGCCGAGCACTGTTCAAACATACAGAACTTTATTTAAAATGTAGTGAGGACACCGAGGGCTTTTAAAGAGACCAAATACTGGCCAAAGATTTTGGGGAAATGTGAATAAACTGATATAAAAATACATCTAGAATATTTCCATCTGAAGGACCAGTGCAGCCATGAAAAATGACCTCACCTCAAAGTCCTTTTCTTTTTTTGGAGCTTTTGTTCACATCACATGATCTTCATCAGTAAATGTAGTTTGCCCAGTTGTTGTGGAGCTGGTAGGTATTCAGATTTTTTTCTAAGCATGGACAGATGCTGATGGTGCTCAGAAAAAATAGAAATTTGAACACCTGCAATTACATGACAATTGGGCAAACACCGTTTGCTGATGAAGATCATGTGATAATAATCAAAAGCCCGGAAAAGATACTAAATTGACTAAACTGAGGTGAGATTGTTTGTCAATGGCATCTTGTCTTTAAATAAGTATTATTTGTATACATATATATTTTATAATGTTAAGTAAAGTAATTATTTAAAAAAATATAAATGCAGAACATTGTGTGAGAAAGGCTGATACTTGTCATTTGATTATATACATTTGCATTATTCATCCCGTCACTTATCCGGGTTTTGGTTGACGTGGCAGCAGGCAAAGTAAACGCCTGTCTCCTGCTTGTTCCTCCCTCCTGCTGGGGTTAGGGTTAGGGAGTTCCCGGGGACGTTCCCTGAGACGTTCCCGGGCCTGATGGGACATATAATCCCTCCACTGGGGTCTGGTTCTGCCCTGCGGTCTCCTCCCAGTTGGATGTATCCGGAAAATCTCCACAGTGAAGCTTCCAGGAGGCCTCTCTTGATCACACGTCCCAGTAGTTCTTGGTCGCAGAGCCGATAACAAAAGGCACGGAGCTGCAGTGTGTCAATGTTGATGAGCCCGTTGATCCTTCAGTTTAATTTAAGCCTTTTGTAGTTTGAGGGGCGACAACTGAAGTCAGGTTTTAAGAGCGTCGAGTCGATTTTTTGTCAGCAGCTCATCTGATACATGAAACATATCCAGCAGTCCTTTTAGTGAGGCTGACAGAGCTAAACACACACACACACACACATACACAGCGGTGGCACACTGATTTCTCTGATTCATTGAACACCAGTCATCATCTGCTTATCTGTTGCCCTGGTGATAAGCGCGCACACACACACACACACACACACACAAAGAAATCACGGCACAATGTTTGACCCATTTGCCCCGACATAAATCTCTGTGTGTGTGTGTGTTTGTGTGTGTGTGTGCGCTTCTTATCACCAGGGCAACAGATAAGTGGATGATAGCTCGTACTCATGAATGAACCTTGAATATGTGTCTTCATGACCGTGTGTGTGTGTGTGTGTGTGTGTGTATTACAATAAATGGTGTGTTTACTGTATGTTTGGAGCCTCTACTCAGTGTGTATTAAAAGTGATTGTTGTAATAAATGAATACATGACCGTCTGTCTGTCTCTCTGCCTGTCTGTCTGTCTGTCTCAGGTCCCCACATCCACCACGGAGCTCAGTACGATGCTGTTACCTCGTCCTTCGTCCACGCAGGGCTCAGAGCGGAGGGGGAGGGCGCTGAGTGCCGCCAGCTACCTCACAGACGCCATGGAAGGTGAGGAGCAGCAACAGCTAAAGGAGAGGGTTTTTAACACTCACATGCCCACATTATGCACTTTGAAAGGGTTATACTGGCCTCAAAGAGCTTCTCTCTGAAAATGATTTCACTGGAAGAGACCTCGTTCTGAACTCTAAAACTGAGCTGAAGCTAATACGAGGCTTCACCAGTCTGAGTGGGGATCCTCCATAGTTACAGTCTTTTTAGTTTGAGTCTTTCGATGTACACGTGGGCATGCCAGTGCTGTTTTAAGTGTTTACACACAGTATTAAGCTGCATTCAGGCAGGATTAACATTACAGGAGGAGGTGGGGAATTAAATATTTATTGTGCTTCTTTTGTAATTGAACTCATCGTTCCGGACGGCATTTTAACCATCGGGACATTACAGGATATGTGCTGTAATAGACATGGACGATCTGCAGGACAAAGACAAGAGAGAAAGTCACAAGCCTCCCCAGGGGGCCGCGGGGCAGTTGAAGGGGAGTCTAAAATCATGCAACACACACAGACATGAAACACAAATTGATATCATGCAGTGTGACTTACACCAGTTCCAGTTCCTGTCCAAATATCCCCTGCAGAATCATAGAAAAAAAAGACCCTTCAGAACTTGCCTGAGAATTATCAGGTTTTTAAGCTTTCTTCAGTATCAAAGTAATCCAGTGACAGCTGTCGGTACTTCGAAGTGCACATTGCAAACAGGAACTGCTAATAGCTAATTCGGCATACTTTCAATGGTGGCAAAATGTAAACCCAATGAGCTTTTACAGGGTCTTGCTCTCCTGATGAGGCCTATATGTGGGTGTTAGCATGTTTCCAGATTAGCAGAAACATTTTTGACTTCACACTAAAGTCAAATTCCACACTGGGCTGATTTTTAGATTGAATTCCTTTCCTTCCAGGCAGCCATTGATTTCAGTTCATTTCTATCAAAAACCTGCTAACCTGTCATTGGTTTTGGTTAGTGAGTTAATGCAGTGATATTCCACATCTACTTCTTTTTCCCATTCACATTTTCTGTGTGTTTGTAACGGTGTGTCAATAAGGGGCTGTAACCTTGTCTGACTTTTTACCTCAGTGTGTAACTTTTGTGTGTGTGTGTGTGTGTCTGTGTGTGATTGTGTAACCATGTATTTGTCTGAATTTTGCATCCAAGTGAGTCTGTTAACGCTTCTCTGTGTGTGTGTGTGTATGTGTGTGTGTGTGTGTGTTTCCGTTCTGTCTGCGTGTGCGTGTGTGCTTGTGTAATTGTGTGTTGATTTGGGATTGTGTAACCGTGTCTGAGTTTGTATCTGTGTGTGTGTGTGTGTGTGTCGCTGGCCCAGCCAACCCCAGGGGAACACTGGCTTTGTTTGTGCGAGACAGTCGGAAAGGGAGAGAGACATAGAGACAGAAATAAAGAGAGAGAGAGAGAGAGAGAGAGAGAGAGAGAGGGAGAGTGTTATCCTGGTTACACTCATTAAAGGTGAGATCATTCCAAGTTCCTGTGTGTGTGTTTGATGATATTCATGTACTAGATTTTTGGGTTCATATCTGTCCAAATCTGCATTTATGTGTGTTATAAGTGTGTGTGTGTGTGTGTGTGTGTGTGTGTGTGTGTGTGTGTGTGTGTGTGTGTGTGTGTGTGTGTGTGTGTGTGTGTTGTAAGTGTGTGTGTGTGTTGTAAGTGTGTGTGTGTGTTGTAAGTGTGTGTGTGTGTGTGTGTGGTAGGTCTGCTGAGTCACTGTCTCTCCCCTCAGCAGTCGCTGCTCTTGGAGAACAGATCATTATACAGGAAAACACAAAAAAAACACTGCTGTCCTCCCTCCATCCATCTGTACACCCTGCATTCTCTCCTTCCCTCTTCCCCTCATTCCTTTTCTTTCTTATTTCTATTTTCAGTATTATTGACTGTATATTTCATAGTTTTATTTAATATAAAAAATTAGCTCTGTAATCTTGACTGCAAGACTAAATCCACTTTCATGTTTTATCATCAGCTTAACAAAATGTTGCTGTACTTTATCTCTAATGTTCGTGCCAGAAGTGTCGATTCGGGTCACATGACTTGGACTTGACTCATGAATCTAATGTCTTTAGACATGGCAAAATCAAAAAAAGTCCAGGTTGTTGTCATTTTATCTATTACAAAGTATGTTATGTTGTTATGTTATATTGTCAGTAAACCAAACCAATACTATTTTGAATCAATCTGACAGCAGCCAATCACGTTGCACGAGCAGGAGGGTAAAAAAGGTGTGTTTGTCAGTGCAGCAGACAACAGATGATCACATTCGAACACAGCATTCAGCTCAGACATGACACACGAGTTCAGTTGTGTTGCAGGAAAATCGCACCAAGACGCACCGGATCAGTTTTAAATGTTATGTAAAAGTTTATTTGAAAGTAACACGTGTGAATTTTGAGAATCATTCATTATTTCTCTCGCACGAGGACTTGTTTAGGACTCAAAGCACAAACTTTATCACTTGAACTCGTGTCAGGACTTCACAGCCTCCTTAAGACTCCAGACTTGAAAAGCAATGATGATCCCTGTAGCACCTGTGGTTCTGTTTCTCAAGACTAAAGAGTGAACCTGAACGCACCTCACACACCCACAGACACCAATTGTTTTAGTTGTTTTTATTTTATTTTTATTTTATTTTTTCTTTATTAGACTTTGCAGGACTACCTCCACACTCAGATTAATTCACCTGTTTATCTCACAGCCTCTTTCTTCCAAAACACCCAATTGATCAATTTTTCTACTTAATTTTCATAATTCACTTTTTCCTCATCTCCTAATTGATTCATTATTTTCCCCTCCCGTCCATCCTCCTAATGATCGATTATTATCTGTAGTTAATTCACTTTTCTCCTCCCCCCTTCTGTTTGGTTATGTTCTGTCTGGTCCGGGCCGTGCAGAACTGGAGGAGTCCCATAAGAAGTGTCACCCGTGCTGGTACGTCTTCGCCCACCGTTACCTGGTGTGGGAGTGCTGCCCCTGCTGGCTGAGGGTGAAGCAGCTGGTGAACATCATGGTGATGGACCCCTTCCTGGACCTAGCCATCACCATCTGCATCGTCCTCAACACGCTCTTCATGGCCATGGAGCACTACCCCATGACCGACGAGTTCAACGGCATGCTGAGCATCGGAAACCTGGTAGGACAGAGCGATGGATGGATGGATGGATGGATGGATGGATGGATGGATGGATGGATGGATGGATGGATGGATGAGTGGATCTAATAGTAGTAAAGCAGTAAGGTAGACGCATAAATGGAGATTTGTGAACTAGAGCTGTACAGTTTCTGACTCGAGTCGGGCTGGGTCCAAACGATGAGTCTAATCTTATCTGGTAGGCTCCAGATAATAATCAAGTGGACCCAAGCAGACTCTGTGATGGGTCAAACAGGTCTTTTAGGGTTAGGTAATTTTTCAGTTTCAGGTAGGTTTTTCATGGATTTAGATGTAGATCAAATCTAAAACAAACCAGACCTCTAATTGAACCACAACTGCTGTATTTATCATGACATTTACCCAGAAATGAAAGAGTAAAATCAGGGTTTTATGAACAGAGTCATGTTGTTTTATTGAGGTTTAATAGTTTGAGAGATTTGGATTTGGTGGATTTTGCCTCTGAACGTCTCACAAAGAGTACAGAGCACGAGTCTCCTCAGTAGGTGTTTACCAAGCATGTTTGTGCAATAAACAAACTTCAGGCAAGTTTAGGAGGCAGTTAGATTTTGCAAAATGTGACAAAGAACAAGACTGTTTGGGAAACGACCCTTGGACCTTTGAAAGTGCCTCAAACCGTTTTGTCGAATTAAAAAACCTCCGGATTCAGAGAGGAAACATACACACTGATTTCTTTGCCTTTCTAGAAAAGAGAAAGTGTGTGTGTGTGTGTGTGTTTTGTCTCTCAGTAGAAAAGCGAGGTGAGTTTCAGTATTCGAGCTGACAGAAACGGGTCGGATAGCTTTAAACCACCGTGACTAACTCCGGTGTTTGACCCTGCAGGTGTGCCGACGATCTGACAAGAGCTGATAGGTTGATGCAATATGGTAATTGGTTCACCTGAGGTGTGAAAGGCTCACGGCCAAAATCACCATGTTGATCACACCTGCCCACACACACACACACACACACACACACACACACTTGTACCTGTCCAGCGATGTCAGGTTTCTTCAGCTCAGGCTCCGGGCAGCTGTGCAGGGCAGAGAATGGTAAAAAAAGTTTATAAGTAGAAACAGTGGCTTTGGGTCGGCCTGCAGCAGTGGTGTTCAGTCACTGGGACTGGGCCTAAAGGCGGGCCGCTGTGGGAGCATTACCTGGATCGAGATAGATGATTTTATAAACCCTCTGATGTCCCAGTTTTCAATTTCAGTCTATAAATGGCCAATTAAATGAAGGATTGTGGCATTTTTAATGAAATAAGGTTTGTGCATAAAATCCTTCTTAAAAAGAGGAAAATGCCAGATATTCATCTTCTTAAGATTTAAGATTTATCCACTCTGGACTCTCTTAAAATCTGATTTTTGGGGTGTAGAAAGTGGCAATAAAGCATTTTATCTCTGCTGATTTCTTGCCAGCAATGCAAGAACGCCGCTGATGATGTCCATACCATCGTTTGACTTCAGAAAACCTATATCCTGGTGGAAGTTTGTTAGTCTGCAACCAGGTTTGGAAAAAGGTTGATTCTGCTATTTTTGTAGGCAAACTGCTCCCATATTTAGACTTAACTACCAGGGTGAATGCACCCTCACATTTAGCTGTCTTCCTGCCCTGGATTAAGGCCTCAGTATGCTTCAAACAAAGTGCCTGTCAGAACTGAAAATGTTAAAGTTCCCTCCACTCAACAACATGTTTGTCTTCTTGTTCCTACAGTTGAATGTTTGAGCTTCACTGTGCAGAATGACGTCTGTGCACAGTTTGACACTAGAAGGATGTTTTCACGTTCATCTGCTGAAAGTGGAAAGTTTCTATGTGCTCACTGAAAATCCCATTTTCAGGGGCGGGGCCTACGAGCATGATCTGTGACATCACAAGGAAGGAAGCCAATCCTGGTCCAAATATTCAACTTGCAAAAGTGTGACTTTTGAAACAGGAAACACCTGTTGTCCAGCAGTTCAACTTATATTTATAGACTCTGGAGATAATTGAACTTTTTGTGTGAAAAGAACATCAGATACAAATCATTATTCAAAGTAGAGCAATTTATAGACATGTTAAAACACGTCTGGAGGGGATCTTTAATATCTGCGATGTGTACAAATGTGGTAAATTAGCATAAAGTCTGGGGGGCTTTCTGTAAGGCATCATCAGTAATGAATGAAAGGATAATTGTTGGATTTATGTACCATTATTCCATATGTTCACCTGCTCAGCTGTCCAGACAGCTTCAGACACAACCCCAGTTATATAATATCCCTCTAATGTTGCCGTCACCTCCCCTGCAGTTTGATGTCGCTGTGTACTTCTGCAGAGTAAACAGTCCAAACTTCTTCCTCAATTCAATTTAGAGCAGTTCAGGTCTCAGATAAAGGCTGAGTCACGTCACCGGGATCCGATTGCAGTCTGGAGTTGCTGAGTTCTTTAGAGGATAAAGCCTCTAATCCTCACAGATGTTTACATAGCATTTAGCTAGCCTCTCTGACGGACAGAGGAGCCTCTGCTGTGTGTGTGTGTGTGTGTGTATGTAAGGTAGTGTGTAGAGGATCAGGTCAGGACATTACTGTGCTGACAGAATCAATGTCAGCTAATGCTTCCACGGTTTGTTGTTGTTTGTCTCGTGCTCTTCAGCTTTGCTCTCTGGGTTTCACATATCAATATTTCTCCATGCGTGTAAAGATCTAAAGGATACATACCATTTAGTGGAGGCTTTTATCCATAGAGCCGCACTGTGCATTAAGTGCACCTCTCCTGAGTCTACTTGACCTTTAATGTCTCTAATAGTGGAAGCACACACTATGGTTGGACAGAAGCTGGGTTTGTCAAAGCTACTGATAACTGTAGCCTGATAATCAGGCTGAAATGTCATTTTGCTACACTTCATTCATTTAGCCTGGCATGCCTGATTTATGTGTAGGTAGAGTGGGATACGTTAATTTTGCCACAACCAATCAGTAGTGATTGATGTATCCATCCCAACTATGTCATTTTCAGTCGACACAAAAGCTGCGTTAGTGGTTGTAAAGCCCAGTTCAGACCAAAGGTTTGCACCGACATGAAACCATTTTAGAGCTTCGCAGGGGAAAGTTGCAGCGGTGTGAACTGGTCCGTCTCAGCTCGATTCGAGCCGGCTGATGACGTCCCCTGCGACTCAGCTTGTCAAATCACCAGCGGCTGGTTTTAGAACGTAAGGCACGTCACCTTTTTTTTTTGGTGTTTTTTGCTGTCAATACTAGAAATACAACTCACTATCACTATCCTCATTTATATTTTAAGACGCTACAAATGATATCCAGCTACAAAAAAAAGCCTGAAAAGCCAGCAGTTAGAACGGATGTACAGAGAGTCTTTGGTCTGACCTGGGCTTAAGGAGCACCATCTCATTCACACTTGTGAACATTTTCTGTCTGGAAACAGCAGTCATCGAGAACACCAGAACTATCTGAGTCACTTAAAACATCAGAGATGTGAGCAGTGATTCAGAGGTCTGGAACCAGCCTTTAATTACTGATAAAAACCAAAAGTAGTTAATGTTTTGATGATTTTTTTATGTTTATATTAAAATGGAAAAGCAATTAGAGCATTATAACTTAACTCCAACGTTATATAGATCTGCTCTGCAAGGCTCCTCAAAATTGTTTCTTTTTCTGAGGAAACAAATCTGTTCCCAAAAGAGAGGAACTTTGAGGTGCCTCCTGTCCATGTATATACTGGTAGACGTATTTGTTGGCTCAGCTCTCACAACAAAGTGCTTAACTTACAGTATTGTACAGTAAGAATACGGTTCTTCCATCTGATTTCACAAGGATCCCAGAGCTTACAAGCATTTACAGGATGGTTAGCAGCAACAGCAACTATGGCATCAGATATTTTCGCAGTATGCCCAACTAGACACCCCAAGGGACACTGGAAAGAACCTTCTCCAAGTCCACAACCTCCCATGACCCCTCCAGCGTCCTTGCAAGAATAAAATCCTGTTCCACGACTTTTTGGTGGTGGTCCGGGTCATTTTTCTTTCGGGTCATTTTTCTTTCACTCGTTTTCACTAATCATAACAAATGCCGTACTTTGACAGACTCATGAGCATGCGAGAGCCCTGCAGGACGGACACATTTATCTTTAGTTTGTGAGCAACAATCATTTGTGAAACTTGCGATCTGCGTTGAAGCAGTGCTCGCAAATTGCTCTCGTGAAACAGGCTCCAGGACAGCCTTCACCATCTCAGGGTAAATCTCTTCCACCCTCGGCATCTTGTCAAAGTGAAGCTGTCTAACTATCAGGGTGACTTCCACCAGAGTGACTGATAAGGTTTCCCCAGAGTCCTCAATCTATGCCTTCTCCCCAGAAGGCATATCAGTGGAGTTCAGGAGTTCCTCAAAAGTTTTCTCTCCAACAAATGAGCTTAGCAGTTTTACTCCCCTGCATGCGAGTTTTTGCTTTTTCTGTAACCACAGAAGCTGCAGCCCTTCTGGCCTCCTGATACTTGTTTTCTGATTCAGGAGTCTTCTGGACTAACCAGGACCTGGTGTCCATCAGCTGGATCTTAAAATTGTAAACAGAAGATCACTGGTGTGTGTTGTGGCAGCAACCTAAGCAGCTACTGTTGCAATGGAGGCTTTCAGTCCGGCCCACTCAGACTCCTCGTCCCCAGCTGTCCCGTCCCAGACTCCAAGTCCTCCATTTCCTCTGGAGGTCTTGAGGACCTTGCCGACTTTTATATGAATGCCTTAAAAGTTTTGATAAGAAATATTTATTGCCTCCCAGTTTTCCTCCCCGTCTTGTTAGTGTGTGAATGAAAAATGATCGTGGAAGTCAGCTGTAATGAAGTTTCTTTGTAGAGGAAGAGACAGAGAGAGGACAGTGGAGGATAAACTCAATGTGTGTGTGTGTGTGTGTGTGTGTGTGTGTGTGTGTGTGTGTGTGTGGGACTCTTGATAAAGGTGCTCCCTGTGTGATCTGGCACACTGCACAGTGTGAGGCTGTTGCTGTATATCTCCACACACACACAAAGAGTCCTCTGCTATAACTGTTATCTAATTTGGTCAGCACTGTGCTGTCCTTGCTCAGGGGCACTAGGGAAGTGCTGGGGAACGCTAAAACTTGTGGACTTACTGGGTGTTTTGGGAACTTTTTTCAGAGACCTGTCTGAGAAACCTGCCACCCATGAGCGAGAAGTCAAATTGATGAAATCTAGACTCAAATAAGCAATTCATTATCATGAAATGTAGCTGCTCAGACCAGTCTAAACCAGCCTGTCATTCTCTCTCTCTGTGTGTGTGTGTGTGTGTGTGTGTGTGTGTGTTTGTGTCCTGGTGCTTACTCATTACATCTGCCTGGTTGTGACAAAAATAATCACGTGTCTCTCTCTCTCTCTCTCTCTCTCTCTCTCTCACACACACACACACACACACACACACACACACACACACACACACACACACACAGAGTCCGTGTCATCCTCTCTCTGCTGATGTTACTGTTATTAGTGAGTGCTGATGTCGACATCCCCTGTTTGTGAGCCAGCAGCACACACACACACACACACGCTCACACACACACACACACACACACACACACAGAGACTTGCTGGTCAGAGTAGTTTTTCATCCCTCAGTCAGTGAATCAGAGACTTTGCCTCTGCAGAAACACACTCACAGTCCTCAGAGCTGAACACAGTGTCTGAATTTGAAAGTCACCAGTCTGGATTTCACACAAACATCGACAAGGGTCTTCAGGCACAACTGAAACCCCCAAAAACTCCAAAGGATCCAGGTCTGGGGTCCACATTCCCTACTCCAGCACTGTTATGGATCAAGTCCTTCTTTAATTAGGTGGTGATGAGCCGGCCTGTTTATTTGAAGAAGTACTGCGATCACCCTGAACTGAACAAAGTTCGTCACTGCAGCTTTTTTGCTGTCAACAACAAACATGGAGGACAACCTGGTACCAACAAGAACAGTTTGATCTCACGAAGCACTTGGAGGAAGATTTGTGGGAACACTTCGAGCTTCAGCGAAGTTTTAAATGAGTTATTATTGAAGGCAGTTTACTTTTCAGGCATCCAGTTTGATCCCAGCCTTAGTTAGCCAATCAAAACGCAGCAAATTACTGACGAAAAGTACCATAAATTCACAACTTTCACAACATAAGCTAATGAAACCTAACAGTAAAATATATTCTTAATATAATATAATCCTATTTTCAGCTGGATTTTTTATTATTTCCAATTTGTATGATTCTAATATTCATTATAATAATCCTAAACTTCTCCTTACAGTCGAGGTATATCACTTATATAATATATAAGTAAGATAATGATCTGTATGTGTGTGTGATGTTCTCCTCGGCGGGCTGTTTGAGGCCAGAGGCTGCTGCTGATATTTGACAGCTGAACTGTGTTTAACTTCATTAACGTCACTCTGCCTGACGTCAACACACTGTTACACACACTCTGCACTGATCAGTAACACAACACCACCAGCACACTACACTGCATTTAGTTAAAACACTGCTACGCTGGTACTGAAGTCCCAGCAGCAGCACTGGACTGCTGTACCCGGGCAGGACTCAAACCAGCAACCATCTTCTTGTCGTCTGTTTATCATTCACTCTCTGTCTCTCCTACAGGACGATTAATTTCACGTTTTCCTCTTCAGCTATGAGTTTTTTTGTCAACCTTTTTGTCCTGAGAGAGCCTCCTTCATCGACACATCGCTCACTTGCATGTGTGAGTGGCGGAGAGAGAGGCTCTCCTGATGTCAGTAATAATAACAGCGTGATTGTTGAGTAGCTAATCAACGCACTACAGAGTTAATGAGCCCATATAAGAGGATCATCTGTGTGTGTGTGTGTGTGTGTGTGTGAGAGAGGTAACCCCAGAAAGAGCCTGATTTTGTTCACACACACAAAAACAGTCAAGTCACATCGTTAAACCTCAGAACTCACTTTTTTGGGAGACACGCACATGCAAACACACGTGTGTCACGTAGCCGGTGTCACATCGAGGATCTCCTCTCTTTCTGGAACAACAAGCAGGGAGAGGGGCTGCTGCTGCTGCAAGGACACACACACACACACACACGTGCACTCTCGACAAACACACACTTTAAACGCTGCAAACACACACAGACACACATGTGATGTAAAGCAGAGCGAACCCCGGACGAGCTGAGGTCTGCAGAGAGAGAGAGAGAGAGGCTTAAAGGATCAAACCACAGGAGCAAACAGCTGAGAAAAGTGTTAATCAGAGTTTCCTAAAATCACCAAATCAAGACCACGGCTGCAAGCTGCAAGTCTGTGTTCACAACAGCTCATGATTTAGTTTCAGGGTGGGCCCTCAGAGGCGTGTCGCATCACTGCAACACAATACAGATTTTAAAAAATTGGACACTTTATTTTTCCAGCTGTAAACTGAAATGGTGATGAGCTGCAAACATGAGGAACATGAAGCTTCTCAGGGCGTTGGCAGCAGGCGATCTGAGGTTGACCAGCAGCATGAGAAAAGTGAGGGTTCGACATTTTTGAAACCTTAAAGGGAAACGCTGGTATTTTTAAACCTGGACCCTATTTTTACAAATGTTGGGGTCTAAATGACTAGTACTTACCAAAGGTTTTGGAACTGCTCCAGTAGATCGCAGAAAACGCTTCCACTAAAAGTGCTTGTTTTTGCCACTGATTCTAAGATCCTTTTTGTTCAACCAAAAACTGAAAGTCTTGCTCTGAAATCTCGCGAGAGGTTGAGTCGTTGCAGGAAGACAAGAGGATCTTACTCTTTAACAAAAGCTCTGTCTCTGTAGGGATCCTTTCCATAATGTTGTCAGACTCTTAGAATAACAGTCTGAACCAGAGTCAGTGGCAAAAACAAGCACTTTTAATGGACGCACTTTTAACAGGCGCGATTACCCACAAGGATTGCAGGCAATTGCGCATTGCAGCCATTTCTAATTGCAGCCCGTACGCAGCTTCCAGCTGAGGCAATCTACTGCACCAACTCCAAAACTTTTGGTACCTGTTAGACATTTTGACTAATAGGGCCCAGGTTTAAAAATACTGGAGCTTCCCTTTAAAGCTTCGTAGTGATTTGCCAAAAACTAGACCCAAAAAAGGCAAAAAGATTTGTCTTTACCTGATCTGAAGCTGAAGCTTGACAGGCGACAGGTGAAGAGAGGTGGAGAGGCTTTTCGAATGGGAGTCAATGACAGTTGACGGTTTTGACGAACGTGTTTTAGCCACAGATGTCAGCATGTTCGGCCACCAATGCTCCGCCAATCAATGAGCAGCTGCAGTGGAGAACAGCAGCAGCAGTACATATTGTTTTTCCTGCACTTTTTACTCTCTGTCTGCCTCAGAAAACACCTTTTCCTCCTGTGATGATGACACACTGCATGATCAGAGCTGCCCACTCAGGTGTTAGACATATTGACGCACAGACCTGAGACCTGCAGCAATAGAGTGAAACCCTCTCCAGACCTGATTAGACTGGATGTAATCTGGACCCGGCCTGACTCAAGTCCTGGTTCGGGTCTTGTTTACAAGGAACAGAGTGCACCCGTGATCTCAATGAAACCTGTTTTGGCAGTTGTCAGCCCGGTTACTGCGATAACAATATGATTCTCCTTGAAATCACTCCAACCGAGTGTCGCCCACGCTAACACACAGCAAACAAGCATACACAACACCTGCATGCACACACGCACGCACGCACGCACACACACACACACACTGTGCTGGATGGTGGTAAGCTTCATGCTAACAGTGTATGCTAATGTGAGCGTAGCAGGTCAGTGTGCTGGAACGTCCCTTTGGTTGAACTCCTGTTGGCTTTTAAAGAACTTGTGTTCTTCAGCTGGAGTTATAGGAGGTGACACTGTGTGTGTGTGTGTGTGTGTGTGTGAACCTAACCCAGTCTGAAATGTCCTACCCTTTGGCTAACTCTGCCCTTCATTTAGCTCTTGTGTCTCTCTGTGTGTGTGTGTGTTTGTGTGTGTGGATGTGTGTGTGTCCTTACCTGACTGTCTCTGTGTCCCTACCTGAATGTGTTCACTTTTTAGGTTGTGTGTGGGTGTGTGTGTGTGTGTCACAGCTATTTTCATCCTAGGTGCAGAGATGATCTCCTTGTCTTTGTGCATTTTTTAATTTGTCTATTTTAGATTTCAAGTACATTTTTTAACACTGCACTATAAGTAATAATTTGATTAATACTTTCAGTGATATTTAATATGTTCAGGTTGATTTAAATGACGTCCACAGGGAGTTTCAGTTTTCTGTGTTTGTGTATTAGTGAAGAGCTCAGAGCAGAACCTGCAGGTGTGTTTCCTGAGTCTGTTGGCAGGTAAAACAACAGGTTGTTTCCTCTGGATGGTTAAAGGATTGTTTTACCGTAAACCTTATCGTGACAGACTGTAAAATCAGTCGTATCAGCTGTGAAGCCTAAAATAGCTCCAGAGTCTCTGCCAGCCGGAGTTTCATCATCCTCTGGATTTGTCTTATTTTAACTTTCTACTAAACAAAGCAGGTGACTGTGATGTTTAAGCTGAAACTTCGGCATCATTCTGTCAGCTTTAAACAAAATAAAAACAATTACATTCCTCAGATATACCAAATTAAAATACCAGTGCTGTAGTCATACATCAGTGCAAATTTTTGCAAATTTTTAATGTATTGTTGTGTTTGATGTGAGTTTAAATCCCTCACTGTACCTGCGTCTCTGTCTGCCAGGTGTTCTCGGGGATCTTCACAGCAGAAATGGTGTTGAAGATCATCGCTCTGGATCCGTACTACTACTTCCAGACGGGCTGGAACATCTTCGACAGCATCATCGTCTGCCTCAGCCTCATGGAGCTCGGCCTGTCCGACGTCGAGGGGCTCAGCGTGCTCCGCTCCTTCAGACTGGTAACTCAGATTACACCTGAAACACAAGACTGTCATAACATCACAGAGGTTTTCTTCTTCATTAGTCCTTCAAAATCATATTTTCTTAAGTTTGAAATAAGTCTGCTCATTTGTACTAAGCTTTTTTTAATGGAGAGCAGCTAAAATCTGATTAAAAAGTCACAAAATGACATAAGATAGTTAGCATAGATCTGATGTCATTAAACCTTTTTTTCCCCACTTTAATGATGATTTTAACATTTATAAATATATAAAACCAAAAGATGAACATGTTAACGAACAAACAATCCTAAAAAAAAAAAAAGGAGGGGGTTTGTTTGGGAGATACTTATTTGAAGTAACTCCCAAACAAGTAACCGTAGTCTTCGTCTTCGTCTTCGTCGCTGTTTCACTCCTGAATAATGTCCATTTCTCCCACTTTTCTTCCATCTGTGCTTCTTGTAATCTCAAACCACGTGTCAGTGTTTCCACTGTGTAGATTTCCTCTGCTGTCTCCATGCATTGTTCCTGGGTAGGGGGGTCCACTTTACCCCGTTTCCTTGTGATAGCTTTTTTACTGGCTATTAACAATATTTTAACCAGATACCTTTCCTTTATTCGTACAATTAAAATTACACAGACAGAATACCATGTAGCTCATAGGAATGTCATATTGTCACTCACTTCTTTTGTGAGTGATCTGCGTCTAGTACTCCACACTCTCTGCAGCATGGTGGATTTACATTTCAGCATTTACTCTTGACCTTGGGCATTCGCTCCATATCTGTGAATTGGTGGATGTTTGATGTATTTTCCACATTTTGCCAATCCTCATCTGACATTTTGACTTGTCTGTCTTTAATATGTGTTGGAGAGACATTTTCTACATCCTTTTTTTTAGCAAAAATGAATTTGCTAAAGTGGATTTTACGTAAAAGTTGCCAAATCTAGTGAGCAAATTTAGGCTATTATTCAACATACACCAACTCCAGATTATTACTGTCAAATAATCTCACCCCTTTTGGTATTTTTAGGACAATAAGAGACAAAACAGCTTGTTAAGATAACAGAGACAACAAAGTTACAACAGAGTTACAGTTAAAGATTAACAGTGGAACAGAGTACACATGCTGGCTGGTGTGAGCTGGTCGACTAACAGCTGAAGCACCAGTGAAATGGCAGCAATCTGCGGGATGTTTCCCTGTGTGTGTGTGTGTGTGTGTGTGTGTGTAAAGGGATGTGATGATTGGCTGCTGATGATTGGCTGTCGCTCAAAGCAGAAGTTCAGCTGCGGCCAACTCTGCTGCACTGGCAAACGAGGAAAAACAAGACGAGGACGGTGGTCGTCAACATCGACCCAAAGCGCGCACAAACACACACACACACACACAGAAAAGAGAGAAAACACACACACACACACACACAGATCCTTGAAGCCTGTCTTTGTCTGTCTGCGTCGATCTCTCAAGTGTCACTCTGGGTATTGTCAGCTCCTGCCAGAGGCAAACACACAGACACACTAATAAAAATACACGTTTACGTTTGCTTCTTTCTTTTCTTTTTGTCTTTCTTTATTTTATTTTCCTTCCTTCCTTCCTTCCTTCCCTTTTTCTGCCCTCATTGTCTCTCTCTGTCTCCTTTGTTGCTTTCCCTACAAATGTAACCTTGACCTGAGTAAAACTTGATTCCCTGTTGGTAGAAGCAGTTTTAAGGATTACCTGTATACTGATTCCTTCCAGCTTCGCGTGTTCAAGCTGGCTCGTTCGTGGCCGACCCTCAACACCCTGATCAAGATCATTGGTAACTCCATGGGCGCTCTGGGCAACCTGACGCTCGTCCTCGCCATCATCGTCTTCATCTTCGCCGTGGTCGGCATGCAGCTGTTTGGTAAAAACTACCAGGTAACGCCTCCGACCTCTGATCACTTGATATCCCTTAGATTTGTGATGTAGGATCAATACATCAACCTGCCTCTTCCTTCAGGACTGTGTGTGTAAGATCTCGAAGGACTGCGCTCTTCCTCGCTGGCACATGAAGGACTTCTTTCACTCCTTCCTCATCGTCTTCAGGGTGCTGTGCGGCGAGTGGATAGAGACCATGTGGGACTGCATGGAGGTTGCAGGTCAGCCGCTCTGCATCCTCGTCTTCATGCTGGTCATGGTCATCGGAAACCTGGTGGTGAGTGACCTTTGACCCTTGACTCATTATGAATGATATCTGTTGTGCCCTGCTGGAACTAATCTGTGTGGCTAAACAATTCTGTTTGTGGTTCTTCATGGTAGTAAAAGCTGACCTTTGCCCTCTGATCTTGAGGAGGCTGTGCAACCGTTTTTAATCTTCAATGAATCAGTTTTTACTTCATGAAACGTTAAAACAAATCTTGTTGCTGGTCTCCAAAAACAAAAATCAGGCTGGTTTTATAGATAGTTTATAGTCCTCTATTCTCTATCAAATGTAGGAATCTGGTGTTGAGGGATCTTTGACCTCTGACCCTTGCTGCTAACTGTTATAAGCTAGCTGTAGCTAAGCAGGACTGTACACCTCTCAGTCTCAAGTGTACACACACACATATATATATATATATATATATATATATATATATGTACACTCAGTTGCAGGTTTGTTAGGTCCACCTTGCTAAAAGTAGTTTGGTTTAATCCAGGAGCCTTGCAACAAATCCTCCCTTCACAAAAGTCACGATGTTCAGACTGAGAGGTGTTGATTCAACTGTATGATCATTTTGGAGGCTGCAGTTTGTGTTGCTGTTATACTAAGAGGTGTTTCTGATATTTACTCTCCCCTCACTGGTTTATCCGAGCTCGACAGAATATAAATAGGCTCATGGTTGGAGCGGGGCCGAGATCTTAGCCACCTCTCTATGGACCAGGGTTGATTTTCTTCATGAGGGTTTAAATCATTGACACGGCACTAGCATCACTGATGGGGGCTGCTTATCAAACCGAACACCGAATATGTAATGTCATGTAACAAACGCTGGCATCAGATGCCTGGCTGTCAGATTCCTAATCTTGTTTTCTTATTCTTTGATGAGTTAGTTCCTGATTTCAGTCATACGTTTTGCCCGTTTTAAACTGTATTTATTTAGAAAAAGTTCTTGTTTGGCTGCTTTTTTGATTTGAGAACTTTGGCTTCTTTTATAAAAGTAAAAATCCCTCAAACGGTACACAGCCCCGGACACCGACCGGTTGGTCTGTTTCAAACAATGGCAAAACTTATACTAAGAGACAGAGAGAGAGAGACAGAGAGAGACAGAGAGAGAGACAGAGAGAGAGAGACAGAGAGAGAGAGAGACAGACAGAGAGAGAGAGAGACAGAGAGAGAGAGAGAGAGAGAGAGAGAGACAGAGAGAGAGAGACAGAGAGAGAGACAGAGAGAGAGAGAGAGACAGAGAGAGAGAGACAGAGAGAGACAGAGACAGAGAGAGAGAGAGAGAGAGACAGAGAGAGAGAGACAGAGAGAGAGAGAGAGACAGAGAGAGAGAGAGACAGACAGAGAGAGAGAGAGACAGAGAGAGAGAGAGAGAGAGACAGAGAGAGAGAGGATACTTTACATGTGACCTGTGTTTCAACTCTTCCAAAGAATTGCTGATTTATGTGAGATCTGCTGAGAGATACAGACAGAGTAAATGTTGATCTGCTGACCTCTCCTCTCTCTGTCCTCCTCCTCCTCCTCCTCCTCTCTCCCTGTTTAACCTCCTAACATTTCTATCTGACTCTCCATATGTGCTGATGCTCAGTTGGCCCTCTCTCTACCTCTTTATTTGTCTTTTTCTTTCCAGCTCTTTCTCTCTCTCTCCCTCGTCGCTTGTGGTGTACTTCACAGTGCAGTAGTGTGCATAATGTGGGTGTTTAAACCTCAGCTTCCCTTTTAGTTTGTCACTTGAACACAACAGGAGTTGGTTGGAGGGTTGATATCTATTTCATGTCGGTGGACAGACGGTACAGAATGTGTTGAAGCTGTACAGGAGCTGGAGGTGTGAGGAGGTGGCGAGCCCCCTTTTTAAGGCTACACCCACACTACTACGTTGTTGTTTACAAACGCATAACTTTTGCTACGTTTACACCTGGCGTCCTCACTACTCCGCCGTTTTATAACCCTGAAAACAGAGACCTTTTAAAACGCTGCTGATCCCGTTTTAGTTTGAAAACTCCAGGTTGTGTTTTAGTGAGGACGGGCTGAAACGGAGACATTTTAAAACAATGACGCAGACGCCCACCTTCACTTCCTGATTGGCTCTTATCAGCCATGACGTGTCCTTCCCTGATTTGTTACGCCCCTATCACGTGACCCTTTCCCAGAAGAAAACTAACGACATCGGCCTTGACTCTCAGCGGTTAATTCAACATTAATAACAAACAACACTTCCTGTCAGTAACAGTTCCACCTGGTCGTCGGTCCAAGCAGAGAAATCTCTGCTCTGACTTTTCTTCATCGCTGTTCTTCGTTCGTAGTATTTCCTGCAACTAACTAAGCGACCAACCGCAGAGCAGACGATCTGCAGACACAGTTAGCAACTAGCCGGTGAACAAAGTGGAGCATTAAGAGCCAGATGTTTCCCTCAGGAGGTGGTGGAGACCAAAAACAGAGCTAACAGAGAGGGAAGACTGGACTTAGATTCATCAGGTGACACAAACACGACTCCACATGAAGGATCATGTTTCTCTGTAACTGCTGGAGGAGGAAATAAGCAGCTGTTTGCTAACAAGTTCAACATATCAACATAAAGGGTGATGATATGTGATGCTTCTGCTGCCCCCAGGTGGCCAGAAAACTCAGCTGTTGCGGGTTTAAAATACAGTTTATGTAACCAACTGCTTAGTTTAAGCTTTAGTTTAAAGAAACTTTATTAGACAGTTTGCCTGCGATGTCCGTCCATCCATCCCTCACTTCACACTGACTTCTGGCCAGATTTCTTCTAGATTCAGTGTAAATATTCCTGGTCTCCAGTGAATGAAACCTATTTAATTGTGTTGACCTCCTGACCTTTTCTTTAGCTCCAGATTTTAATGACCCCGTTAGCTTTCCTCTACAGTAGCTGAGTACTCAGTACGCTGTTTGAATGTGGACTTTATCATTTTGCTGTTCATGATCGATTCTTGTTATTTTAAGCTTTTAACACACAAACAAACTGTACTTTTGATATCAAATATACCGCTCACTCACTCTCATGTAACCGGAAAGCTTGAGCGGCTCAGTGGTGTTTTCTTCATGTAGAACAAGCCTAATCACTCACACACACACACACACCAATGCAGAGAGCGCTCATCTTGCCAGAGAAAAAGAGGAGAGGAAAGATTTCCTTTCTTCTGATAACTATCTGTCATCTTATCTTACACTGTACCCCCCAGACACACACACACACACACACACACTGTATCTCATTTTACCTGCCTTACTATAAAATGCACCCCCCCACACACACACCAGCATGAACACGTCATATGTCTACACCTCTAAACACATCAATCAATCCATCTGTGTGTGTGTGTGTGTGTGTGTGTGTGTGTGTGTGTGTGTGTGTGTGTGTGTGTGTGTATGTGTGAGACAGGAGGGAGTAACTGGAGAAGAGAAAGTACCCTTATCTGATGGTCAACACACACACACACACACACACAGGAGTCACAGCTAAATTGCTTTCTAACAGACACATTAACATCACTCTGAAATGACTCACTTTCTCTCTTCTTGGAGAGAAAGAAGGAACGTTGACGTTAAGAGGGAGAAAAATAACTGATGTCGGGATGGAATTAAGTAAGAAATGAAAGTAGAAAGGAGGGAAGTGAAGGGGTTCTGAAGACATTTTGGAGAAAAAAAAAACAGTTTACAAACTGTCAAACAATGACACATCAGCCTGGACCAGGAAGGTCGTGGTTTGTTTCCCAGAACAGAGACCGTATGAAGGGGTTTTGACGGGTCAAACACCAAACACAAGTTTCCTCTGAATGAAGTTGTCCAAATGTAACATGATTAAAAAGTGCTGTGCAGCCACTTTCAGCTCTATATGCAACAACATATAATATATTGTGACCTTCAGAGGCTGAATCCTTTATATGAGGAAGGAAGGAAGGAACATCAGGAAGTAGACGGTCTTCCTTATTTTCCTCTTCCTCTTCTTCTTCTAGTCATTTTTTGTTATTATAAAGAGTCTTGTGTGTGTGTGTGTGTGTGTGTGTGTGTGTGCACGTGCAGCAATAATAGAGTCTCATTCATCTATTTAGCTTAATGGTCTCATGGATATTTAATAACGAGCTTGATAGGCCAGACAGCTTACACACACGCACACACACACACACACACACACACTCTTGCAGTCAACAGCCTCTTATTCTTCTCTTGTCAGTGGCAGGAATTGTATCTCCCCCTGCAGAGGGATATGCTGACCTGACTGAATGAATATGCCCAAACACGTGTGTGTGTGTGTGTGTGTCATGATGACCGAACCTTTCCAATTCAGGTGATTTATCCCTTTAGAAATGGCATCGTTGTGCACAGCTCAGCTCAGCCTCTGTGTGTGTGTGTGGAGGCATTTATGCATGCATTCATATGTGTGAGGGAGTGTGTATGATTCTGTTTTGTTATGAGATGTCAAGTGTCACACCTCGTAATGGACCGAGGAGAAGGAGGAAAGAAGGGAAGGACATGAAGGAAGAATGGAAGGAAGGAGGAACAATGTCAGGGAAGTGCACAAATGAGGAAAGAAGACGGCGTGGAAGGAAGAACAAAGGAAGAAGAAAATGAAGAAGGGGAAGGAAGCAAAGAGAACATAAGAGAGAAAGAATAAAGGAAGAAGGACAGGAAGAAAAAAGGGACGAATGAAGGAAGGAAGGAAGAAATAGAATAAAGAACAAAAAAAGGAAAAAGAACCAAAGAAAGGAAAAAGCAAGGAAGAGAGGTAAAGAGGAAGGGAGGAAGAAGGAAAGATGGAAGGAAATAATGGCGGAAGGACAGAAGAGAAGGAGAAATGAGAGAATGAAGGAAGAAAGGAAAGAAAAAAAGAAGGAAAGATAAAACAAAATACAAATAGAACTTAGGAGGTATGGGAGGGATGAAGGAAACAACAAAGGAAGGAAAGAAGGAAGGAAATGATATTTTGTGTCATCAGTAACATCAGTCAGTTTCACTTTCACAAACCTTCATCACGGAAACGGTCGCCAGGGAGGATGTGAGACCTTGTTGCCGTGACTGTGAACCTCATAATGTTACACTAATACCCAGAAGGCACTGGGGCAGGGGGAAGGACCAACTACCTATCACACACACACCTACACACACACACACACACACAAAAAGACATCTGTTTTCGCTAGTGACTGTAAATAGTTGTTTTTAATAAATATTAAAAAGTTAATAAGTTTGGTTCAGTACTGCACTCACACGGCACTGCTGATGACGTGTGCTGTGAGGTCACAATGGCTAAGCCAGCGATGTCATATTGTGTGTGTGTGTGTGTGTGTGTGTGTGTGTGTGATACTGTTTAATAAATGTGATAAGCATCCGTGCTTTCACTGGCAGATAAAGAGAGAGGTGGGGAATTACCTCTTATCTCACGTACACACATGGGTATTTCACTGTGTATATGTGTGTGTGTGTGTGTGTGTGTGTGTGTGTGTGTGTGTGTGTGTGTGTGTTCCTGCAGGCAGTAGCTGAGTCAGTGTGCAGCAGTCTGGGTGAACACTGTGTAACATTATGACTTTATATGAGACACACAACATTTAAAAACTCTCTTAAAATCAGCTGTTTTCATTAAGGAGTTTGGTGTGTCTTTCCTCACAGCTGGCCACATGTAGAACATGAAACGTCTCGTCCAGATGTTTTCCAGCAGCTCTAGTAGAGCCGCTGACTGTCAACAGACATTTCATCCAACATTTCATGTAGTTTATTTGGTTTAATATACATTTATTTCTATGGGTATAATTTAGGAGTTCCTTTGTTCTCTGCTTTCACTCTTTAAAGTCAAATTCCGACTGTATCCCGCAGACCTTGTTTCTGAACACCTCATGCGCGCGTGCGTGTGTGTTTGTGTGCATGCATGTGTGTGTGTGCGCAGCTGCACAGACTGAAGCAGGTGAGCCGATGTTTGGTTTGCCGTTTCTCTTCATGACAAACGAGCGGCTGAATGTGTTTCCCTGAGCCAGCACTTCACCTGCAGCACACCTGCCACCAGACACTCCTGCTCTCCTCCTCCTCCTCTACGCCTACTTTCTTTTTTACTCTTTTTCCTTCTATCTCACACTTTAATCATCAAGACTTTTTATCTCCAAAGCTGTTCAGAAACCTCAAATCAGCAAACTATACTGACTTGATTAATTGCATAAATTCTGGGTTTGATAAATGGTGGATGGATCATTCTTAATTGGAAGAAACATCTGCATGAAGTTGGTAAATGTGAGGAAAAACCACACAGATATAGAAGAAGTTGGTAGTAAAATGTTCAGACATGTAAATTTACTTTTAGTACAGCAACTCAATTACATTATTTAACTTAGACACACACATGTTGTACACAAAGCAGACTCAAAATGCTTTTCATAATTTGTTAAAACATTAATACGGCATAAAATACAGCAAAGAGCGTTAAAAGACAAATTAAAATGTTTAAAAAAAGTTTAAAAATAGGAAATAAATACTGGATAGGTGAAGATGTAAGTGCAAGGTGGATAATGATGAGTGCGTAAGGTTCAGTATGTTATCAGTGGCCTTCACATCGCAGCGGTGCCAGTATAGAAAGTTTAGCTTTTTCTATATTTTCCAATAAACTAAACAAGACAAGAAGAAAAAGAAGCTTTCAGTTTGTTTTAATGAATCCATTTTGGTCCGTTTCCAAGAAAGAAATAGTTGCTTATAAATCTCCTTTTTGTTTCCTTGTGGCGTCGTGTGGAGATTTAATAATTATCAAACTCAGAGAGCTCACACAGCGAGGTGCAGACCCTCAGAGCTGTAACCAAGGCAAGCCCACTGAAATAAATAAACGCCTGGTTTGACAAATGTTCTCCCATTTAACTATGTTCAGTTTCCCAAATGTTTTTGGCTGCATGCCTTCATCAACACCTAAATACCTGAGAGACTAACTCAGGGGGAAAAAACCCCTCAGGTCCAGGTACATAAACAGTATTTTTTACAAGCTTCTAACTCCTTAAACAGTTTCCTGTGACTGTGGATATACAAATATACTGATACAAATACAGATAAAGCTCGTTTTGGCGCAATAAAACAACTCTGACCCCAGAGCACAAAGTACGCAAGGTACGTGGACCTGCTGCATGGATTTGCTCCCATTCAGACACGAGCATCAGTGAGGTCCAACACTGATGTTGGGGGATCAGGTCTGGCTCACAGTCGGGGTTCCAGTTCATCCCAAAGGTGCTGGATGGGGTTCAGGGCTCTGTGCAGACCAGTACAGTTCTTCCACACCAAACTGAGGAAAACCAGTTCTTTATGGAGCTGGCTTTGTGGACAGGGGTGTCCATATACTTTTGGCCGGATTGTGTACTTGTCTAGTTTTGTATTTGTATATTTTGTTGCTCACTTCATTCGCTTAAAACAGGATATAAAACATTACAGCAACTAAACAGGTTAATGAATAAACACCTCTTTATTGTTTATCATCTTTTCTACTTCTGTCGTTCTCTCGCTCTCTCTCTGTCTGTCTCTCTCTCTGTCTGTCTCTCTCTCTGTCTCTCTCTCTGTCTCTCTCTCTCTGTTCTGTGCTCGGTAGTGGAGGGTAATTTCACTTTGGGACGTGTGTTGATGTGAATGTTGTAACATGTTTTTTTGTAAAGTTTGAATAACTGTAAATAAAGGTGTTTTCAAAAATCAAATCTCTCTGTCTCTCTCTCTCTCTCTCTGTCTCTCTCTCTGTCTCTCTCTCTCTCTCTCTCTCTCTGTCTCTCTCTCTCTCTCTCTCTCTCTCTCTGTGGTTCAGTGGTTCTCTCTCGCTCTTCTTCTCTCACGTTGCAAGCCATTTTCCCAGAGGGCTTTGCTCATGGGGGTTTGTTGTGACGAGGAGGGGCACTGAAAGCAGATCATGTTGCCGCTCGTTCAACACCACCATCCCCCCTTTCTTGCTCTGTGGATGCTGTAGTTCTTCAGGTGTGTGTGTGTGTGTGTGTGTTTCCAGGACAGCAGCTGCTTCCTGGACTCTCCTGTGTTGAACTTTAGTCTGACGCAGAGCTGCATGTTCCAGTATGTTCTTGTCTTTAATGACCGTTGAGCAAACACACATCTGAGCTGTAAGCAGTCAGGGACAGTTTGTAAAATCTTAACATGACGGCTTGTTATAACAATAATAACACATGATCTGGGTATCTTACCTGGATATGTGTAAATGCAGCAGAACACATTGCAGTCAGCATGTGACTGGAACGTCCACACCACATCTGGCTGACACTGTGATCTTAGCCCAAAAAACAAATCTGCCCAAGAAGTTCAAAGGTCACCTGAGCTCTTCCTGCCATCTCCAGCTGAAAAACTTATTTTGCATAATGTGACTTTATAAAATGCAGGTAGATTCAAGATAACAAGACTGCTGATTAATTTCACATCCAGGTATGAATCTCAGGTTAACACCAGGTGGAGACGGCGTCTAAAAGACTTAAACTGTACAAATACTGATGACCTGATGATGTGGACGTGTCCTGTTGAATGATTATGTCTCTATTTCTAAATTATCATTCTTGTCACTGCCTTGTTCAGTTTTCCTATCCATGTTTTCACAGCTGAGCCTCCGTTTTTGCCACAAACTTAATAAAGTTTAAAATAATTTATAACTTTTTGTCCATGTTGAACTTTTTAAACAGAAACTAACTGAAACTCACAGACAGTGAAATAAATGAAATAAAACAAATATAGAGACAGTGATAGGGAGAAAAATATTACATGAAAATAGAAAATTAATTAGTCTCAATTCCAATCAACAAAATAACATAGAAATAAATATGTAAATTCTGTCTCTCTTGTCTGTGTAGTCGACCAGTGGCTCAGCTGTGTTTTGCCTTTCTCGTTTCACAGTGTGTGTGTGTGTGTGTGTGTGTGGAGGTGGGAGGGTGGAGGGTTGGCCCACTTCCCTCAGGCTAATTGGTACGATCCGCTTAACGAGTTAAACGAGGTGAATTGGGGAAAGTGGGGGATCAGGTGGTCCGCTGCTCTGGAAACTGACACACACACACACTTCTTCTCTCATCATACACACTTGCTGCTGTGATTTTAGAGGGGTTTCCCACCCAGAACAGCAGGTCTTTATTCTAACCAACCAGACTCCAGTCAACTTTCCAGAAGTTAAACTAGTTTCACTCCACTGTCACTCTGCTTTAACGTACTGACGTCTTAAACCTAATTTATATTGTAAAATAAGTCAAAAGTATAATTAATGGAGGTTTAAAGATGATTATTTGATCATATTTTCATGTATAAGCAGGTTAAAACATGAAGGCAGTCCTCTATCGTCAGTTCTGTCATTGATGTGTTATCGGTTATTGGAAAGCAGCAAGGTCATTGGTCGAGCTGTCCGGGCATGTTGCCATGTTAACCAATCAATAGCATTGATCTACTGATGTTGGAGTCGGACCCGCAGCCAATAAGACGCCAGCATTTTGGGATGGTGAAACCGGGCATGTGACAGCGCGACACCGATCTGTAGCACAAACAGCACACACACCACCAGCTGGGATCAATACACACACACACACAAACACACACACACAGAAATAGACATTAACTCACACTTCTTTTTTTTCTCTTTCACACGTACACACAAGTAAAATTACACACACTCACACTTTCTTAATGTGTCACATGCAGTACACACACATTCTAACACACACACACACACACACTGTTTTATGTTTGTATTGATTACCCTCCCGCTCATGTACACACACTAAACACGTGTTAGTGGTATCAAAGATTTAACATATTTTGCTTGACTTTGACAAAAGTCCCAAGTCACCGTTATAAAACTATAAAAAGTAAGAAAAAGTAAGTTTGGAATAATCTAAAAATATAGAACAGTATTTTCTATTTTAAACACTGTAAACTTTGCACTTTTTAAGATTAAACTTAAAGAAAGCAGTTTCAGTAAAGGAAAATAAAATAAAACAGAAAGATTTACAGCAGTTAAAATTTAGACAAAATAGTAATTTACACAATAATCCTCTGTAGACCTTTTAGTTTATTTTGTGTTCAGGAGCGACAAAATGTTTCCAACCACATGTAGAGCAGATTTGAAGCAAATTTGTTTGCAAATTAAAAACGGATCAAAGGAAATGATCACACAACAAAAGTATGAATTTTATTTCTAAAATGTAGAAAGTTAAAGTGAAAGTCATCTGAAAGGTGACTACGACTAAATTACAGATTTTTAAAAATCGCTCCGTAACAAATCAGTGTTTAATAATCCACCTTACCCATCAGATACTCTCACCCAACCAATTTCCTCACTTTCTCTCTCTCTCTCTCTCTCTCTCTCACTCACACTCTCTCTCTCTCTCTCTCACACATACACACACACAGAGGTCAGAGGTCACTTCCTGATGTCAGATATTGACCCACTGGCCCGGTTTCTTCTTACACAACCACAAACTGGGAATCTACTGGATCCAGCTGAGTTGTTACAAACAACCAGCTGTGGGACATCCAGCCTGCAGCATGAGTGTGTGTGTGTGTGTGTGTGAGATGATTAACTGATGTGCAAGGCTGGACTAACTCTCAAACTCTTTGTTTCTTTTGTTTGCTTTTTACAGTGCAACACTATAATATAGTATATACTTAGTATAAATAAACATTTTAAAAGAACTGTTCTGTGTGCATGTTCATGTCATTCAAAGTAAGTAAAACAAACTTTTAGACCATTTAAAGACACAATCATTGATCTAAATGTAAAAACAAGGTGCAGCCCTGACACCAAAACACCAAATGCAGTATTGAAACTCGACCTCACTGACAGGTCAACCAACACAAGGTAACACTAGCTGAGAACTGTAATCACTTTAAAGTTAAATCACTGGATGGCTTGATACATTTACCTCTTTCACATTAAACAACATCTATTCAGTGCAGTTAAATCTTTATGTAAAGTGAAAATATAAAAGGTTCCCTGTGGAGTTTATGATGTCTGTCAGCACTATGGAGCAACTTTGTTTGTGCTCGAGCAGGTGGATGCACGCACAATCACACACACCACACAATACACATCGCTGCCAATGATTTCAAAAGATTCCAGTATATATAAATGGGTGGTGGTAACACGCTCCAACAAAGGCAGGGAAGAAGAAGACTGAAAGCAAGTAAACATGGATGTACATAAGACAAGTTTCAAAATTTTAAGACAAATCTGCTTTGTCAATGTTTTATGAGGAAGAAAATACATTCATCATGTTTGTTAGACCTCAAGGACACACGACGAGTTGAAAACAATATGTTTTACTTAAATTATAGAGAAAAAATTAACATTTAGCATATTTTAAACTTCACATTTAGCTTGTTTGGTGACCTCCTGTGACTGTTGAATATCTGCATGTTTTTTCTTTCTTTTTAGCCAAAGTAGCACCAGCAGGAGCTTCTTCTTTTTTTTGTTTGTATAATTCCTGGCAAACAGAAAGAGCATCACTTTCTCTGCAGCAGCAGCAGCAGCAGCAGCAGGCTGTAGTGAGGCCTGCTGAAGTGCCTTTGAGCTAGAAACAAACCAGTCTGTCTGCAGGTCTGAGGTCTGCTGGCTGTAATCAGAGGACAGACACAGGAAGCTGGCACCTGATATCACCTGACCTCACACACACACACACACACACACACACACACACACACACGCTCAGCTGTGGTTAAAAAGAGAAGCCAATCTGGCTAAGAGCAGCACTCCCACTTTGTGATCAGTTACCAAGAGTCTCAGGCATTATTCAGCAGCACACCCTGCATAATCAGTCTGTACTGGAAACTATGATACCACAGAGAGAGAGAGAGAGAGAGAGAGAACATCTGAAGAAGGGGAGGAGGACGGACAGAAGACGAGCAGTGTCTGTTCCCTGGTCGTATGTGGCTTAAACAAGCATTTCATTAACACTCTGAGCTCGACGTTAACTCATGCAATGAAGAGTTCATTACAACCACAGTCTGAAAGAGCGGGACAGAACAAACAGCATTCAGCTGCTTTTAGCCACGCTAGCGGCTCCACGGATGGCGATGTCGGCCGGTCGGTCCACCAACTATTTGATGGATTGACATGAAATTTGATTCAGTTATTCAAGTTGGATAAAATCTCAATATGTCAGCGTCTACCACATGGACCGGCACAGAGGTTTGTGCATTCATGCCTCCCAGACAATGTTCACTAATGACCCTGACTTTTCCTGACTCTAGCACCACCAGCAGGTTGACTTTTGTTGTTTATTTAGTGCAATAAAATAAAACTAAAAATACAATTATTGGATGGATTACTGTTAAATTTGGCACACACATTCATGTTCCCCTCTGGAGGAATTGAAATAACTTTGGTGATCCTCTGACGTTTTATCTAGCGCCCCCGTCAGGTCAAAATGTCAGTTTGTGCAATACTTCCCATCAGCCTCAGCTGTACTTTGTGGTTAGTGCTAGTTAGCTGACACACTAACCTAAGATGGTTAGCATGAATTCTTCTAAACATCAAAATCAACTAGCATTGTCATTGTGAGCCTGTTAGCATGCTGATGTTAGCATGTGGCTAACAGCCTCACAGAGCCGCTTGCCCCCCCCCAAAAGTCCACTGGATGCGGCTGAGTTGCACCCCAGCTTCAACCCCAGCTACCTGAGACTGTCCACTGCCATTGTAGCCATTGTGTCAGTGCAGGTGTAACCCCCCATGTGTGTCTCTCTCTCTCTCTCTGTCTCCAGCTGTTGAACCTCTTCCTGGCTCTGCTCCTCAGCAGTTTCAGCTCTGACAACCTGTCGGCTCCGGACGACGACGGGGAGATGAACAACCTGCATATCGCCATCCACAGGATCACCCGAGGCCTGGCCTGGTGCCGCAGTCAGGTGCCTATATGTTTGTCTGTCAGCTACACAGACTGTCTCACAGTCGGTATGCCTGTCTGTAAACCTGTTTGTCTTGTAGAGCGCAGAGAGACTCTGTCTCACGCTGTCTCCTCTCCTCATTGTGATGCAGGTGGTGGATTTCTTCAACGGGAACCTGAAGCGTCGCCGTCAGAAGCGAAAGGAGGCCAAAGCCATGATGAAGCTCAAACGCCTGAGTACCATCCACACCGAGGCCAACGGAGCCGTCATAGGTAACACACACACACACACTTCTCTTCTCCTCATAATATTTTTGTGAACGCCTCATCTGTCTGGTTTCCATCCTTCGGTATCCTGCATCATACTGCTGTTAGCTGGTTTCACAGCTGGGGGCATTCAAGGACACTGGGACATCTGAGATTTAGGTCACATGGCAACAAAAAAAACGTTTTTGTCAGGAGAAGTTGGAGATTTTGAAAGATGCGGCTGCAAAAACCTGAGCGGGCGCAGCATCGTCAGTCTACTGAGAAATACACTCTATGGCCAAAAGTATATGGACTCCTCTATCCACATACTAGTGCACTTTTGGTCTGGGTCTGTTTGTCCTGGTTTGGGCCCCTTAGTTCCAATGAAAGGAAATCTTAATGCTCCATCGTGATGTTTTAGACAACAGTGTTGTCGATATTCTCATCTAACTCTCAGCTAGAAAGCGAGAAGGCATATTTCCCAAAATGTCAAACTTTTGCTTTAAGTCTGCAATAAGACAGAAATCATTCATTTTAACAACCTTAACATTGTTCAATCCATTAAGATACAAAGTTAACGACTGTTTTAAGCTGCATCCAATATTAAATAATCAGCTAGCTACACGCAATCGATAGTGTCCAGGATTGTTTGGCTCCCTCACAAACAGATCAATCTGTTAACTTTTACACATTTCTGATGTCTGAGCATCTGTGAACGCACCAACCAGGAAATGTGTTTAAAGATGAATTTTGACACAATAACAGTAAGGTAACTCTAAATGTTCATTAATTCATCTTTACTTGTATCTGTCTGTCTGTCTGTCCCAGGCCGTCATGTAGAGAAGTACGTGGTGCCGGAGGACGACAGCTACATGACCAACCCCAACCTGACCATCAGCGTCCCCATCGCCCCCGGGGAGTCGGACGTGGAGTTCCCCGAGGAGGAGGATGAGGAGGAGGAGGAGGGCGGGGAGGTGCAGAGCGAGGGCTCCGAGCAGGAGGAGGAGGAGAGGGAGGAGGTAGGGAGGAGATCTGACTGTCTGCTGACCTGAGCGTGTGGCTTTCTAGTACACACACACACACACACACACACATGCACCTGTGTCTGACGTAAACAAGCTCAGGTGTGTTTGTGTGAGTCAGCTGTTGTTCCCCCTGAGGTTACCATCTAATGACTGCCTGTCTGTCAGCTGGTCTGTGTGTGTGTGTGTGTGTGTTTAGGTCAGTTCATTAAATGAGCAGTGATATATACACAGGGTTTTTACAAAGTCTTGAAAGTTTGGAAAATGCTTAATTTTAACTGTTATGTTTTCAAGGTTAGGAAAGTGCTTTAATTCATATTTACTCCTTGAAAAATGCTTGATTTTCAACATGATCTGGTGTTTCATCATCGACACAATCACTCATGGAAACCAAACATCTTTTAAGGTTTGAAATGAAACGATCCCGTTGTCATATTTCTTTGTTGTCTCCTGGAATTTATAGGAACAATTTAGATGTGATGATAAAGGCTTCGAGAGTCTGTGGAGTGTGGATTAGGTGCCTTAAAAGTGCTTGAAAAGTGCTTGCTCTTAAAAAGCTGTATGAACCCTGTACACATAAACATGGAGGAATTAAACATTTAAATAAAATATGACACATGTTCTAAAAGGCTAAACAATGATGGAACATAACTAAGAACATTTGAAGTTCTGTACTTTTATTTTAGGGTACTTTTCCTCTGCTACATTTCAGAGGGAAATGTTACATATCTTTTACTCCACTACATTTTTCTGACAGCTGGAGTCACTAGTTACTTTGCAGATTTGTATTAATTGTCAAAGTATTGTTAAGGACACTGTTTAGCTCGTCAAGTACAAATTGCAGATATTGAAGTTCACAGCTGAGAGTTTCTTCCTTCCATGCAGCTGCTGGTTTCAATCGACTTGAAGAGACTTAAAACGTAACACAGAGAGATAATTCTTCACTTCTTCAATTTTATTTCATTATTATTATATTCACCAGCAGCACAAACTACAGCCTCCAGAATGATCATAAAGTTGAGTTTAAACAAAATGTTCCTGCAACAAACAATTCTTTTCATTATCGATTGATCTGCCAATTTATTTGTTCTATCATCGTCACACAGAGCTGCAGCTGTGAGCGGGGACTGACATGGAAGCTCTTCTTCTTCTCATATTGTGCGTGTGCGCCTCCAGTAGTTTTGTCTACATGGTTTTTTAATGAATATGATGTCTCAGATGTCTGAGCTGCTTTGAACGCACCACAGAGGAGACGACGTCACAAGACGCCAAAAACATAAAGTTGAATAAAAACTGATGTGGAAATTAATCTTATTCATCAGGTTAACATGTTCTGAACACTGTAGCCCCTGTAAACAGACTGCCTCTCTCTCTCTCTCTCTCTCTCTTTCTATAAACAGTATCTTTGTAATGGCTCAATTCATAACACACACACACACACACACACACACACACAGTAAGAGGTTCCCTTAGATAGAGTTGGAGGCCTCAGGCAGTGCATTATGGTCCGGCATTTTTCTCACTCTGCAACGCTGCGTGTGTGATGTGTTTGTGCTAAAAGGGTGTATATTATTGTGTGTGTGTGTTTTGTGAGTTGAGAATATGTGTTAGTGTGTGTGTGTGTGTGCCTCCTGTCTCTCTTCATCTATTCACAGGACAAAAGTCCAACTGAGCCACAGACACCTTGTGTGTGTGTGTGTGTGTGTGTGTGTGTGTGTTGTATGTTGTGTTTTGAGGCAGCAGGAGAAGAAGAAGAGGGAGAGGAGATGTTTAGTTGTTTCCTCTCTTTGTATCTAACATGAAATGACAGATTTGTGTCGTGCTGTGAGTGTGTGTGTGTGTGTGTGTGTACACACCTGTGCTGACTCAGTTCATCATCGCCTCTCCTCTTTAATCATGTTGTGCACCTGTTCTCTCTCTCTCTCCCTCCTTCCCTCTATGTCCCTCTGTCACAGTAGTTCCCAACCTGTGGGTCGGGACCCCCAAAGGTGTCACCAGATAAATCTAAGGTGTCCTGAGATGACTCAGGGAGAGAAGAACCAAAAACATGATTTGCAATACAAATTAATCTTTATTTTTTATAACTTTTCTATAATCTTTCTGATTTCTGAGCTGATCTGTTCTGATCTGTTTTAGCTTCAGTCTGTCTGTGTGTGTTTGCATGGTGCAGTAGCCAGTTAGCCGTGAGGTGAAACATGCAAATGCAGTGAGAGCTGCAGAACACACACACACACACACACACACACACACACACACACTGTGAAAGGGCAGCGTAAACAGAACAAAACTCAAGAGCATATTTTCCCCCAAAACGTCTGTTGTCGAGTCAGAGAGGGACAGAGAGCGAGAGACTGTGTGTGTGTTTGTGTGTGTGTGTGTGTGTGTGTACAGCTATCTTTGTGAGAACCAATTTGAGTTTTAGACCCTGGTAGTGAGGACACTTTTGAACTTTCAGACAGACCTTCAAAGGGCTGTTTGAGGGTTCAGACCTGGTTTTAAGGTTCAGGTTAGAATCAGGTCTAGGTTAGGGTAAGGGGCTAGGGAATGCATTATGTCAATGAAGGTCCTCACAAGTATAGAAGTACAGGGATGAGAGATGGGAGGCTGGTGGGAGGGGTCAGGACAACATAGAGGGGGGGGAGTCAGAGAGCATCACTGCTGTCACAACTCTTTAGCATCAAGCTTTGTTTCCAGCGTGTGTGTGTGTGTGCGCTCCCTCTCTCCCTCTGTAACATCTCACTTACTTTATTTCTTCGGCTCTTAATTGAGTTGAACATTCAACACAGAACACAAAAGAGACCCACGTTGACCCTCCTGTTCTTCATGTTCCACATCACTGCTCTCTGATTCGCTCTCTCATCGTCTTATTTCACCTCAAATCCCCGGATTTCCTCCCAGCTCACTGTAACTGAACTGTGAGCTCTGGAAAGTGTATCCTGACGTGACTTGAACTTTTCCTGAACAGTTTAGCCGAACCTCTGTACATATGAAATGATCCTACATACATCCTACATCCTTAAACATAAACATACCTAAAAGCTGCTATAATCAGTATTTTTATTATAACAATGGATCAAATGAGATACATACATATACATACAGAGAATGATCAGTTCTCAGCTCTGCAGAGTTTTGGAGCTTCTTTTACCTTGTTATTTTGGTTTTTCGGCCCACAATTTTTCTGTTTTGGTTCCCTCTCACTGCTCTCATCAGCGCATCTTTTGGCCTCAGCAGGCAGCTGCTTTCAGAGGAAAAAGAAAAGCTCTAATAACCCACTGTTGTCTTCTAAAGTTAGAAACTAGCTGGTGAAAAAAGTGGAACATCTAGCAGCTAAAGAGTCAGATATTTTTCTCAGGAGTTGGTGGAGACCAGAAACTGAGCTCAAAGAGAGTAAAAATTGGACTTCAGTTCATCTGGTGGACACAAACACGACTCCAAGTGTTGCTTGGATGTATACTGTGTATAAACAACTGTTTGCTAACAAGATCACTATGTCAAGTTTATGAGGTGATGTTGTGTCAATGGTGGTGTTCACAACCTGTTTCTGCTTCCCTAAAGGGGTTATTGCAGGTTTAACTATAGTTTATTTGCTGTAACTACAATCTTTCCCTCACCTTAACTGTACTGTAGTTGCCATTTGCAGATATTGTACAAAGACAGCCTTTTTTTAAAGTTGGCATTGGATGTTAAAAGTAAGTGTTAGTGAATATAATCCAGGGTTTTGCAGAACTGTCCAATAACAACATTATTCTCTGGCAATAGAGTAAAATTCGCATGTTTAGTAAATTTGGTTTGCTCACTGCAGGCCCCATATCGTTCTTGTTGTAGTTGTAGAGTCTGATGTGCATTATACCTGAATATCTTTGTTCTTTTTGAAAATGACCACGACGACAGAAAAGAGTCTAATCCATCAGTACACATATTATATTCTCATATTTGTGTATCTTTTAACATGATAAATAGAATCACACTGTGGTGGTGGGGCGTGGTTGGAGCGTGGCTGCAGAGAGGGAGAAGTGGGGGAGTGGCTCTGGAGCTCGGGGCGGGTCGCCCGGGGAGGCACAGGTGCAGCGCATCAGGGGTTGATGTGGGCTCTTCTTAAGCAGTAGCAGCCCTGAGGACGGGAGTGCAGTTGGGCTGGATAAACGACACGACGACACGCCGGACGGAGGACCACAGCCGTGGGAGTGCGCGGGTGGAGCAAGAGAGAGAGCCCGGGCAGATAAGCGTCAATAAAGAAACCTACGGGTTATACCCGAGAACAGTGTGTGTGTGCGTCTCTGTTGGCGGGCCCAGGGGAGGGTAGCAGTGGGTACGCTACATTGGCGCCCAACGTGGGGCCTAAGCCAACAGAGACATGTCAGAGCCTGCGGCCGTACAGCCTGTAGCGGCCCTGGCCCAAATGCTCGGGGAGCTAGCCGTCATGCACCAGGAGCAGACGGCGGTAAATCGCCGGCAGATGGAGGCACTCCAGGCCCAGTCTGAGCGGCACACCCAGGTCCTGGAACGGTTGGTGGCGAACATTGGGGGGCCCACCACCACCGCGCCGCTCTCCGGCATCTCACTGCCGCGAATGACAGCCACGGACGACCCACGCTCCTTCCTGGAAGCATTCGAGGTAACGGCGAAGGCATGCGACTGGCCGGCGGCGGAGTGGGCTGTGCGTCTGCTCCCGCTACTATCAGGAGAAGCCCAAACAGCGGCGCTCAGCCTGCCGGCGTCCTCGAGGGGGAGTTACGCCGACGTTCAGCGCGCCGTCCTGGACCGGATAGGCTGCTTCCCCGAGGACTACCGCCGCCGGTTCCGCGAGGCTTGCTTGGTACCCGAAGAGAGACCGTTCGCCTTCGCGCAGCAGATTCGTGATGCGGCAGTGAGGTGGTTGGAACCAGGAGACTCAACCGGGGAGCGGCGAATGCTCGACCGGGTGGTGGTGGAGCAATTTGTGGAGGCGCTCCCCGCCAGGACCGCGGCGTGGGTGAAATGCCACCGACCAAAGGACCTGGAGACTGCCGTCACCCTGGCGGAAGACCATCTGGCCGTACACCCGCGGAGTCAGCCAGCAGAGGCCCGGGCTGTGACAGCGTCCCGGCCTGTCCCGGCGCCGAGGAGGAGATTCGGCGGGGCCGCCGCAGCGGCCACACCACACTCGGTCCTTCCTCCACCTCCCCCTCCTCGTCCGTTGACTGGGGAGGCTGTCGACGCCCGCCCTGACTCCACCCCACCGAGAGCCCCTCAAACGGCAGGGCAGGAGTGCTGGAGGTGCGGGCGGCCCGGACACTTCCGCAGAGAGTGTCCACTGATGGAGGTTGGCCAAGTGGTCCGGGTCGCCGGCCCTCCGGTCCCCTCCCCCGGTCCAGGGGGACATACAGCGTTCCGGTAAGGATCCAGGGGGGTGTACACCGGGCTATGGTGGATTCGGGCTGTCAACAGTCCCTAATTCACCAGAACCTGGTTCGACCAGGGGCATTATTAGAGGCATCATGGGTGAAGATTAGGTGCGTGCATGGGGATATTCACGACTACCCAGTGGTGCCAGTGCAAATTAAATATGGTGGTAAAATGCATAGGATACAGGCCGCGGTTAGCTCCCGTCTGACGCACCCTATGGTATTAGGCACAGATTGGCCGGGGTTTGATAGGTTAATAGGGGTGCGTACACGACAGGCAGGGAGATGTGGTATCTGCGCTGTGCTCAGTGGTGACGCGAGGTCATCCGACACTGCAGAGAGGGAGGAGGGGCGTGAGGAGCCTCCGTTGGAGGCTCCGCAGGTCCCTGTGTTTAACTCCATGGAGGATTTTCCACTTGAGCAGTCTCGTGATGATACTCTACGCTCAGCCTTCGACCAAGTGATAAAAATTGATGGTCAATTGGTGCGCCCTGACGCAGTGCAGACGTACCCGCACTTTGTTTTGATTAGGGAAAGACTATACCGAGTGAGTCGTGACACTCAAACCGGTGAAATAAACACCCAGTTGTTGGTGCCGAAAAGCCGCCGGGAAATGGTTTTCCAGACGGCTCATTACAACCCGATGGCTGGGCACCTGGGGAGTGACAAAACACTGAACCGGATAATGGCCCGTTTCTATTGGCCAGGCATTTGGGGTGATGTCCGCCGGTGGTGCGCGGCTTGCCCTGAATGCCAGCTGGTAAACCAGCCGGCCACCCCCAGGGCCCCGTTGCGGCCCTTACCGCTGATGGAGGCCCCGTTCGAAAGAATCGGGATGGACCTCATCGGGCCATTCTCCCGTAGCGCACAGGGATATCGTTTTGTGCTAGTCGTGGTAGATTATGCAACCCGATATCCCGAGGCGGTGCCCTTGCGCTCCATTTCAGCGAAGAAGGTAGCGCAGGCACTGTTTCAATTAGTCTCCCGAGTTGGAATCCCGAAAGAGATTCTGACTGATCAGGGCACGTCATTTATGTCACGCACACTGAGGGACTTGTACGAATTATTGGGCATCAAATCGGTCCGCACGAGTGTCTATCACCCGCAGACAGACGGGCTCGTGGAGCGGATGAACAAAACCCTGAAGTCCATGATTCGTAAGTTCATTCACGATGATAGTCGCAATTGGGATAAATGGCTTGATGCTCTGTTGTTTGCAGTGCGGGAGGTTCCCCAGGCCTCCACGGGATTTTCTCCCTTTGAACTGTTGTTCGGCAGAAAACCACGCGGGGCACTGGACCTAGTTAAAGAAAGCTGGGAGGAGGGTCCCAGCCCCAGCAAAAATGAGATTCAGTACGTCCTGGACCTGCGAGCAAAACTCCACACGCTCGGGCAGCTGTCACGTGAGAATTTGCTGCAGGCCCAGGAGCGTCAGCAGCGCCTGTACAACAGAGGAACCAGGCTGAGGCAATTCTCACCGGGAGACAAGGTACTTGTATTACTCCCATCTTCCAGCTCTAAATTACTCGCCAAGTGGCAAGGGCCCTTTGTGGTCACACGACGAGTGGGTGATGTCGACTATGAGGTGGCACGCACTGACAGGGGGGGGGCGCTCAAATTTACCACCTGAACCTCCTTAAGTTGTGGAAGGAGGTGGTGCCTGTGGCTCTGGTGACGACAGTGCAGGAGACGGATGAGCTGGGGCCTGAGGTGCCAACCTCGGTAGCCTCAGCTCCACTCCCCTGTGACCGTCTCCTTACTCCGTCCCAGAGGGCAGACATAATCAGGCTCCAGCAGCAGTTTGCGGACGTATTCTCCCCCTTGCCAGGGCGTACATCCCTCATAGAGCACCACATTGAATCTCACCCGGGCGTGACGGTGCGTTCACGGCCCTATCGGTTGCCTGAACACAAGCGCAAAGTGGTTCAGCGGGAGTTAAAGGCCATGCTGGAAATGGGAGTAATCGAGGAGTCACACAGTGCCTGGAGTAGCCCCATCGTTCTTGTTGTTAAGAAGGATGGGTCTATTCGGTTCTGTGTGGACTATCGTAAAGTTAATGACGTGTCACAGTTTGATGCCTATCCTATGCCCAGGGTCGACGAGCTCCTGGACCGTCTTGGTACTGCGCGCTTTTTCACCACACTGGACTTGACCAAGGGCTACTGGCAGATTCCCCTGTCTCAGGAGTCCAGGGAAAAGACGGCCTTCTCCACTCCGTACGGGTTGTACCAATTTGTCACACTCCCGTTCGGGTTGTTCGGGGCTCCAGCCACGTTTCAGCGGCTCATGGACCGGGTGCTGCGGCCACATGCCGCATATGCTGCCGCCTATCTGGATGACGTGATCATCTATAGTGACAGCTGGGCGGAGCATGTGCGGCGGGTGGCTGCGGTGCTCGGTTCATTAAGGCAGGCGGGGCTCACGGCCAACCCGAAGAAGTGTGCGGTTGGACGGAGGGAGGTGCGGTATCTGGGGCATCTCTTGGGGGGAGGGCAGGTGCGGCCGCAGCTAGACAAGACCGCAGCGGTTGCAGCCTGCCCAAGGCCCAAGTTCAAAAAAGAGGTGAGACAGTTCTTGGGGTTGGCTGGGTACTACCGCCGGTTTGTGCCGGGGTTTGCACATCTGGCCAGCCCCCTCACTGATCTCACCCGAAAAGGTGCCCCAGATCCGGTTCAGTGGACGGAGCAGTGCCAAATGGCGTTTGATGGGTTAAAACAGGCTCTCTGTGGGGAGCCTCTGCTCCACACACCTAACTTCTCTCTCCCTTTCATACTGCAGACCGACGCGTCGGACAGGGGGGTGGGGGCCGTGTTGTGCCAGCAGGTGCGGGGTGTCGACCGCCCAGTGGTGTACATCAGCCGGAAGCTGTCAGAGAGGGAGTCCCGGTACAGCACAATTGAAAAGGAGTGCTTGGCTATCCGGTGGGCGGTCGGGGCCCTGCGGTACTACTTGCTGGGGCGGGCCTTCACCCTCTGTTCGGACCACGCTCCGCTCCAATGGCTCCACCGCATGAAAGATGCCAACGCGCGGATCACCCGGTGGTATCTGGCTTTACAGCCCTTTAAGTTCAGGGTGGTCCATAGGCCGGGGGTGCAGATGGCTGTAGCCGACTTCCTCTCTCGTCCTATGGGGGGGGAGTAGGTTCGGCCGGATGGCTCCCCGGCCTCAGTCGGGCGGTGGGGGTATGTGGTGGTGGGGCGTGGTTGGAGCGTGGCTGCAGAGAGGGAGAAGTGGGGGAGTGGCTCTGGAGCTCGGGGCGGGTCGCCCGGGGAGGCACAGGTGCAGCGCATCAGGGGTTGATGTGGGCTCTTCTTAAGCAGTAGCAGCCCTGAGGACGGGAGTGCAGTTGGGCTGGATAAACGACACGACGACACGCCGGACGGAGGACCACAGCCGTGGGAGTGCGCGGGTGGAGCAAGAGAGAGAGCCCGGGCAGATAAGCGTCAATAAAGAAACCTACGGGTTATACCCGAGAACAGTGTGTGTGTGCGTCTCTGTTGGCGGGCCCAGGGGAGGGTAGCAGTGGGTACGCTACACACACCTTCGCTAACATCATTATTGTTGACCTTACAGACGCAGCAGCTTCACTGACAGCGTTGTGACGCTGCTCAACGTCATCGCTGACTAATATTGTAACTGCAGGAACAATAAATCTCTGGTATTTTTACACACTCAGGAGTTTTTTCCATGAGTAATAGACATGGCTGCTTTGTTTTTTGTTAAATATGTAATATTTTGACGTCTAAATTATTCATGCGGGCATTGTGTTTGGCGAGCCTCCTCGCTGGCTCAGCAGTGTAAATGTGAAATGATTTTTTATTATTTCAAACAACATGTTTGCCAGCGCATGACCTAGATAGGCAGTTAAATAATGTACCAGCAAGAAGGTGCTGCTGATATCTAAATACGGTTAGTCAGCATAGCAGCTGGGTTCAAGTACAGCTCGATCTCTCCCTCTCGCTCTCTGTAGTCTAGTCAAGGTCTAGCTGACTGTGCAGCCATCAGCACCGTCCTGCTTCACTTTCATACTGAGAGCTGCCAACACAACCTCAGGCTGCAATTTGGTGTTTGCTGCCCGGCTCAAGGGGAACTTTAGTCTGGTGATTCAAACCGGAAACTTCAGTGAGAACTGCATCAGAGCAACAAGGTCCATGAAATGTGTTCACCCAGTTGACCATGACGACCTGGGCACAACCTTTTTTGACTTGGACATAACCTCTATGGTATGGATGAGACTCTGACATTTGGGAAGTAGGCTGTGGGTATAAGCCTGCCACTGGCCGACTATCTTCCACTATCTGTTTTGCAAGAGTGTGATTTTATAAATGGTGAACAGCTGCATTTATATATCGCTTTCATCCAAAACGCTTTACATTTTGCCTCTCATAAAGAATGAATCTTCTACATGAGTCTAAAGGTCATGTAGAAGTCACAGAGGTCCTGTTCAACTCTTAAAAATTCATGTCCAAGTAGAACAGGTCGCGTTCCAAATCAGAAAGGTTTCAGTGTCTTGGCCAAAGACACTTCTCAGTGTCTCAGACATGACTCAGGGCGTAACCTTCAGGACTCTATCATGACCTCTGTGACTCAGATACAACTTGGACGGGTCTTTTATTACTTGGACATGACCTTCTGACTCTGACATGACTTCTATAACTCAGATATACTGAGTCAATCATGAGTTGTTTGATTTGAACATGATCTTTAGGACTTAGGTCTGCCCTGTGAGACTCAGGAGCTCACCCCATATCTCAAGTCCTGATGACTTTAGACTCAGTTACCCTTGTCTTGTGTTGGTAAAATTCCTGATTGTCCAGCCTGTGGTGCAACACAACAAAAAACAGAATGAACTGGTCTAACAGAAGTAAAGGAGACCAAGTCTGAAGAGGAAAGGAGGAAAGAAAGACAGAGGTGGATAGGGAGAGAGTGGAAATGGTAGAGCGAGGTAGCAGTTGTATAGCAGCGAGCCAGCCAGTTCTCAGGTTGCAGGTCAGTGATATCTGTTTGTTTTGCTTTCGCAATCCTCTTCTAACACCAACACATCGAGACTGAGCCAGTATTTATTTATAGCTCTCTCTCTCTTTTTCTTTAAGTGTCTCACTCTCTGTCTTGAACAATCAGAGCAGGAACTTTCAAATTCAGATTAAAATACCAGACTAGTCTACAGTGTTGCTGGGTCCCATAACTTGTTGCCATTGTCCTACAGTACCAACATGTTTGCAGTATTTGTTTTGTACTCATTGATATCAATAATCTTTTTTGAACATTTACCAGAAAACGCAGGTTTAGGCATGATTTCATATGTTAAATAACATTATGTTTATTTTAAGAACATGCCTTCGATTCCACAAAAGGCAGGTTTATTTGTACAGCATCAGCATAACAAAGGTTATTCTATGTGTTTTATGTGAAGCAATGAAATCCATTTGAACATATAAAACTCAATAAAGAGGAGAAAAAATCAAGTAGAAAGAAGCCAAAGTTGTTTGCATGTGTGCACAGCTGAATGCAGCTTCACTGCATTTGGTTCTGACTTCCTTCCTAAAGATCTGAGAGACCTACCGGGTTCATATTCAAGCTTATCACAAGTCTATTTGGGCCTCAAGCTGTAAAGTGATTTATTAAACAACAGCACCACAGACAACTGATATTTGATTCGAGAACATTTTTTGAAACACCGTATTTGACTCCTAAACACAAAGACATGACACTCGTGTATCAGCAGATATCAGCTAAGCTAACAGCAATGCTAACAATGCCAACCACAGGATGCACATTCATTCATTCTCTCTTGTTTTCTCTCTCAGGTGTAACTTCTTGTTTTTCCCCTCTGCTATCATCCCCTCCTTCGCTCTCCACCTCTCTATATCTCTCGCCCCATCTCTCCTCTCCCTCCAGCTCTGTTGCATGTAATTTATTTTCGGTACACAACAGGCTCACTGTAAATAGGAGCCGTTAAGCCGCTCCAGCACTCTGTTTTAATAGACCCTGTGTTTGGTTATGTAATGATTAAATAGCTGACCTGCGCTTTAATGGCGTCATAAATCACCGAGCGTGGTTTCACTGTCTCGTAAAGCTTGAATCAGCTGGTGGAGGTGGGCACGGTCAAAAGCCAAGGTCAAAGGTCAGACTCGTGTGTTCACAGTGGCCGTCGTTACAAGTTGCCCTTCACATATTCAGCTCTGACTGTGCTGTCAGCGGAGTGATCACACAATCTTAAAAAGTCTGCGAAAGTCATTTACATCAGACGGGTATTAGAAATCTATAACTTTGCCATGAGCTGTTGTATTGAATCATTTAGCTTGTTTATAGTTTAGCTTTCTTTACTCTGTTTAGTTTCAAACAGGCTGCTTTTCTCAGATTTTAGTCAAAAACACTTTGACAGAGAATCCATGTAACAAAAAGATTCTCACGGTTCCCACGGTCATGAAATTCCTGAAAAACTTATGAAATTAGAAAAACTGTTCCAGGCCTGGAAATGGTTTGGAATTAACTGAATGTTTTGGAAGAGTTGAAAACTTGAGCCAATCACAGCACACTCACAGTTGTCAATCACGACGTCCCCCCCCCCCCTTTTTATAGCCTCAAATAACTAATTAAAACCAAACTGATCAGAAAAACAAACACTTGAACAAACATCAGCGTGATAAGAACCTGAAATGTCAGAAACCATCTTTGGGAACATTTTATTGGACGTGTACTTTGATTTTTCAGTTTGGTCCATGTCCCATCTGCAACATGGAGGGGGCGGGGCTTATGACCTATACTGCAGCCAGCCACCAGGGGGCCATCCAGATGTTTTGGCTTCACTGTGGGGAGCTGTCATGTCGTCCATCTTTATATACAGTCTATGGTTGAAACGTCACCAGCATCATGTGATACACGTTGGCGTGTGCAGCTAGTTGGTGGTGGAAATGTCTAACAAGTGAGTAATGTTAGCAAGCGCTAGCAGCTAGCTTATCTGCAAAAATGCCTGGGAAGTGCGTGTTTAATAATGTTTGGCTTTCGAACGACAAATATAATACACGGCTCGAGAGAGGCAAAGTTTGGTCGTCTGTGGGGCGAACACTTTCCAGCGTACAGCCGGTCATAATGATGTGAATGTGTTACGTCATCTGTAGATCTTGTTTAGAAGCTTTGGAAATGGGGTGAAATATTATGGAAAGGTTTTAAAAATTCATTGGTAAGAATGTGTGGGAACCCTGGATTCTGCTGGAGAACTAATCCACCCTTAACAAGAATCAGACTGGACCCAAACCAGTTTAACACCAGTTCAGACTGGACTGGAACTGGTTCATGTCTGGTCAAGACGAGGTCCACCCTGGTGACCTTAGGTCCTACATAATAAACACCAGGACTCTTTCTGCGTGTGTGTCCCGTCTGCCCCAAACCATTAAAAGTGTAAAAGCAGCTGTGACTGCCCAGTTAGAAACACCTGAGCTCGTGTGTTTGTGACTCTATTTTCCTGCATTTATGCCAGGTGTACTCTGCCTGTCTGTGTGTGTGTGTGTGTGTGTGTGTGTGTGTGTGCACGCTGCCCTGGAATGGCAGCTTGTGAAACTGACTGTGACCCCCAACGCTCCTCCCACCCCCACAGTCTCTAGCTGGCCCCCTCTGGCCCCGGCAGAGTTCAGGACCCGGCTAACAGATGTACAGGTGCTGTCTGCAGGGACAGGTGGTGGGAGATGGACGCCGCAGCTCTCTGCTTTGATTTCTCTTGTCTGCTATGAAACAGTCAACATCAAAACACAAACTGCAGCCTGTAGAGCTTCATCACAGACACACTGCAAACAGTCATGTTCTACAGACAGAATATTGTGTAATCCACAGAAATGAGCTTGTTTTAACTCCCAAAAAATGGCAACAGGGGAAGCAGAAAAGACTTGATGGGATTTTTATATGTTAATTTAGCTTAGCCACCGCTAACACTAGCTGTAAACTAAATGTGTTTGCAGAAACATAAATGTGACAGTTAATTAAACACAAAGTATGCTCAGCTTTAGTCTGGCCAACTGAAATCACTCGTTATTTGGGAAGTTCATCTTTGCCTCATTCACATGATCTGTTTTAGAGTTCGAGCTCATCTCACAAAACTTTGGGCATCTCTGCATCGATCCATCTCTGCTGGTTTCTCTGCTTCTCTTCTCCGTCTCCCTCCGTCTGTTTTAAAGATAAAATATGACTTATTTCTGCATTTGTTAGCACAAAACATACAAAACGTCAGACTGTAGAGACAAAGTATGCCGCGTGCGTCCTCGTTAGCGGCGAACATGCCATTCCTCCCGCCTAGTGAAGACGAACAACGCAGCGTGCTTCACTGTAACGATGCATGAATGAAGTGTCTGCTGTCACTACGGCAACCGCGAGCTGAACTACTTGAAAAAAAACTCACGTAAAAACACACAACACTTGGTGGTTTCCAGTCTGCTGCCTGTGTTTAGCTTTACACTGTTAAATGAGTGAACGTTGATTCAAGGAGTTTACGGCCACATTAAGAGTGTGTTTGTGTGTGTGTAGGGGTGTGTGTGTGTGTGTGTGTCCCTCACGCTGATCTACCTCAGTAATGTATTAAGTATTAATAGAAAACACACACACAGAGGAATGATGAGTAGCTGAAGGATGCGTCCTGTGGCTTCAGTGTCTGACTGTAGAGATGACGGACATGCCAGCTCGCTTACAACACATGATCTTTACTGAACACACACACACACACACACACACAGATACAAACAGATTAAAACCTTCCAACTTCAATTCGAAGGTGAGTCACAGTTGTTACTGTAACTGCAGTTATTTGGAGGAGAAAACCAAGACAAACAGTAAAAATGATCCGTTATAAACATCCATTGCAGTTTACAGACGCACTTCCTGCTTTAACTTCGACCTGCTGTACTTACTGAGGGATTATTACCAACATCTGAGGTGCGCTGTCTTCCAGTTTGAGTTGGTTAACTTTGGATAAACTGCAGGTTTGTTAGCAGCCCAACTTGTTTTTTAGCGACGTCACCGTTCTCCTAGAATTCAGCAAGTGCAATATTATTCTCACTGACAGAAATGATGGGCAAAACTATGAATCTCCTTCTTTTCCTCTGATAAAAAGTAATCTGATTACATGTGACTTATTATTTAACAGGCCCTGAATGTGTTTCACTGCCTTCAGCTCCTCTCTGGCTGCACAATAGAAACAGCTTATGAATAGAAATACATTTAAACCCCTCATTATGGATGTCAACTGTCAGGAGGTTTTGGCCCAAGGCTGCTGCGTGTGTGTGTGTGTGTGTGTGTTACATTATCCAGTTTTTGTGTGCATCTCTTTTCACGTGTAAGTGTGTGTCAGAGATTATATATGTATTCATGTCCGTTTGGCTTCACCTGTGTGTGTGTGTGTGTGTGTGTGTGTGTGTGTGTGTGTGTGTGTGTCCAAGGCTGGCATTCGTCACAGCGGCCGCTCTCTGTTCCCAGACTCTGAATGTATTCATGAGTTAGCTGTTGACTCAGGTAGTTAGTTCACCTGTCCACACACACACACACACACACACACACACACACACACACACACACCCCTGCTGTGTCTTTGTCCAGACATTCAACAAAACTTGCCAAATTTCCCTCCTCAGCCCTCAGCAGAAAACCTGTCTCCTATCCCTCCATCTCCCCCATCCCTTTGTACAGTTAAACTCCCATGATGCTTAGCAAACAGGGACCTTTGAAGTCAGCTGAGATGGGGGTGGGGGTGGGGGTGGGGGGGGATTTCCTGACGTCTAGTTTTGTCCAGATCTCAGAGTCAAAGTGAACAGACGGCAGTTTTCTTGGTGGGGTTTGGAAGGTGACGCCTCTCTGTTTTCTCTGCCAGGATTCCTGTCAGTTACATAACATTGAATCTGACTCATTCAGCCCCGACTGCAGCAAAATGATGCTGACGATCACACAATCACAAACCATACTTTATTCAAACAATACCTAAAACAACACTAGTACTGATACTGATGCTACAACTAATATGAGTACTATAAAGTACTAATAAAACCCAATGCCTAATAATGGCATTTGTTTTCGTTTAATTGTGAAAAACCTCTAGTGGCCATGTGAACTATGTTTCTGTTTGTCAGGAGCAAAGATGAAAGCAGCATGATGGTGTTATAAAGCTAAAGTTTCCTACCAACAGTGAACGTTGGCTTCTTTTAACCATGAAGCCTCGCCAACTTTAACAAAGTAGTAATTTTAACCCAAGTCACGACCTTTTCTGTCACCTTAACCAAGTCATTCGTGGGCCTCAACCTAACCAAACCTTAACCTGCTGGTTCAGATTCTATAACAATTAAACATCCTGATTTATTAACCTATCAGAGGGCAGCGTGTGTTGTTTGTCCCAACATAAAGACAGTTACAGTCTGTTTGATGGTAGATTTATTGAGTTATAGATTTCTTGGTAGCTTTCCTCAGATTAAACGGGACGGCATTAGTCAGACACAGAGGGGTGCGGTGGATCTGATAAGCTGTTAGTGGTTCTGATTGGTCGTTTCCTGGTGTTTTATTCAGCAGAAAGACGATATCAGCCTATCAGAGGGCAGCACGGTGGACCTGAGGAAGCCTGGAGAGGAAGAGGATGAATACTCAGAGATGGCTGAAGAGGCCATGGACCCCGACAACTGCTTCCCGGACAGTAAGTGCACACACACACACACACACAGAGAGAGAGAGCGAGAGAGAGCAGCAGTACACACAATTGTAGAGGATCATTTTGTTGTACAGGGCCAGAAGTGTGGTGCTGAAACGATGATCATTTATCAAGCAAAAATGTCAAACATCCTCTCAATTATAAGGATGTGCTGCTTTACTCGGTTTTATATCATTGTGAATTGAAATATGTGTCTGTGTTGGACTGTTGGTAATTTGAAAGCTTTACCCAGTGGTCTGGAAACATCTATATTGACTAAAATATCAATTAATTGCTCAGTAATGGAAATAATAGTTAATTTCTGCCCTACCAAAATGTATTTTGAGGTTGTAATTTAAAAGAAACATCTTCATAAATTCAAGAATTTACATGATATTACATCTTCACCCAAACACCAACATATAAGGTAGTTGCATCTACAAAAATTAGGGATGTGGATAATTCATTTTCTGATTTCGCTGCAAATATAAAGCTGTGTGCCCAGATGAAACCATACAAGGGCGTACACCACCACCCACTTGCCCCAAAACTTTCATAGAGATTTATGGTGCCGTACCGACTAACCCAGGTGAAAAGCAGACACCTTGTTTACTTCCTGACTCAGCCAGTTTCCCCCTGGAGCACACATATTTGTCTTAGACCCAGTTCAACACAGCTAGCGTGGCCACACATAGAGAGACATAGGAGAGAAGGAAAGGCTGGGGGAACACTGGAGTTCTATTGGGCTACCAACAGCCAATGAAATCCCAGGAATGAAATGAAATCCGTAGAGAGCCGAGATAACCAGTGATGTATTATCTTCTATTGGTGGCACAAGACAACATTTATATCTGTCACTATGCAGATGACACGCATCTGTACATTTACATATTACCCAATTATGTTAGCCCTACTAACAAAGCTGTGCAGAGTCTGATCAGATCAACTTATCAAAAACAGAGCAAAATGTATTGATTTCTACAGTTCCACCAAGATAAGACAGAGGTGAGAAAGAAGAGGAGGAGCTGCTCTGCAACAAACATCTTCTCCCATGAGTCTTTGGGCTCTGACACGCAGTCAACAGCTCGCCCTCTCTGAACACCTTTGACCAACTGTCACCTGTAGTTTTTTGCAGCATGTACAAAGCAAAGCAAAGCAGAATTTAAAGTGCAAGTTGCACATTTTTAGCAGACTTATGTTCAGTTTTTGTTGACAATAGAAAAGTGTCAAGGGCTCAACAAAGCCCTGAAATATCCTGGTGTACAGAGAATCAAAAATGGAAATGGTTGTTTAATTTAGATGAGTTTAAGTTTGCTAACTTCTCAAAAGCGATAAAAAAAAGGAGGCAAGTTCGACTCATTTGTATTTATTTTGGTTTCTCCAGTATGTTATAATTATACGATATGAATTTAGTAATTTATGAATTTTGTTGTAGACATAAAGATGTGAAAATCAGATCGTTTAAAAATGTATGAGGGGTTTTCTGGACCTGCTTTATATCAATTTATGGTGTCTTGTAAACCAGCTAGGTCAAAAAACTTTATCATCATCATCATCATCATCACATATTTTGGTCATATAAGGAGATCAATTTAATCCGATTTATAGTGGCATGAGAGTGGTTTATTTGGTGTAGTGTATGGAGGACCGAAACTAGGGAAACAAAGGGAAAAGAATACAGAAATAAATACAGAAATATCAATTTATGTCATATTTAATCAATTAATTAATGCCTACATTTATTTTTGATATTATTTTTGGTGCATTTAATGGCATATTCATTTATTCATTGAGTCATTTATTCATTTATTTTTGGTTATGGCAGTTTTGGTCCCCCTTAGTAGTGTGTCAATGTGATCCTGATTATTCCAATTATTGTCTAATTCATCAAAATACATTATTGCTTTTGTGATGATTGAATGTAGGTGTTCTGAGTCGTCCTCAGCAGGTCGGTGGTTTGTGGCTCTTTTTTCGCTGCAGGGTTTGAAACTGAGAGTCACATGATGGGTCCACTAACCATGAGCCCATTCCACCACCCGCTTGGCCCAAAACTTTCAGAATGAGATTTATGATCCTGTACTGACTAACCCAGGTGAAAAGCAAACACCTTCCTGACTCAGCCAGTTTCCTCCTGGAGCACAGAGATTTGTCTCAGACACGGCTCAGCATGGCCACGATAGAGAAACATTTTTAAATTGATATTGCCCATTTGACTTTCAGAGGTAACTTGAGGTAAAAAAAATAAAACAGGCTCAGAAAGAATTAGGCCAGCCAGCTGGAAAACCCTCTCAAAAGAACAAAAACAACAAAAAAGCATCCCCAGCACCTGCAGTGACTACATTAGTACGACTTCAAGGTCTAACATACAGGATATTTACAGCTGACAAGTACTGACTATTGACCAAACGTCTTATATTAGTTAGGCACTAATACACACATAGTTTATACCAATTTAAACCTAAATACACCCAGATTTTAACCTGGATTTTATATCATCTTGCATCTAAAAGTTGATGTTTCTTGCTTCAGTTCGATCATGTCCACTGCAGTTAACAGTTAACTTCTTGCAGTGTGCCTCATGAAAGAGCTGCTTAGACAAATCTATGTATAAATATGAGATTTAAATTGATAAACAGGCAGAGACGGCAACAGTTCTACACCGCTCATGTTTACAGACATGACAACTGATTTTTGGACACTTTCTGAACACATGAACATTTCTGAACAAAATGTTTTACAGTGCGAGATGTCTCAGTACATTCAGCAGAGATTATTCATGTCAGTAAAGATGTAAAGATATCACACAGGACGTCGCTGTGCCACATTATGACACAGAAGCACAATACACAGAATACAAAGAAATCAAATGGGAAATATTAATGTTAGTACATGCATGCAGGTATCGATATTAATCATTCTGTCCCGGGTTAGACTTGGTATCAGAGAAAAAACACATTCAGTTGTGTCGCCTGCCACTAGTTACAGGTTCACTTTCCTCTCAGAGTACATCCAGAGGCAGGCCTGTTCCCTGTAAGAGGTGCTTTGGATGAAAGCGCCTGCCAAACGGCAGATGTTGTGTTAGCTTTGATTCATTCAGAAGATTGATGCGTCCATCGCTACTGTCCCAACACGCCGCCTGGTTCTTCCTGATTCAGCAGAGTTCTTCACAGCAGGCAGACGTTTGTCACCAGCTGGACTCAGATCAGCTGCTGGAGCACCGGCAGAAGAGGGATGGACCATGAACCAAACTCTTCCTTCGCTCCACAGTTTTGTCATCGGCACGTCTGTGTTAGTAGGTGAGATACATGACCAGTTAGTGAAGAGGAGGAAAGCAAAGGCATGGAAGGAAAAAACAAAGAAGAAGGAAATAAAGGAAGGAGAAAAAGAAACTCAGAAGAAGAGGAACGAAGACAAATGTAAAAGAAGGAAAGGAGAAAAAAGCAAGAAAGGAAGGTAAGGTTCAGAGAAAAGAGATGGAGGTGAAGAAAGATGAAAGGAAGAAAGGAGAGAAGGGAAAAATAGGAGAGGAAAGTAAAGGAGAAAAGTATCGTACTGTAGAAGAGAAAAAAGGTTTAAAAAAAGGAGAGGGGAACAACAAATGTGTAAGATATAAAACAGTGAGACGTGAAGAAGAAAAGGTGCAGAACAAACTGGACTTTTTGACCCTGCTGGTGTCGTCGTTTCCTCCCTCCTTTACCCTACAATTTAAAAAAGAAAGACTATGAATCTACTTAGAATATAAGATGCAAAATGAAAGAAAAGGAGAGCGTGTGAAAAGGAAATGAGATGAACGAAAAGTCGACGATACAGAATGAAAGAAACAAGACAATCCAAAAGACTCGAGGAGAGAGGACAGGAAATGAGACAGAAGGACCTTTTGACCTTGCTGGTATCAACAGATTTTTGGGGACAGAAACAGGACCGGACCTCCTGCTGCTTCCCTCCTGACTCAGCTCACAGTCCGCTCACACTGGACCAGAACCACCAGCATGCTGACACAGCAGCACTGTGTTACTGTGTGTGTTCATGTGTGTGGGAGCAGTGGTTCCACCGGCCAGCTGCTGCAGAAGTAGGCCAGAAAAACTGACTAACAGCAGCAGGCAGATACCAGCTGTGTGTGTGTGTGTGTGTGTGTGTGTGTGTGTGTGTGTGTGTGTGTGTGTGTGTGTGTGTGTGTGTTTGTGTGTGTGTGTGTGTGAATACTAGGAGGAAGCCGTGTGTGTCGGAGTGTGTGTTTGTGTTTGTGGTGCAGAGACAAAGTGGCCATCTGGAAGTTGTAGAAACTCAGAGTCCCAGGACGTTTGTTGGCTGCATGCCTCGCACATCTGAACTCTTGGTCATCTCGACTCATTAAGACTTTAAACAGACTCGTTAAGGGGGCTCGTTATCAAACCTCAGTACTTTAACTAGAACTGTTTTAGCTAACCTGCTCTGGCTCCAGGTGTCTTTTGGGATCGATTTTTAAAGTTCTTTTACTTGTTAACGAGGCTCTTAACGCTTTGGGACCGGCCTACGTTACTAACTCTTTGTCGTTTTATAATCCTTCGCTGCCTCTTTGATCCGCTGCTGCCATTTTTTTTAAACACAAACTTTCACACAAATAAGAAAATCTGCTATAATCTGCTTTTCTTTTCTATTTATTTGATTGCTTGGTTTTATATTATAAAACAGTATTTGCTCAGTAAAGGAGGGGGGGGATGAGGAGAGAGGAAGAGGAGGAGGAGTAATTAGCTTGTTTTTATTTATTCTCTTGTTTCTTCACTTCTAATGTAGCGCACATTGAGCTACACTCCCTGTATAAAAGCTGCTGTATAAATAAAGTTTATTATGTGTCCAAAACTGTCAATTTTGTCATTTGGCTCCTGTTGAAGAGGAAACCTGATGAAATGTCTCTAAAAAGAGTCGCACTGATGGAGGTCAGTTATTTGGTTCAGTAAAGCTGGAATTATTCTGCACACGCGAACGGACAGACGTGTGTCACGTTTAAAACCACAGAGTAAAGAAAACAGAAGAATGAATGACGCAGCTTGTGGAGGTTCAACTTCTTGGAGAGCTTAAAAATCACCAGAATATAAGATACAAGGTTTTCTTTCCAACCTATATTTACATGTGTGTGCATTTGCTTACGTTTGTGTGTTTACCTGTGTGTGTAGTTTGTGTCCCACATAGAGCTGCTGTTGTGGCGATGAAGGATTGTGTCTCTATGTGTCTCTCTCTCTCTCTCTCTCTGTGTGTGTGTGTGTGTGTGTGTGTTCCTTCATGCTGTGATTACAAAGCACAAACAGCAGCGGGCCTCCCTGCTGCTCCCTCTGGCTGTCAGTAAGACAGAGTGTGTGTGTCGGCCTGAATGGCGACGCTCCCCCGCTGCTAATTATTCATCACGCGGGGAAAAAGGTCGTTCGAAACGGGAAAAATCTCAGCGAGCAGCACTAACGAGTCGGAGAGCTGCAGCGCCAAGAAACTCCTCAGATGAATGAAGGTCAACGGGTTGGTTTTAGATTTCCTGCTTTTACCTGATACGGTCAAACCAAACAATGGTTCTTCTAGACTGGATTAAAAGGGGGATATAATTAATAATGCATTCAGTGTACATTGAGCTAACAAGGAGAGGTGCTCAGGGGTCCAGAAAATATACTGGACCCATGAGGAATACTCCAACATTTTCTGATATTCACTTATTTGCTGTGTTAAGTGAGAATTAGATGAAAAGATCAATGTCAGTTTCATCTTTGTGAGCAGTACAGAGGTGGATCCAGGACATGTTTTAGCCTAGTTTAGCAAAGACTGGAGGCAGGGTCTCCTACCTACTCATACTAGTATGTTCTTCCATCCTTCAGTCGATGCATGGATGTTGCTTAAAGAAAAAACGTTGGGCAAAGACGTGACACGGCAGACGTTGGCCTCACATGGGGCGGCAACGGTCAGTTGACATGAACATCATTTAATAATTGAGCTGTGTATTGGTTCAAAGAGTTCTCCTCATGGAACGTATCAAGATCATTTTAGTGAACATTGGATTTTATCTGCCGAAACCTGAGTTGGAGAATCCTGAAATCCATACTACAGTACTGACTGATTCTGTACACTATGTACCATTTACTGATCACTGTACTATGCTGTTTTCTGCAGTAAGTATGCAAGAAAACAACAGACATTACAGTTTATACTAACAGGAAAAGGATACAATACGTACCTGATCATAACCAGGATACTGGATACTACGCATGTAAACGCACTATTATTTTGTCTCCTCTTTTTTCGTCAATGATATTGTATGGAAATTTAGTCACAGTTATTGTTTAACGAACTCAGTTTCGTCTCGTCTTTGTCTTGGACAAAATGAGTCGTCCACTAATATATTTTGGTGCATTTTTTCTTAAAGAAATCAACATACTATCAGGAACAGTTGGCAGCAATCAAAGGAAGAGAGGACATTCAGGAGCTGATGTTTGACCACTTCCTGTTGTCCAGACTGTGGCACAGTTACTCATTATTTCACACACACACACTCACACACAGAGTTATATGCACAAATACCCACGTATACACACATGTTCCCTGCAGGTACAGATACAGTATATACATCATTAGCCAACATGCGTGCAGAAAAATATATTAGCTCACATGCAAATGTAACACACACACACACACACACACACACTTCTGTGCTGACAGCGGGCGTTAGATTAGCTGCCCCATTGGTCCTCTAAATGCCAACTCATTGGTTAATGTTGTGAAGCTGCACGACATGCGATTGAGAGGGAATATGTGTGTGTGTTTCTGCCTCAGTGGGCAGTGTGTAATGCCTGCAGCAGCAGCAGCAGCAGCAGCGGTGGCGTCTCCCTCTCTGACGTCCTGTAGCTGAAAGGTCTCAGGTGTGACTCCTGCAGAAGACAGAGTTCGTTGCTGAGGTGCCCGTGAGCCAGACGGTCACATTGTCACTCGTAACATCATTTGCTGAGGCTCGGGCACTTCTTCTTCTTCAGTTCAAATGTTCCTCTCAGTGTGAGTTCAGATTTTTATCCTGTGCTGAAAACAAACAGGAGTTATAGATCTTGTTGCTTTTTTAAATAATGTTAGTAAAAATGTAATGACAATCTTTTTGTAAACATATACACAGAAAAGAAAAAAGAAACAAAAACGGCCTTAGATGAATTTGAATCATGATTTGATAAATGATGAGATGTTGCATCAACTTGGAATTGAGTGATTTTAGTTGTGATAAAGTTTCTTTATAGGTTCTGAGATCTGTTTAACAAATATTTGGTACTACATATGGGCATAATAAATGATCAGCCATTCAGGGACACATTAAAGGTTCGGGACTCGTCAGATAATTATTTTTTTTATCAAATGTGTGTTTGGTTGTAAGCCTGTAAGATGAGATGTGCTCTTCCTTTTTAAATGTATGTTTTTGATTTTCTGTAACAGTTTTTGTTTAGTTTGTATAATAATTCCTGTAATCCAAGATCATTTCTTTTTTCAGTAGACAACAAAAGTTAAACCTTAACTTTGACGTTGACCTTCGATGAGTTCATTACCAAACCTTCTTGTCACGTTCAGGTTCAAGTCCAGAAGGAAGGAGGCAAAGTACGGACATGAGTAAAAAATTGAAAAGCAGGTTAACTATTCTTAAAGCTGTACTAGTAGTGGAGGTAAAAATGTTTTGTAAAAAAGGTCATCAATCAATCAATCAAAATGTATTTATATAGAACCTTTCAAACTAATTGCACACCAAAACACCCGAAGAAGCATAAAAGACAAGCAATAAAAATAAAATCATGAAATACTACACGAAATATATATATATATAATAGTAAAATAGTAAAATGTTAACAAAATAAAATAGAATTAAATAATAATGATAGTAAATAAAATAAAATTATAAAACACTACATAAAAGCCAGACTAAATAGATGCATCATGGAGTCTTTCAAATTAAAAAGGATCAGGAATGTGTTTGATATATTTCATGGCATTAGATTTTAATAGACATGTAATTATATATCATTTACATGTGCATGTGTGTGTGTGCAGTATCTCTGTATTATGTAACCAGATTCAATGCGTATATGGTTTATAAGTTGGAGCTGAAATTGTGAGTGCATTACAGATGTGTGTGTTTATATTGTGTGTGTGTGTGTGTGTGTGTGTTGGGAAAGGCACATTTATGTGGAGGCAACAAGGGTCAAACGCAATCACCTGGCGGGGGATCATTCAGCAGCATTTTCTGAGTACTGTTCAATAACAGATCAATGGCGTGCGCAGCGGAGAGCGAGTGCGACCGAGGGAGGCGTCTGCTTGACCAACAGGTGATGTAATGAGGCGTTCAATAAGAGTTTATTGCAGCAAAAGTGTTTATTACGGCTGCCTTCAGGACCAGCAGAGGGGGTTTCCTAACACACACACACACACACACACTGATAATAACTCTGCCAAGTGGGCTGATTGAGTGTCGGATTACCACTCGCTTGTTTTCATTGGATTACTCAACCAGCGTATCGGGGAAAAGCCTATTAGTAGCCATGGAAACAGAAAGCCAGGGTAATCAGAGCTCTAATTACAGATGCAGGCAGACGCTGCAATCAGCAGAGGGAAGAGCAGCTAAAACACAGCTCATGCTCTTTTTCTGTTACAGGAAACTAACACAGACCGCAGCACAGAAAGTTACCAGTTACTTACCCTAAATAGGTATTAGCTACTTTGTGTTTATTAAACTGATATCTGCCATGCTTTTTAATTAAAATATTGGTAATATGACTTAGCAATTAACCCCTGTGTGTGAATGTTGAAGCCAAAGTGGACGTTCCTTAAAGTTATAATCCTTAAGATTTCAGTTCTGGCTACTTGGTCAGAAATACAACAAAGGAGCAGCTGGTTTACAGTGCAGCCAAACAAACCCACATTTTGTTTGGCTTCTTTAATAAAGACGTCAGTCAAACAATCCTGTATAATGTCACAATGCAGCTCTTCGTCTAACAGCTCACTGTGGCTGCTCCTTCTTGTTCCATCACTCTCTGCAATATTTAAAATGTATCTGTTGTTAAAAAAATGCCAATGTCTTTTGTAGTAGATGCAGTTTTGATTAACTATAGCAATCAGCGCTAACCTCTGTGACAAATACATTCCGTTTCCTGTGACTGCTTCACTATAAAAGCCATCTAAGTTCTTTATTTGTCTTGTGCACAACAAAACAGTGAAGCAGTTGTTGGCAATGAAATTCTTGTTCTCAGGCTCCCTCCAACAATGCTCATACAAAAATGTACGTAAGGAAATCACACAAGAGAATCTAAGACAAGACATAAATAGTGCAAAAGTTAAAGGAAAAAATATAAATGTTTTAAATGTGAAGCAGCAGTAGCAGGGAATGTTGGGTTAGCATTAGCAGTACCTTCATCCAGCTCTGATACGGCTGCAGAAGAGTGAACAGTGAGGCTGATTACAAAATGTAATGCTGGATTACATGCATCATTTCCTGAGTCCCTCTGAATCGATTGAACGGATATTTCTGAAAAATGCCGACCATAAATAGAATATTAAAATAGTATTTTTCTAGTTCAAGTTTTATTTTTTGGCTAAAAGGTGGAGGGCAAAGTTCCCACCCTCCAAAACAACATCACAGAGTCACACAGACTGTGTGATGTCAACATGGACGCTCCAATCTCGTCCCACCACATGGACGCACATCCTGCCCTCTCCTCAGCATCGTCTTCCTCTGTCAGCTTCATGCCTTGCTCGAGGGCACGTCAGCATCACTCACTCGAGCGATCACTCTGCTGAAGTTCCCGGTCTTGACTGTGTGGGGACGTCAGGTTGCGGTTCGTCGTCCCGGTCGCCCTCGCAGTCACACTGATTGAATTTGGAAAACGCTAGCGACAAGCTTTTAGTGCCACAGGCGGCCGGCAGGGCCGATAACGTGGAGCGACGGGAATCTGATCCTCTCGTTATCAGCACTCACTCAGCGGATGATGCACTGCAACGAACAAGCCTCTGACTGATCCCATCTGTTCATTCAGGATACATCAACATGTTCTGTTTGGAGATATGAAAGGTTTTCTTTACCTTAAAAAGTCTCATTCAGTTTAGAATAAAACATTTTAAGTTTAAAAGTTTAATTTTAAAAACTATACAAGGTCTTTATAAGCAGACTAAAAACATCTTTTTTCACAAGCATTTAGTTATGTTAGAAGGAGTTGAGGTGGCCACAAACATGACTCCGAAGAGATGATCATGTTGCTCTGTGTCTGCTGGATGTGGAAGTAGGCAGCTGTTTGCTAACACGTTAGCCATATAAGGTGATAATATGCCAAATGTGTTTAAATTGTTGCTGAGATTCCAGACTTATCAAATATACCAAATATGTGAGGCTGCATTTTAGGTAAATGCGTCTAAAATGATAAAAACAACATTGAACATATTTCAATTTGATTGAGTGCTTTAGCTACAGCTATAAAAGACTAATTTATTCATTAACGTACTGATGTATACGATATATGTTTATATACAGTTTTGAGACATATTTTTTCCCCCCTAAATTTAAAGAAATGTAAAGGGAGATTTGAATGAGGAAAACCTTCCCACAGTGAGTAACGCTCGGAAATTAAATGGGAATTCGATGTGAACGCTGCAGTCTGCTATCATCGTCACTCCATTACACACACACACACACACACACACACACACACACACGAAGCTTAACATCTGTCAAATAGGAGTTACACAAGACAACACACCTCTAAACACACACACACACAGCACAGAATACATGTTTGCATGCATCTGAACACAAGCAAGAAACTCTGTCTCTCATGCACACACACACGTGCACACACACACACCAACCAAAGGGCCATAGAGAGCACTTTATCCTCCAGGTCGTGTGTGTAGGCCAACAAAGCAGGCATGCCGTGGTCCTGTGTGTGGCTGCTGTTCGGAGCTGTGATACCAGCGTGCCCTGGAGCAAGGCACTGGTTGAGACTCACACAAGCTCATGTTTTATAACCATAAGGGAGAAATTAGTCCAGGAGGGTTCACTTCCCTCTTTATGCCTCAGAGATTATACTGCGCTGATTCTTATAATAAGGGATTCCTAGAAGCAACAGCCAGTTAGAGTGTGATGTAAACACAATGAATTCAGTGAATATCATCCAGCACAGTTTATGTTCTTTTAACTTTTTTATTCTAATTTACTTCTATCAGTCTTGACAATATTCCTGATGTGAGTTAAAGTGAGAATTATCAGCTGAATGTGCAGCTTTATAGTGACTTTCAGCTCTTCGTTTATCCGTCCAGCTGCAACTTTGACTCTCATAGCGTCGTTTTGGGCCACAGCAGGAAGCTGTTTTCAGAGTAAAAGCTCTTAAAAAAACCCCACTGTACACCTACAGTTAGCAACTAGTTTGCTAATAAGTTTTGCAAATCGTCGTAAAGGGTGATGATATTTCAATATTGTGTTCACAATTGCAGATTAAAAGTTTCTTGTTCTTGTTTGTGTCTCAAGGTTTATCAGCGAGCACACGTTTCTAATCAATACATGATAAATTTCAAATATTGTTTCAGTTTATACATACTCCTATTAGTCTGTAGGACCCTGTAATGAACAACATGCCTGGATAACACTAGCACAAAATAATACCAGAAATCAGCAGCACTGAATCAGTAAACTGACACCTGAACTCTCTCTCTCTCTCTGTCTCTCTGTTCCTGTCGATGTCTCTCACCCACAGTGTGCGTGGCCAGGTTTCAGTGCTGTGACATTGACACGACGGCAGGTCTCGGTCAGATCTGGTGGAGAACGAGGAAGACCTGTTACCAGATCGTAGAGCACAGCTGGTTCGAGTCCTTCATCATCTTCATGATCCTCCTCAGCTCCGGAGCGCTGGTCAGACACACACACACACACACACACACACACACTTAACTGTAGTTTACTGAATTAATTTTACTGTGGTTTACTTAACTTTACCTCACTTAATATACTGTATTTTACTTTACTTGACCGTAGTTAACTTACTTCACTTGTTACTTTATCCTTAACTTGTCTTACTTTACTTAATTTACTTGACAGTAGTTTACTCAATAACTGAACTTTACTGTTGTCTACTGTACTTAACTTTACTAAGTAGTTTACTGTAATTTACTTAATAGTTTCATTTTACTCATGCAGTTTATTTCACCTTAGTTTAATTCACTTTACTATCGGTTACTTTATTCTGTACTTTACAGTGGTTAGTTACTTTAATTCAATTTACTTTACTATATTTACTTTTATTCTACATTTGTGTTCATGTATTTATTTAGCGGTGTGACCTGAATGACGCCTCCTTGTACTATAAGTACATTTGCTAATGGTTGTTAGCTTGATTGTTTCTTTGCTAAAAAAATAAATAAAACTAAAACCAACAAACTTCCCAAACAAAGAAACAACAATTTCCACGTTCAACCACCACAGAGATAATGAACATTTTGGAGACTATTCTCTGTTATGGATCAGATGAATCAGAATATCTGCTGAGATCTGATCTAAAACTGCCTCTAACGAGCGCACTAATCTCTCTGCTGCCCCCTTCAGGCCTTCGAGGACATCTACATCGAGCAGAGGAAGGTGGTGAAGGTGGTGCTGGAGTACGCAGACAAGATCTTCACCTACATCTTCATCCTGGAGATGCTGCTCAAGTGGCTCGCCTACGGCTTCAAGAAGTACTTCACCAACTACTGGTGCTGGCTCGACTTCCTCATCGTCGATGTAAGTCAGTGATTGGTTGATTGGTGGTTGATCCATTGGTTTATTGGTTAGTCAGGTAGTTGTTTGTTTTGGTTCTCTTTTCAGTGGTGATGATAGTGTTGATGAAGGATGCATGGAATTGATGATGATGATGATAAATCTGACCACTGTTGTAAGGTTAACAGAGATGATGAAATTGATAATTGTAAATTTGATGATGACAACATTATTCATATTAATGCTGATGTCAATAATCATTATTTTAAACCTGGGATAACAAATCTGAGAATTACGATGTCATTATCTTATTGTTGATGCAGTAGTGATGAAGATGATGATTAGAGCTCACTGTTATAATGGGACAGATGATGTAACAGTGCCACATACAATAACAGTACTTCAGTCAGCCAACTCGTGTTCTAGATTATTATGTATATATTATACGTAATATAATATTTGCATATAATTAGTGGAATATGTACGGTGTTGATGTTTTAATGTGGTGATGAGGATGTCTTACTGTAACACGCCAGTGTAATAGCCAAAAGACTAGATTAATTTATTTTTTTCTACTTTTCATTTATTTATTTTATTTACACATTAAGACAGCATAAATATCTTTACTACATTTCCTTCCTCACGCAGAATATCATGTATGATTATTCCAACTATAATTTATCTATAATCTATTTTTCTTTCCGTTCCTTCCTGTTTTACTCCAACTGTCTTGTTTTCTTTCTGTATTTTTTTTTGTGTCTTTCCTCCACCAACTTTTTGATTTCAAGAATAGAGAAACAGAAAGACAGAGAGAGAGGTCATGTGTCAGATTATGCAATTTCTGTTTTCTCTGCGCACACACACACACACTTAAGCAGAGGCAGTGAGTGGAAGAAAACAGCCTAACAGAGAGATGGAAGTAAGAAGGGATTAAAACAAGAGAGACAGCTGGTCAGAAATAAGTGTGACAAAGATCTTCATTGACATGAATGTTGACATTAAATGATGGCAAAGCTAAATTACAGTTGAATTAAATTAATATTTATAGTTCCATAACAAAAAGAAATCAGAGGACGTCACGTCTCAGACAACCCTTTAAACATTCACAATAACAGAAAAGTTTGTCTCTCTCAAAAAATAAAATTTGCTTTATTGGCATGAACATAAAGTGCAATGTAAGAATTAAAAAAGACCACAAATGGTTTGAACATTACTATATCAAAGATAAATAAATAAATAGTAATTTCTATCTATATATCATTATTTTAGATTTCTCTGTCTTTATTGTATGAAATGTACGGAAGCCCTGAGAAGTCTGATCTAAATAGTTCTCTCCTGTGTTTATGACATAACAGGTGGAAAATGTTTTGCCAATTAAGTTCCTTAATTTTCTTTTTTAATCTGTGAAACAGATTGAGAAAGTTTTTTTCCCAGGATCATTTTTCAGAGTTACTTTTTCTTCATCTTTTGGCAGGTGATGTTTTGACAGACGAAAACAAAAAGATCCTGGAAAAACATTTTCCCCGTTTTTACAGGTTAACAAACATTTTTAAGGAACTTTGAAAGATTATCCTGGCAAAAACATTTTTTTTATTATCCGTTTTTAAGTCAAAAACTTACAAAATGCATCACCAGAATTTTTGTTTTCCTCACTTGTCTCTCAGGGCTTCCGTACATTTGTGTTTAAAGCGTATAAAGGAAAATAGTGGAGAAAGAAAACATTAACGTGAACATTAAAGGATGGGTTCCCAGTTTTTAAAGTCGGTCTTGAAACAATAGTCAGGTGCCCATATGATCACTGAAGCAGGATTTACTCGCTGTTCATGTTGGTCAGTAACAGATGACTATCACACTGGGCCATTTTGGCAGCCGGGAGAGGACCCGAAGGCAGACAGGCGAGGAGGCAGGGAGACTGAAGCAAGTCCAATTTATTAATTTTAAACAAAAACTCACACGAACTCAGGAACAGACACGTAGGGAGTCACAAGGAGCACGACACGAGGGGAACGTCTAACACAGGAACATCAGGAACTTTATGTACAAGGAACCACACACATCCGACACACACACACAATGACACGACAAAGAACAAATGGAGAGGGACCCGTATATATAGGGAAGAGACAACGAGGGAAACAGACACAGGTGGGTGACCAGACACAGGTGAAAACAATCAAAACTAGAGGGAAAACAAAGACAGGAAATAAAGGGCACACAAGGAGACAAGAACAATAATTTCAAAATAAAACAGGAAACAAGACAAAACACAAAGTCCAAGCAAGAGTCCTTCGTGGACCATGACAATGACTTCCTGATGTGCTTCACTGTAAGGCATCCAGAGTCCTTGTTTTGTGCAAAAATATATTCCAAAGTTTATCTGAAGCTAATTTAAGGCTTCAGCAGTCTGAGTTAGACAAATGAAGTGGATTTAGTACTAAATTCCCTCTTTGTGTTATTATCCCTCCATCGCAGCTCAGCACGGAAACAGTGTCTAAAAGGGGGAATTCTGTTCTCAAGAGATTTCAAACTTTGGATGATGCCCACTTTATTTGTGTTATTCAGACTGCTGAAGCCTCATATTAACTTCAGCTGTGGATTTTGTCCTCCCCCATCACTTACACTGCAAGCATGTCAGGAAGGGATCATTTAATGGCAGGTATGGACAGCAGGTTCATTACTGAACCCTTTAAAGAAAATCTATATATGTTGTATTCCCTATTCTCATGTGTTACGCTCATAAGAAACCAGAGTACATCCTGTCTGACTGGACATATTTACACTATATATATATATATGTCCTTATGTATGGTGACTCACAGGTAGTGTGTGTTACAGCAGTTGTCTTGTTGCTCTGAACCTTCACTCCACTGCAATAATGGACCCCATGAATAAAAGGAGCAAGAGACATAGAGAGACAAAGAAAGAGAGAGAGACAAAGAGAGAGAGAGAGAGAGAGAGAGAGAGAGAGAGAGAGAAAAAAGTCCAAACAGCCTCGGGCCGAACGATCAGCGGTGGCTTTTTAACCTCTGCACACACGCACACAACCAAAGATGTGTGTATGTTTGGATGCTCACACTCACTCTTTCACTCTTCTGGGCAAGATTAATGACACACACACAGTTTAGATACACACCATACATATGCATTCATTGAGTTGGTAATCGACACACTCGCTCTCTAACTCTCTCTCTCTCGTTTGGGGTGTTTTCCACCTGGCCGGCTTCATAAATGACACTGTGTGTTGTGACGTTTTTTGTATTTGCCTGTAGTGGCCTGAGGAGAGAGAAGAAAGAGATGTGTTGAGTCACGGAGCTCTAACCATGCAGCTGAACAGAGTGTTATTAATGGAGACAGAAAGCGGTGAAAGACTCGCATCCTCAACTTAAAGCTGCAGCAATCTGTTTTTTTAGCCACTAGAGGGCAGAAAAACACTGAAAAAGCTGATAGAGACAAACCCACTGTCAATGTGAGATAAGATAAGAAAAAGGGAAATTGTAGGGGTTCATTGACAGTAGCTTAACACTGGACAAAAGAATGGCAAAGGAGAACTTATTTTAGTTATTAAAGAGTAAGAACAGTAGTTTTGTAATTTAAAAAAAATAAATAAATAAATAAATAAAAACCAGTAGTCAAGTAAAAGCCAGGTCTCCAGTAACATGAACAAATAAAGGCCGGGAAAAAACAAGGCTGGATAAACTCCCCGGTGGCTGTCATATTATGTGCATGCCAACTACGGTGAGCATAATGTATATTTCCATCACTTTAATTGAACAAATTCAATATAATTGTGCTATTTTCAACACTGTTGTTCTGGATTATTATATTATAGTGTTATTGTCTGATTTCAGTCACTGTGGGTGATGTTAATGTCTCAGCCAAACTGTTGTTGTAGTAACGTACAAGCGCCACAAGATGGCAGCAGCTACATTGGATGCGCCGTATGGGAACCTTGCAAGTCATTGCGTTTTCCACCACACATTTCCTGCAAATGTTTCGCAATAAAAGCCTTGTTAAGAAATAAAGGGTAAATGGGCCTTTAATTTGAAACTGATACAGGAATTGTTGAGTAACAGCGTAATACAGTAACTTTAACAGGGCAAACGGGAGCGGATCAAAACGAGGCTTCGTACTAAAATATGACTAATTATACTTATCAAACAGGGAATAAGAAATAAAGGCTGGCATCTAATACAAGCCTGCTTCAAATAAAGGCCTGGTACCTTCTGCACTTCAAGTAAATAAAGGATCTGCTCATTATTTGAGGAAATACGGTAATCTTGTAATAATAATTAAAATTCTGTACGTTAGACTTGAATAATCTTCAGCTCCACTCAGCAGACATCAGTCGATGTTTACAGTAACTGTGTGACCCACATCCTGTAGATCTCAGTGTTGGGTCAGCTGGCTCGGTTCATCTCTTTGGACCAGATCACCGCCATGCGGGTGCTGAGGACATTCAGGGCTCTCCGTCCTCTCCGGGCTGCGTCCCGCTTCGCTGGTATCAGGGTAAGAACCAGCTGAACTCCACCTGAAGCACCACCCGGGCCACCCTGAGACCGGCTGCTCGATTGTGAAAATTAAACGCACATGTGGGGCTTAGCTGTCTGGCTTTAGAGGGTTTAGAGATGCTGTGGTTTCTGTGTTTGACTTGAGGTTGATGTCATCCTGGCTTTGATCAGAGGTAATATCTCAGACTGTTAACGATATTCACAGTTAATCATCCATGGTATTACTGAACTTTAACCCTAACTTATCCAATATTTATCATTTAACCAACTTAACTGTTGCTTTGTCACTTTTCCTGTGATGAAGACATGAAAATTTAATGTAATTTTAATTTTTTATTTTAGGTTATCTGATTAAAAATTCCCAATATTTTAACTGACTTCTGGATAATGAGGTTTTAGTGCAATCATGCTGTTTTCTGCTGCAAACATTTCCTAAAAAGCACCTAAAGTACTTCATACTTAATCAGAAGTATCACAGTACAGTCTGTTGTATGAACTCTGTACCAAAGCTATCATGACACAGGGCCATTTATACTGACCTTCACCGCCTCTAAATACTCGTCAATCAACCTGATTTGTTAATGAGTAAAGAATAATGATCCCTTTCTTTTCCACGGTTTGAATGAAGGAGAAAATTCAGTTCATTTGGACATGGAAGATGAACTGAATATTAACACGTTTTCTCTGATCTCTCTGAATAAAATTGTTTTCTTTCACAGGTCAAAACTCAGTTTGTCATCAAAAATTAATCTAAAATAGTTTTAAAAAGTAGTGTACACACCTCCTGTCACGCTGCTAAAACCAAACTAACTTCATTAATCTCTCCTTCCTCTCCTGCAGGAGTCTTCAGTCAGCTGATATTTAAACTAACACACCTTTGTCTCTCCTTATATCCACAGTTGTGATTGGCTGGTTTCATCAGTGACGCCGTGGATCAGTCCTCTCCTGTCTTTGTCTTTCATTAGATTAGAAGTTAACTGTCCTGCTTCTCTCTTCTGTTTCTCTTCCTTCCTTCCTCACCCTCCTTCTGTCTTTCCATCTGTCTCTGAACATCCGTCTCTATCTTTTTCTATCCTCTATCTTCCTCTCTCTCTCCTCCAGGTCTCATTGGTCAGTTTGGTGGCCAACACGTTGGGTTATTCAGACTTTGCAGCTATCAAATCCCTGCGGACGCTGCGAGCCCTGCGGCCCCTCAGAGCCCTCTCCAGATTTGAAGGCATGAGGGTAAGAGTCAGTATTAATAAAACAAACGCACCTGGGCACCTGGACTCAACATCATGTAAACTGCTAGGAGAACTAGAGGAGTGCTTGGTTTAGATTTCTGCTTTCAAACCATCAAGATCTAACCGGCATTTTCTTTGCTAGTGTCGTCTGGACTTTCTCAAAGAGAAAAAGTGTAAAGTGTAAGAAAACATACAAAGGAAGAATGGAATTAAACATTTTAAAACTATAAATAAAGAAATATCATGCACAGTTAGAAGGCACTCCTGATTTTGCAGGTGAGGGGTAGTTTACTCATCATAGCCTCAGCCTGTGAAAACAGTTGTATAATGTCTTCGATGGTGATATAATTTATTGAAATCAACTAATCTTTTATCCTTAACAACATGTAAATATATGTTTTATTCATTTCAGGTCAACTTACAAAATGTGTAGGTTTTAGTTTCAGACCCATTTCAGAACATATAAACACGAGTGATGATGATTTGAATGAATGTGCTGCAAAGAGTTCACTCAACTCATCAAATTAAGTTTCTAAAGAAACATCATGAGCATATTAGCCTTCTTCCCAGCATGCGAGGTCAGAGACATATCCCTCTTTTAATTTGAAAAAAACAAACATGACAGAAACTTCCTGTGTGTCTTCAATACAAAGAAGGTCACTGCTTTTTAGTCCTGCAGAGATGATGTATTTCTGTAGTCCAACCCAGAAGTTAGCATCGCCCTGGTTCCCTCTATAAAAAATCAATGGGATTTTTCCATTGGATTTTGGATTATTGCAGAAAATAAACTCTGTGGCAAACAAATGTGTATGATTCAGCAAGATAATCTTCACACATGATCACCACTTTTATGATGTTTGAAGCGTAAAGTCAACCTCCAGCAGTAAAAAGCTGACGTTAGGCTATAAACCAGCTCCACCACGGTCACATGACTTCAGCGTCTCCACCACTGAGCTTCCAGCACTGACCTCTTCTACAAAAGCCTTTGGGAAAGTTTGAGTTAGAACAGTTTGCAGTGTAAACCCAACGAGGCTGTAAAGGAGGACGAGTGAGTCGATGAGTTTCTGTGTTCGGCGTGATGACGTTTAATGTCCCCGACAGCCTCTGTAGTCTCATTTAGACTCTTGTTAGCAACCGACTTTTTTAAGACACGGAAAAGCTTCAAAACTCACCAGTGGAGTATTTACTGATGGATTTTATGTCGCGGAACAAAACTTGAAAATCTCTTAAGCTAGAAACCCACTGACTTCCAGACGAGGGAACAGGAAGAGCTAACATGTTAACTCATATCCAGGTTTTAGGACTCTTTTCTGCAGCTCTCTATTGTTACATGATGTGAGGGATGATAAATATAAATCAAGCGCTCTCCTGGTTGAAAGATACATTCAAACAATATTTTGGTGCCTAGGTGTGTTTAAAATAAGATCACCTCTGTGTTTTTTACAGTGTTTTATCCCATAACCTCTCACCTGTTGTTCCATCCTCACATCTCCTCAGTGACTTTTCTTCATCTCATTACATCCCGTCAGTGTTTTCGTGTGGTTTTGACTTGATTTATTCTCTTACAGAAAACAAACACCTGAATTTTTCCCGTTTAAACTGTATTTAAACTTTACATGTCCATAAACCTTTGTGACCAGGCAGGAAACATCAACCCTCCACTCCACGTTTCTGTTTCCATCCCATTCATCAGTATTACCGACAGAATCAAAGAGTCAGTGTCCTGCAGAAACCTTCCTCTGCAAGGAGAGGAATAAGGAAAAGAGAAAAATGATGATTCATTTCCTGCATGTTTTGGCTCATTAAAACATCTACACACGTTCATGTCAAAGTGAGATTTTAAAAAACGAATGATTCATGGCAGAAATTTAAAACTATTTCAAGGACCATTTTGTTGCATCGATGGACCTCGTAAGAGTTAATGCAGAAACCTGATTAGTGTGTGTGCTGTCACGTGAAAGCACTGCAAATTTAAACTGTATTTTTGGACACATTGGCTTGATATTGTCTGTGAATATTTTTAACTCTTTGTGCTCTGACAGAACTTGAAAGATTTTAATTTAAATGTAAAATTATTTTCAGAAAAAAAGTGTTTTTTTTTCTTCCCAACTCAGAGTTGGTTTTATATGCAAATTTAAACCAACGAGAATAAACCAAAAGCCAGAAAGGACGTGGGTGATATCTTCAGTTTCTGATCTCATGAGGAACACAAAAAAAAGTATAATTTTTTTCTTTTGTTTTTATCTTGATATACATTTTGAAGTATTGTGGTCTTCACAGGAAAATAAGGCTCAATTATTTAGTGACCGCAGGAAAAACAAAACTTAATTATAATGACGATGATGACACCGTGAATTTTTCCACGTAAAGAAACACAATCATCTAAAATGAGCTGCACTTAAAAATGACCACAGTGTTCTGCAGTTTGTTTGAACTTGAATTCAATGTTTTTAAAATCCTGTTTGACGACATGATTCATTGTTTGATCAAACTGTCCGATCAGTACTTTGTAGCTGAGAACAGGTGACACCTGGGTTCAAGTCTGAGATGAAAGGTAGAACGTACAGACCGAGGTGTTGCAGGATGCTGACTCTGGTTCACATCAAGTTCAGAACCCGTGTTGCATGCTGAAAAGTAATGTCCAAGCTTTCACTCTCCCATGATCCTCTCCTCTCTTCTTTGTCTGGCTAATAAGATTAGCACTCGTGTCAGTTTACAAACGCTGCTCACTCAGCATGGGTTTCTGGGTAGAAGAGCTGCATTGTGGGTATAACGAAATGGGCTGGAGTAGCAAGTTTTTTTGTGACATTAGCTGACTCAGCCATCAGTCTGTGTCTGAGCCCCAACAGGAAGGAGGAAGCTGATTTCCCCCAAAATACAAACCGTTAATAAGAAATCCACATTTCACCTCTCTGTGCTGCTGCTCAGTTTGTTCTGATTTAACAGACAGTTTCACTAAATGTGCTCATTGTGCTGCATTCAGTTCATGTGGGAGAGACGGTGTGAACGACTGGCTGGCTTTAATAATAATAATAAACTGTATTTATAGAGAACTTATCCTAACAAGTACAAAGTGCTTCACGTAGAGAAAAATGACATAAAAGAACAAAGTGAATCATAAAATACATGAAGGGGAAAAAAACATGCAAGTCAGATAAAATCAGGATCCGCTTTCTGATAAAAGTCTGTTTTTAAAAGACGACACTGACTCAGACAGCCTGATGTCCTCGGGCAGGCCGATCCGGACCCTTGGGGCCCTGGTGGCAAAAAGCTCAGTCCCCTTTAGTTTTCAGCCCGGACTCTGGGAGAGACAGAAGACCTCAAACTATACAAAGATTCATACGGGGTTAAAAGGTCTAAAAGATAATCTGGAGCCTTAAAGGTAATCAATAAGATCTTGAAATCAATCCTAAAACAAACGAAAGACGCTAAAACAGGTGTGATGTGATCGTACATATCATGTACAATGTTGCAGTAATCAAGGCGTGAGGAGATAAAACATGTACAACAGTTTCTGCATCTCTAAAATTTAAAATTGTGTTTTAAAACACAGAGACGTGAGCTGTTGCTAATCCTGTTTTCTTCATTTGGATGCCAGTTAGTTTCCACAATACACACACACAGAAAACAATAACCAAGATAAAGACATTTAAAATCACACAGTATCAGTGGAACAAGACAATGTAAAACAATCGAAACATTAACATCACAGAATGAGGGAACTGATTTTGCAAATTAAATTTTGCCAAACTCAGATTGTGAACATGTGATTTAATTCCTGACATGTCGAGGCAGAATGATCCTATTAACTTTTAGTTTGTTTAAAATATATCATGTCATTTGGATGTATCATATGCGTGATGACCAAATCTTCCACCTAACGTTAACCAAAGTCATTTAAGCTCAAAAAGTGAGACCAAACTTTGTTGTTTTTCTGTGTGTAGAGAGTCTCAGTAAAACTGACGGGAAAGGAAAATGTGTGTTTTTGTAGGATCTGTGAAACCTCGAGGATAAAGTATGTTTACTCACTGTAGTTAGTTTAATGTTGGCTATTTCAAGTTGAAAGCTCACTGTAGCTCCCATCTCTCCCATATGAGCTGAATGCTGCAGTGACGTACAAAGTCAACAACAAAACAAAAGGTTTGAGGGTAGATAATAAAACACTGGTCAGACTCTCCAGCCTGCCTCAACCCCACAGTGCACAGCAGACTCGCTTCATGCTGTGCTGTAAATGCTGAGGTCAAAGGAGCACATCAAGTTCTGGTTCTGTATATGTTGGTCAGGGGACAAGAACATGGACACCAACATCAGCCCTGGTTGATCTCTGATTCTGACTTCAGGAAGTATTTTTCCACACTAATTTAAAAATGTCCTTTTAATGATCTCCCCAACCTCCCTCAACATAGAAACACAGGAGTCTCCTGGATAATTTTAACTTTATTTCTGAGAAGTCATGTTTTCTTCATCAGAGCTGTTTTAAATTCAAAACGCTTCATTGTTGCAGTTGGGAACAAAACACATCGCCGCAGTTGAATTTATGTAAAACTGACCTCGAATCTGAAAGTAAAGTTATAAAATGAAGATTATATTATCAGCTTATCTTCAGCTCGTCGTTAGCAGAGCACAGCAGAATTTAAAGCTCTGTGATTGGATGTTACTTACCAAAAAGCACCTTGGGAGTCGTAGTTGACTTCTCTCCTTAAGTTTTTATGTCCACAGGTTTCTCGCACCTTTGACTTTTTTTCTCAAAAACCAGATATTTAAAACCTTTGCTCATCTTTAACCTGACTGGGAGTTTCATTTCCATCCGAGGCCTTGAAGTGTGCCAACTGTCAATCACCCAAAACTCAAAATAACTTCTCCCATTTCACAAAGATTGATAATGCAAGAACGCATACAGGAGATGTTGGTGTGTGTTCAGTCTTTACCTGAATGTTAAACCTGACCAGCGGCAGACTAAAAACTTGATGTTCTGCTTAAAGACCCAGACTCAGATGACAGTGTTTGCTCATTTTAGGAGTGTTTTAAAGAACTGTGTGTGTGAGTGTGTGTGACCCCGTCTGTTTCTGTCCAGGTGGTGGTGAACGCTCTGATTGGGGCGATTCCCTCCATCATGAACGTGCTGCTGGTCTGTCTCATCTTCTGGCTCATCTTCAGCATCATGGGCGTCAACCTGTTCGCCGGGAAGTTCGGACGCTGCGTCAACCGCACCGGCCACATCTACGAGGCCGCCTTTATCAACAACAAGTCCGAGTGCGAGGCGCTCAACGACACCTCGCTCTTCTACTGGACCAAAGTCAAGGTCAACTTTGACAACGTGGGTGCCGGATACCTGGCTCTGCTGCAAGTGGTGAGACACGGTGACAGGGCTTTCTGGGTTTTTACAAAGAGACGGAGAGTCTGGAGTTCTTATTTTCATCAGGCGTGTTCAAGAAAAGTTCAGCAAAAATCAACATAAATCTTTTTGTCTTCCCCAGAAGAACTGAGAGGGAAACTTTCACTGCAAAAATATCCCAATCGTATCAAATAATTCATAGTATTTCAACTTGTTTCAAACATTCTTTTACAACCATGGTTAATTTTTCTTGATTCTAGTACAGCAGTCTGCCTTATTGTGTTATAGGAACGCTGACTTAACGAAACCTTAAATGAGTTTAAATCATTTTTTCAACAGTTTTTAAAAGAAAAAGACTTTCGGGACTTGATAATGACTTGGAGATTTTTGCAGTATTGTACAGATCACAATAAAGACCAACAGATTTTTGAGGTCAGTACAGTCATTGATATTGTAGAGGGTATGATATATTGGCAGATATTCATTATTTTCCGTTTTAAACATCATAAAATATAGTTCCTGTTCTTCCACAATATTTCTGCTGTTTGCTTAAATCTGAGAAGCTATTTATCCCTTTTTTCACTTGTTGTTGGTGTTGGTGGTTACACAAATAACCCTAGTTCCAAGCTCTTTTGCTCAGCCTCACTGTTGCTGTCTTCACCTACAGTTTAATAACGTGGTGTCCGGTTACAGAATCAGCATTTCTTTACTGCAATTTCTTCTTACTTATTAGCCGACATATACGCTGATATTGATATATCTGTGACAAGATCAGCCCAGCCAATTGATGGGTCCAGATCTAATCATGGACATGTTTTCCAAAGCAGGGGGATCATTAGAACACTGTCGGCCATTTTTGTTTGCCAGGCATTAAACAGAGAGGAGGGTTTTGCCACAGAGTGATTCATGATACATCAGGTGCCTTTTAAGTGGCTCTTGGACGCTTAAAAAAAAATCAGCCCTCCAGTGCTTCATCTTGGGCTTCAGGGCTTTTCTTGCCACAGGACTGGAACGCAAAGCAAATATGATCACTGAACGCGCTGTTCTCTTGAACTCTTGAACACACCTCGTTCATGCGTGAGATGGAGAGAGTGACACGACAGCAGACGTGACGAGACGCTGCTGCTGTTGGTCGAACGCTCTCCATCTCTGGATCTCTGTTCAAAGTACAACTCCAAACTCTCCACACCATTTCTGCTTTTACATGTCTTCATCCCTTCATCAAGACATAAAAAGACCCTTCTGCAGGTGAAGATGAAGAACATTGTGCGTCACCGCAGCATCCGTACGAAGCTTTGGGTGAAGAAACAAATTAAAACCGAGAGTCTCCTCCACAAACCGTAGGAGGATTGACTTTTCTGCTTCTCCCCACCTCCCTCGCTCCCTTGATCTTTTCTTTCGCTCCGTCCATTTGCTGTCTTAGCCTTAATTTTCCTCCCACACCTGTTCTTCATTGCTCTTCGTCGCTCTTACTTTTGACTTTTCCACTTCTTTACCTGCCCTCCTTCTCTCTCTCTCTTTGTCTCCATTTGTCACATTAGCTTTAATTTCTTTCCACTGCCTTCTCTCTCTCTCTCTGTCCATCCGTTTCTCTCTTGCTTATAGTACTTATAAAACATATGGAAGTGAAAACCCTGAATAAACAACAGATAAACCATGATTGCAGCTGGGACCATTCATAGGGAATATAACGGTATAATAAGGCATAATATCCCGAACAAAATGCATGGACTTTTGACTTTTGTTTGTATTTGCTTTAGTTTTAGATGCAATAATGTGTATTTTGCAACCTTATATTTGTGTTGTATACAATGGCTAAGATATTAATACCATTAATGTATGTGGGGTCATACAGTTTTAGCAGCCATCTACAAAGTCTTGCATACAACTTACATACATTAATTGCAAAACTTGTGTGTTTTCCACCAAAATGATATTGCAGCAGTGTGAGCGAGACTTTTTATGAAGATGACATTTATAGAAAATATAACTGAAGAGTAAAATGAAGATATAAAATGAGACAAAAATGGAAAATTTCCCAGATTATTTTCGGTAAATCTTCTCAGGCAGTGGGATTGTGATAAGGCAGTTTAGTTTTCCTTGCTATGGCCATTACATCTTTCTTTTTATTCCTTCTGTCTTTCTCTCCTTCTGTCACTTGTTTTTGCTTTGCTTTGTCAGTTTTTCTTTCTTACTTTTTCTCTCTCATTTCTGAATTTCCATCCTTCCCTCGTGCTTGTCATGTCATTCTTTCTCTCTGTTTCATTTCATTTTTCCTCCCTCTCCTTGTCCATTTCTCCGTTTGTCTCTCTTTCGTCCCTCCCACCTTGTCTCTCCATCATCTGTTATTAAACACAACATGAACAAAGCCAATTACAGCCACTGCAACTCCACTTTTCCTTCCGCTGCGTCCTCCTCCATCCATCTCTCCATCACTTTGCTTTCTCTGTTTCTCTTTCTTTCTCTGGCTCGCCCACCACGGGAGTCCTGAGAGCCTCCAATCAATCAGCGTCTGAGAGGCTTTTATTTTTAGAGCGACTCCAGCCAAGTGGGGGGGAAATGGAGAGATGGAGGGAGGGAGGAAGAAAAAGTACAAGTGGAGTAAGAACATTAAGGTTCAAACAGCAAATGGAAAAAAGGAAACATCAGTGAGGGGAGAGAGATGAAGGGATGGGGAGAGATAATAACGAGGGAGGGAGAGGGATTCAAGGGAACGTGATGGACAGATGTGGGATGGATTCAGGAAAGGTGAGAAGTTGGAGAAAAGATGAGAGAGGCTGAAATGGATAGAGATACAGCAGAGGAAGAGAAGAAGAGAGGGACGAATGGGGAGTTGGAGGAAGAAAGGAAGAATAATGGAGGACAAGAGAGGGATGGAGAAGTCTTTCAGATTTCTTAATGGAAAGAGAGAAAAGAGGAAAACGAGGTGAAGAAGTTGTCAGGCGGCGTGCTGCTGCTGCTGCTGCTGCTGCTGCTGCTTCGCCCTCAGCCGCTGACAACTTAAGAGTTGTCAGAGTACGGTTGCCCCGGCAACGAGCCGCTCAGCACCTCTCCGCGTTTTGGCTGGTCGGTCGGCGTGGCAACGGTTGGCGGGGGCAACCCTTCCATTAGCATCTGGAAATAGCTCTGCGCTGCAAAAGTGATGCAGGGAGAGAGTTTACCGAGCTCAGTTTCATCTGGTTCTGAACCCTGAATCATCCGCTTCGTTACAGCAGTTAATTATCATGAAACTTCTTACAGTGATCATCAACTTTTCAAATTAAAAAATAATCTAGAAAAGGCACCAGCACACTAAACATATTAACATCCATCTTCATCAGGTGTACTCCACATCCCACCAAGAAGGCCCATATATAACTTCATCAATTCCATTTTATCGATTAATGGTTTGGTCAAAAGTTGTGTGAAAAAAAAAAATCAATTTCCTAAAACCATAAACTTGCTTGTTTTTGACTCCAAAACCTTAAAATATTCTGTTTATTCTCACGAAATAGCAGAGCATCACAACAGAGACACTGGAACCAGAGAAAAAGTGGCATTTTTTCTTAGAAATTGACCTAAACAATTAATTTATTACCATAAACTTGCAATAAAATAATCTTTCTCTTGACCAAACTAATCACTCTACAACAGAGTTCCTATTGAACACATGCAAACTGTTTAATTGTCAGTGATCAGCCACAGTCTGATTAACATCTGGATGAAATATAATACTAAAATTAAAATATGAATGTGATTTGTGAGACTGTGTTGTTTCTGGAGACGGACAGAGACGCAGCCGCCTGTAAACGTCTTCACATCCGCTAAAACAAAAATATCTCGGCTCAGCCGTCGTCTTTTACAGCGTGCTCCCCTCTCGCTTACATCCATAACAGACCATAATAATAACAACAGGTGGTAACTCGTGGCGACGAGCTGATTTCAGGTCTGAGTGACGGACAGCAGGCGCCCACTTCTGCGTCTTCACATCTGTATCTTTTCCCATTTTCTCTCTCCCTCCTTCCTTCCACCTGCTTGCTCTTTCTTCCCTTCATCTGTTTTTTTTTATATCTCAATCATCTGAGGAAGGAAGTCCATAAAAGGACTTGTTGATCTTTCATTGAGAAAAACACAGCGGCAGTGTTTCCATGGTGCTCTGACTCTCTCTCTCTCTCTCTGTCCGTCTGTCTACTAATTTTCTGCTAAAATGGGAAGGTTGCTTTAAGATCCCTTTTGTTCAGTTATTCACTCGAGTGCAGGAAATGTGCAGGACGTCGTCTTGGTGACGGTGGTGCAGAGAAACACATGGAAACAGAAAAAACAGGAGCTCCAAGTTTCTCTCTCGCATTGATAAAAAAGTTGGAGGTAAATCAGAAGGATTATTATTATAGAGAAGAAGTACATGTAAAATAAAGTACATGATAATACTCCCACGAACATGAGCATCTGGCGTGCGGACCCGTTAAAAACATTCTTGCCTCTCCCAGACAGCCATGCTGAGCTTTTTTATCCACAGTCGCTGCAAAAGTTTAAATATGACAGAGAGCATTGCACATTTATGCAGCAGACCAATAGCTTACAACCTCGTGGCCCCTTGAAACCAAAGCAGTTTCTACTTGTGGCCCCGTAATCATGAGTTTGCTGTCGTTTGCTGTCCAATGAAAACCATGATTTTGAATTTAACAGATAAACTGAAGAATTAAGTTTTCCTTTATGGGTTCAGAAAATTCTCCTTCTCTCTAAGTTAAATAAAGCATTTAAAAACCCCTTTGGATTAGCTAAAAAAAATATATAGTCACACGGCTGAAAATGGCAGAAACATGGTTTTTAAAGGTCAGTGATGGTATGATGATGAGGTGTGAGCAGCAGAGAGGTCTGAAGAACAGTATTTCATAAGAAAAACAGCAATGATTAGAGAAGGTTTCATCCTGTTCCCATAAAACCTCAGATTTTATGATTTTGCAGCTGCTGCTGCAGTTATTTGTAAAATTGTAATTATGTTTTTTTTTTTTTTTTTTTTTTTTTTTCAAGGCAACCTTCAAAGGCTGGATGGAGATCATGTATGCGGCAGTGGATTCACGAGCGGTAAGTTAAAGAGAAAAGTTTGAATTTGTCACTTTTCACCTCCAGATGAGATTAAAACTAAAAAGCTCAAAGATACCGATGAGACGAGATGAAGCAACACGAGCTTCCAGTTGCAACAAAAAGGTCAAATAAAAAGATGCTGTTAGATAAAAATAACAAGGAAAATTATGTCAGATTAAAAGACTAAAATTGGGTAAAATGATAAAAGAAATTTTCTTTTCAAATTTAAAATGTATTTGAGATCAGACAGACATTAAGAGACAGAGGGATACGTTTGTGAATGAGATTAACTGGTGACGTGATTCAAACTGAAGTAAAATGAGAAAGTGCAAAGAATAAAGATGAGAACAAGTTAAGATGAGGTGACAAGACTTTGTATAAGATGGGAAGTAATAAATAAATTAAGTGAAGCTAAAATTAGAGGAATAAGGTAACATAAGAAGAGATGACGTGAGAGGCTGAAAAATGACCAATGGGTGTGAGGTGGAGTTGGATGTGCATTTCTTTTTAAAATGATCTGTGTGTGTATGTGTGTGTGTGTGTGTTCCTGTCAGGTTGAGGAACAGCCTATCAAGGAGATCAATCTGTACATGTACCTGTACTTTGTCATCTTCATCATCTTCGGCTCCTTCTTCACCCTCAATCTCTTCATCGGTGTCATCATCGACAACTTCAACCAGCAGAAACGAAAGATAAGTACCACAGCAGAATAAGTAAACATAACAATGTGTTATACACAGTATATTTGCGTTTATTTATTTCTAATGCAGGCTAAAGACCACGTTTATAGATCTATAAAATGTGGACTGTATTAAGAGCTGGTAGGAACAGACTGCTTTTCATCTTGTGATGTGGAAGCATAAAAGGACTGGAAGTGGAGTTTGAGGCGTTGTTGTGAGGCGACATGTTTCCGTCCTGCTCAGTGAAAATAACAGAGTTGTTGCTGGGTTTGTTTACTTAGGAGGACAGGACATCTTCATGACGGAGGAGCAGAAGAAGTATTACAACGCCATGAAGAAACTGGGCTCCAAGAAACCTCAGAAACCCATCCCCAGACCTCTGGTACCAACACACACACACACACACACAGATCTAATCCAAAAACAGTCCTGAAAAAATGTACCATTTATTCGGTTTTAGTCCACATCACAAGTTTGATATTCAAATTTTTTCAGCTTTAAGTCTTTTCAATGTGGCCTTGTATTATCTGATTTGTCCGGTCAATTCAAGTTAATTTATCCATAAGGCACATTTTAAAACATGTTTAGAAGTTTAAAAATATAAGCAGGTAAATATTGCACAAAAATAAACCATTACACAGGTTATTAACAGTCATGTAGTCATGGTGATATTAGCGTTAGCGACTCAACAGGACTTGTTTTAGAAGAAGAACGAGGAAATGAACAGATCGATTTGTGAGCGTTCACAAACATTCCTCTTAAATCTTTGTAGATAAGAATGACACTACTGAAATGGTGAACATGCTGTTATAATATTTCTTCTCTTTCCACGTCCTAGGCAAGGCACGGCAAGCTGGCTTTATTTATACAGCACATTTCAAACATAAGCAATTCAAAGTGCTTTACATAGGCAAAGAAAAGCATTAGAATGATGTTCACGACAATAAGAATAAAATCAATTAAGATAGAATAAAATGATGCAAATAAAATAAACAGTTACAGTGCAGTAATAAGTTGTAAGTTGCCAATGCAACAAAGGAAATAAAAGTGCATTTGAGAACAGCGATTTCGGTTAATTTAGATTTGAAAGTGGCTAAAGTTGGGGCGCATTTGAGAACATCAGGAAGTTGGTTCCATCTGTGTGCAGCAGTTGTAGCTAGAAGCAGCTTCAGCCTGTTCAGTTCTGACTCGAGGTACAACCAACCTGTCCTATCTCTCTCTGGTCAGTTTCAAATACAGTAAATTGCCAAATAAAAGACAGTATTCCAATAATAGCCAAGTGTCAAATAATGGCTTGTGGCTGACAAACAAATAAAGCCAGGTCGCGAGAGAGATGACCTGGCTGATGTGGTAACTTTTTTTCCATCATATTTCATCCATATTTCACATTAAAGTGCTTTTAATGTGAAACATCTGTGCAGGAAGCATCACTGACAGCTTAATAGAGATTGAAAAAAAGAGAAAATCGTGAATGAAAACAGTTTTTTTTCTGTTAGAGAAGAGAAATTAAGAGCAGCAGAGTGGTGAGTTTGACATGCCTGTTGTACTGACTGAATGAGCAATATATTATTATATTGAGTTCATCAGAACAACAAGTAAATATAGACGAGGTGTTGAGTTTGCAACAGACAGAAAACTCAAAAGTAATTTAAAGCAGCAGGTCAGAAATGCCTCTTATTAAAATATGGTCAAATATAAAACATATTTATTTAAGGCCTGGATATCAAACCTCTCTCTTCTTCCTCTCCAGAACTCGCTGCAGGGCTTCTTCTTCGACTTGGTGGGGAAGCAGGCGTTTGACATCATCATCATGGTGCTAATCCTCTTCAACATGATCACCATGATGGTGGAGACGGACGAGCAGTCGCCTCAGATGGAGTACATACTGAACAAAATCAACCTGGCCTTCATCATCGTCTTCACCTTCGAGTGCCTCATCAAGATCGTGGCGCTGCGATGCTACTTCTTCACCGTCGGCTGGAACATCTTCGACTTCGTGGTCGTCATTCTCTCCATCGTCGGTGAGTTCAAATATGTCCCAACTTCAGTATCCAGATGGCAATTTCAAAGGTTTCACGAAGGATTTCCTACAACCACGAAAGCACATATAACCGTTTGAGCTAGAGTTAAAAAACTAAATTACTAAAAGGGTTCGAATGAACTGAGGTGCTTTACAAAATATATTTGCTATGTGTAGAATAGTACATTTCACGGTACACATAAATACGTGCACTGTTCATGTACTTCTGTGTATGCAATCTGCTGATTTTGTTTAAAAATCCAACATTGATTAGTATTTTTTATTTTAAATAAAATAAAAATGAAATAGTACATTTTAAATAAGAACAATATATTTTTGTGTATTGATAAATAAATAAATAATGATGGGAGTAATTTTGTGTCACCTATAACAAATGAAGATACATACTGTCCGTAACTATAATTATCCAATGACGAGAATCAGAATCAAGTTTATTGCCAAGTAGGACTTTGCCTTGGTATATTGGTACATAACACAAACACAGTAAGAAGAAAATATAGAGAAAGATAAAGCAAGTACTGCAAGCCAATAAGCATAAATATAAAATATAAAATTGACAATAAAATGTGAAAAAATATGTACAATATGGTTGTTATTTAAATGAAAGCGCTGTACAGTTTTGTGCAGGGATGTGCAAAAGTTCAGAGTACAAAGTTTGAAGAATATTTACAATGTCACACTTGACTATAAATACAGGCTTGTTTGCATTATTAGCTTCATGACAAAGACCATCTTTGGACAAAATCGTACTCAATCGTACTCATAAGTTTAAAATAAACGAATTAAAGCTGCAGTGAGCAGTGTTTGACCACTAGAGGGAGCACTCAAAAACAAACTCAGAGACACTCAGACCTGATATACAATCAGCTCTTTAGCTGCTCAACGCTCCACTTTGTTATCAGCTAGTCTCTAACTGTGTCTGTCTGCTGTTTGCTGCTGAGCAGGAAGTGGACAGCGGCTTTATCAGGAAACACTGAGACTGAACCAGACAGGAAATGTGCCGGAAAACCAAAACTAGGAGTTAAAAGAGGCTAAACTGCTTCATAGAATTGAGCTGGTTGTTGAACATTTCATATTATTCAGGATAAATGATTAAATGTAAAGATTAAAAATACAACTTAAAAACCCCCGAAAACGTACTTTCAGAACAGCTTCTTGCGTGTATGTTTTTGTCCTTGCTTTTATCACTTGTTTGAAGCGGGTGACGCTTATTTGGAAAAAGGTGATGCAACATATTTCTGCAAACCAATCAGAGTTTAGCAACATTTGAATCAAAATATGATGACAGTTTAAGTCTTATCCAACTTCTGCTGAGTTTTTGAGTAAAGTCTTAATAAATAATACCTAAGATGTTTCTTTAACTTTGTTAAATTAATATTAGAGAGATATTTATGATTTGACACCTCTGAGAGAGATTTAACTGATGAAAACAAGACAGTGACATTTGTTTTTTTTTGTCTGAGTGCTGGTCTTTATAACTGGCTGAATAATGAACATTTGAGGACATTTGTTTCTCTCACTCTAAAGTGCAACACACATAGGTCACATAGTGTCACGACACATCATTTAACAGGTGACAACTGACACCCCAGCACACACCACACATGTCATACAGACAGAAGAAGCAGATACAGAAGCCAGGATCTACCAATCAGGGGAGAAAATATACGTCTAAATTATAGAGGAGAACACATGTACTTCGTGTGTGTGTGTGTGTGTGTGAGGCATCAGCTGTTGCAGCAGGAAGCAATGTAATGTCTGCCTGACAATTATCTGTCAACAAAGTGACCATCCGGGTGGCCTTGATGTTTTACCCTGCACCAAGGTCCTGTATGGTCATATACAGTATCACACACAGACACACAGACACACACACACACGCCAAACACACATGACAGAACAGCCTACAGAGGCAGCACAGAGCAACCTAAGCAGGTAATTTAGCTATCAGTGTTGTGACGAGATCGTGTGTGTGTGTAATTAAGTGCGTGCCCGTATGTGTGCATGTGTGTTGAGTGCACACTCAGACGAGGCTGCCTGGGGGAGGTGAAGGTAACAGCAGCAATCAGAGCTGCCAGAGGGCGGTCCCTGGAGACAAATCAAACATGATTGACCTGTTACATCAGCTGTGTGTGTGTGTGTGTGTGTGTGTGTGTGTGTGAGCGAGAGAGAGATGTCAGGATGGGGGGGTAGTTGAGTTGATGTACGATGTGATGGTGATTCCCTCTCGACTCCCCCCTGCTCATCCCTTCCATCACCTATAACTCAACACAGGGAGACGGATGAAAGATAGAGGGTGGATGGGTGGGGGGGGGTCTGGTGATGACAGACCAGCTCCTCTTTGAGTTTATCATTCCCGGATAACAAGGAAAAGATGGATGAATTACAGTGTTTGACTTGCTGTTAGAAGGGAAAGACGGCTCGGCCCTCCAGAACCAATTATTCAAGTTGTAATCACAGCAGACCTGCCACATAAAGACTGAAATATCCAAACTGAGAGCTTTTAGATGATGTAACTCACAGGAATGTCCTCAAATAAAAGAAAATCTCTGTCAACTAATAGTCCTCAGCTAATCGATTTTAGGCAATGTAACTGAAAAACATGAAGTTTTATAACTTGGTTCAGGGACAAAGACCGCGCCTTGAACATATCCCATTTCCACACAAAAGTATTTAAGAACACCTTATCCATTCACTTCCCCTTTGACTCAGTTTTCACATGACCCGTGAAAGACTTGTACAACAAACTTACCTTAAAAACAATGGACCAGGAGCTCCTTCTCAACCCTTCAGACAGCGATCTGTTTGAAGAAGACTAGCAGACTTCAGAAGACTCCGAGTCCTTTCCATCTCTTAACTTTTAACCTTATCAGCTTCCTCGGTTGCACTCAGCAATTCAAAATCCCCGGCGCTCTCGGCTTTCCTCCGACAACTCCAACGTTGTCGGGCCTTTGCCTACCAGCAGCTCCAGGGGAAGATCCTGTCTTCGGTGTTCGAGGGACGTTGTCCCTTCCAGATGCCGCTCTCCTCGAGATCAAGGCATCCGAACGACGAGTGCAGCCACCGACACCAGAATCCAGTCCGCCAACACTCTGTCCGTCCCCCACCTCCAAGCATATCCGAGTGGACAGTTGCTCACCTCAAGCACACGCTCAGTCAGCGAAGCATTGCTTTCCACTGCTCTGTCAACAAAACAAAACTTTTCCAGCTGTTCACGGACTTGCAGCAAAACACCACTCTCCCACTCCGAGCTTCCCAAGCACTTCCGGGTTCCCAGCTGGCTCATTCCTCTTCTGTTCTCCCTCAGACTTCACAAACAACCCAAGCACATGCATCCCTCCATCCCAGCATCCTTTCCTCTTCCCTTGCTTCTACCTTTCCTGTCCTATCTTCTTTGGTCACCACAGCTGCTCCCGCCTCAATACCGGCCATCACAGCCACACAGGCTGCATCCACTACAGCGATCCACGGTGGTGCTGTCAGCCAAAACCCATCCTTTGCTCCCGTTTCTTCTTTTCCCCTTCCCTCTCGGCCATTGGTCTTCTCCAGCATACGTCTCCTACATCCTCAACGACCTCAATGACATAAGAAATGCCCAATCGCAGCTTTCCATTTAAGTTTTCCTTTTGGGGTCTCTAACAAGCCAGAATAACCCCCCCCCCCCCGCCAGTCCATCATCATATTCCTCCATACATCCGTCCACGACCCTGATTCCTCCCCTCATCCCTCACCCTCTTTCCCTCCATCCCTCTACCCTCATCCTTCAACCCCCATCCCTCCACCCCTCGACCCTTCATCCCTCAACCCTCACCCCCATCCCCTCATCCCTTCATCCCTCCCTCCAGACCCTCCTAGATCATCTTTGCTCTCTTCCATTCGTACTATGCAGTAAACCATTCTAAATCTATATCTTTGCTGGCGTGGTCTTTGTTAGTGAACCAGCAAATAGTTTCTCCTGTGTTAGTGTCTCTGTAATCAGTTCTGCAGGACAACCTTTTAAAATCTTGCTCCTATTAAAGATCTAAGCAGTTTTGTGAATATTATTTAAAAATATGTAAATGTACAGGATTGTGTTCAAGTTATAGCTTGTATAAAAGACAACGAAATATTACTAATTGATTGAAAGTTTGTATTAGACAAAGACCCAAACTACCAGTTTAACTTTCACTGGATAGTTAATGTAATGACACAAATGCAAAGTCAAGGAAAATTAGATTATAAACCACAGCATGTTAGTAATAATAATCAAAATCTCTTGAAACACAGACACTGCAGCTACTCTTGCTCAGCTGTTGTTAAACTTTAGTACATGAAAATTGATATGCATTGATTAAAAGATCAATTTAAGGCACTCCACTGGTTTTAAATGTTAAGATCACTTTACTCTTATATAGTTGAATAACATCTTAGATCTAGAGAAACTTTGTCAAGTCTGAAAAAATAACTGATGATGTCATAGTGATGTAATCAGGGTTATTTTGGATTTGGCTCAGAGACTTCAAATCTTTAAAAGGAAAGCTTGAGTTACAATCTTGGGGAGTGAAGTTTGAAAGATGTGTGCTTTTAGGAGGTAGGAAGGATCTAATGAAAGACATTATGGAAAATGTAGGATCCAGCAGTTATGGAGTTTCAATTACGTTAGGGATTAAAAGTCAGGATATCTTGGCCTCTGATGCTTTTATTCTGACCACTTTTTTGTCTCTCACAGGCTCCCCAACTTGCTTTAAGCAATTTGATGAAATTGAAGTATTTCCTAAATTGTTTTTAAAGAAAATGCAAATATATCCTGGAAAGTTGACTCCTGGCTTTGCACATTTTTCTATCTTTCTACGCATATGAATGTCTGCAGGTCTATAAGATACAAATGTGTGCGACTGTACAAGTATACATGGTTTACATACTTTTCCTCTGTTTTTTAGGTATCGTTCTTGCTGACATCATCGAGAAGTACTTTGTGTCGCCAACCCTGTTCCGAGTGATTCGATTGGCCCGTATCGGACGGATTCTTCGTCTCATCAGAGGCGCTAAGGGCATCCGGACGTTACTGTTTGCCCTTATGATGTCCCTTCCTGCTCTCTTCAACATTGGGCTCCTCCTCTTCCTGGTCATGTTCATCTACGCCATTTTCGGCATGGCCAACTTCGCCTATGTGAAACGGCAGGCGGGGATTGATGACATGTTCAACTTTGAGACATTTGGGAACAGCATGATCTGCTTGTTCCAGATCACCACCTCCGCTGGCTGGGACAGCCTGCTCAGCCCCATTCTCAACAACTCCCCCGAGGAGTGCAACCCCAACATCCCCCACACTGGCACCACCGTCCGGGGGAACTGTGGGAACCCATCGGTGGGCATCACCTTCTTCGTCACCTACATCATCATCTCCTTCCTCATTGTGGTGAACATGTACATTGCCATCATCCTGGAGAACTTCAGTGTGGCCACGGAGGAGAGCACGGAGCCCCTGAGTGAGGACGACTTTGAGATGTTCTACGAGGTTTGGGAGAAGTTCGACCCAGAGGCCACGCAGTTCATTGAGTACGCCAAGCTGTCAGACTTTGCCGACTCACTGTCGGAACCGCTGCGCATTGGCAAGCCTAACAAGATCAAACTGATCTCCATGGACCTGCCCATGGTCAGTGGGGACAAGATCCACTGCCTGGACATCCTCTTTGCTTTCACAAAGCGCGTGCTGGGTGAGTCAGGCGAGATGGATGCCCTCAAGCAGCAGATGGAGGAGAAGTTCATGATGGCCAATCCATCCAAGATCTCCTATGAGCCGATCACAACAACTCTGAGGCGCAAACAGGAAGAAGTCTCCGCCACAGTGATCCAGAGGTGCTACCGCAGACACTTGGTGAGGCGGCAGATGAAGGCCGCCTCCTACTTGTACCGCCAGATCACCACACCTCGGCATGCAGGAAGTGAAGGTGAAGAAGGCGGTGATGTAGTGTTCGGGGAGGATGCGCCTGAGAAAGAAGGGCTGATTGCCACCATGATGAGGGAAAACTATGGTTCAACTTTGTTAGGGATGGAGCGCTCCGAGACAATTTCCTCCACCTCGTCTCCACCATCCTACGACAGTGTGACGCGAGACACATCTGAGATCTTTCACCCACTCGCTGTCAAGACAGAAACAATCACTGTCGACACTGCAGGCAGCGAACCCAGTGAACAATCGCAGTCAGTGGCCGACCCTGACAGACAGCAGGAAACAGTACCATAGCGGGAACCAAAAAGCAAAAAAATTAACAAATGAGGATATCCGCATTTTGGGTTAAGCCTGTTTGTTCTTTTGTTTACTGAATGTACCATAGCTGAGGAATGCTTAGGAGGTGGCAGGGAGAAGCTATGAGCGAGGAACTGCAGGAGGAGTCTAGTGAAGGAGCAAACAAAGTGGAATATTTACTACCTTTAATGTTATTTCCTGTTCCCTGTGGAGATTCCTGGACTTAACTCAACAGCATTGTTGGAGTTTCTCAAAGGGAAGCAGAAAAACTGCAATAATAGAGAGGGAAATCCCGTCTGTCAAGTCAACTCTGCCTTTGTTGGAGTAAAAGAAGTGTAGATTCCTTTGACCTCTTGGGTCTCTCGTGTTGTCCAGAGCCAGGGGTTCGGAACACTGACTGACCTTTGACCTCAGCTACAGGGGGTCAGAACAACTATATCAGATGTATCCATCATTTATTGGCCTGGGGGGGTTGTGCCTTCCCACAATTGATCAATATTCTCAGAGTATGCCTGGCTGTAAGAGTGACGGTGTTCTGGGTGGTGATTCTCAACACATTAACAGTCAACGGGCTTTCTGACTGACTGAGACTCGAGAGAGGAGGGAAAGTAATGACAACGTGATTTTAAAAAATGTTTTCGTAGTAAAAGTATAACTTTGTTGATGTTACCAGTCTTTTAATAGCGGTACGATTATTACTATTTTTTATATTTTTTAGAGTAAGTTGAAGAAAAAAAAATAAGTAGTCTCTCTCTTTCGACTTTGGAGTGGCATTAGCTAAGAGAAAGTGGCTGAACTACCATGTTGTAATAGATGGGAGGAGAGGGTGCGGTCAGGAAAAAAACCCTCAAAAACCTGAGAAGCAACTTCATCTGTTTTTGTTGGCAGTTTTGCACCTTTGAGTTTACATGTGCTGTCACTTTACTGCACACGGGCAAAGACACATTGAAAAAGGGCCTGGGATGTATTTATTTTTCCTCTGAAAACCTTTGAGATAACACCAAAAATTAATACAAGTGCACAATGAGATTTTCTACGTGGTCCCGGACTCTTCCAACATGTGTTTTGCCCTGGTGGTGAACATCCTCATGTCCGTCACTTTTTTGGCTGGTGGGTGATTTGTCTAAAAGTCCAGATTTAGTTTCACGAACAAACTTGAACAGAAGACTCCTGCTACATTACTAGATTTCATGAGGAGGAAATTGGAGGTTACTGGCTTGTAGTTAAGGCTGATAGATCATTGATCAATGATGTATGATCTGGCAAGAATAAAGTGTTCAGATATGTTGTCAAAATCTGAGTTAAATCAAATGAAACTCAAAAAAACCACTTTCCGAATCAGCAATTTGGTGCAAAAAGTTTATCAAGTGAATTTACTGTTTATTGTTATTCTCTTTAATCAAAATTCAAAATAATGTAGTTAAGCTTTGCTAGAAAAAGAAAAAATCACAAACCTATTTATGAAACAATGTTCATATCACAATACCCTACAGGCATTAACACCTCAGGTTAATTTACCTTTTTATAAAGCAGGATAAATATTGTTTAGCGCAGTTAAAAGACCAGACTGCTGGTTTGAGACAAGCTTGGCAAAGATACAAATAATATAAACTCATAAAAATAAGTGTAAGCCTTCAATAAACCATCAGTCTGTGCATTTTACCAACTGAACAAAGAAATGTATGCAGTACTACTCTTGTTGGAATCACTTAACATTTACTTGTTAGGCTTTTTTAATGCTATGAAAAAGGTTTTTCCTCTATCAGAGGATTTAATGTCGCTGTACGGACTTTTTTGACAAATCACCTGCTGTCATTAACTATCCGTCTGGTCTGAGTTCGGCTCGGCACACACAAGATCTTAAACCAAATTCTTCAAGGCTTAAAATCTTTGAGGTGTCGACCAGCCCTGACCGGAGTGCGACAATCAGTTCAGCACATCAACATCAGGATTTCACTCTGTTCAGTTTGATGAAAAGCTTGCGCTGATCTTCATGATTTGGCGTTTGATCAGTCATCAATGTCCTGGAAAAACCTCTTCTTTAAAACATAAAACTGTTTCATGGAGGCTGATTATCGGCATAGAGACAACAGGTCAATTTACTGCTGAAAATGTGAAAAGTTAAGAAACTTATCGGTCAGATTGTTTCAGCTGTTTTCAGTGCAGTTATACACGTTTCAAAATGTTGCAAGAAACAAGTGAGATGTCGTAGATAAGGAACGTTTTTCATCCCAAATAAGAGATTCTGACAGTCTGAAAATTGTTTAAACCAAATATTTTTTCAGGAAAATTACTACAAAGTTATAGTTACTGTAATTTGATAACTGTAAAATAACAATTAATGCTCATAACGACAGTCAGTCTGTGTTTGAACAAAATTTACAAACTACCCGGTGTAATTTAAAAATAGCTGAGCAGATTTTTCCAGAACACTGGTATGATGATGCTGAAAGCTTTTCTGCTTCCTGTTTCCGCTAAACGATATGAAGAGTTTCATTTGAAATGTGGGGAAATTATGATTGATTCTTATTTGGAGGTCATTTTCTAGTTAACAGACTAAAAAGTAAAATTGGTTTTGCTGAAAGATTTTTATTTTTCCCCTGAAGGGCATCTGAGTTTGAAAGGAGACTCTTCACATCAAAAATTATTTATTTATTTATTTATTGACTTTGTTTTCTGGTTGATTGCTTTATTTTATCTAAGATAGTTTTTTTAAATTTTTGCACGTTTTAGTTGCGTCCTGGAGGAAAAGCGGAGGCCGAACGAGACAGCTCTTCATCCATTTTGCACAGAGAAACAAAAAAAAAAACAAGCCGCGTCTAGCAATAACGGTTTGCCGATAACTTTTAAGTGAGTTCTTAGGTAACACTTGACTTTACAGAAGCTTTTTCTCGCTGTATGAATCTGTGGAATCTGTGGAATGCACAATAACACTTGGAGCATTTGTTGAAATCTGTTAAATTGTGGTTTTCCTGATGCAGCACTGACATTGTTATTGTGGTTTTACAGACACACAGGTGAATACACTGGCATGAAACTGCTGTGAAGCAGTGTTACCGCTTGTTTTTATTAAGATGAAGTGTCAAAGTGTGTGTGTACAGCGTTTCTTCAGTCTGCTTTGATCTCAATATTTCGAACAACCTCTCTCTCTCTCTCTGTCTCTGTTGTCGTGGTCACCTGAGGGATCTTTACTAAACGCTTTACTAGACTAATTAAAAAAGGAAAAAGAAAAAAAAAACAATTTTACTGGCACCGTCTGGACTCTATTTCTACTAGATTCTATTGAGAATAGATAACCATATAAACTAGGTAAATACTTAAGACACTGCTGAACTCTGCTGCGAGGCGTATTTCAGGTTGCAGTTGTGCTGAAGGGCTGTTTTCAGTAGCAATAGACCCAGAGTGTGCCTGCTACATACGAACCCCAACACTCCAAGCCATGCTTTCCCATAGGTTGATTGATAATGTGCTTGATTGATGGACTGGTTGATTATTTGATTTCTTGACTGGCAGATTGAGTGATTATTTGATTGGTTTAACATTTGGTTGGTTGATTGATGAATTGATTCTTATGCTTTTTGATATTGAATGAGGTTCACGGTCCCCCACCGCCCCCCTCCATCACTGCAGTGACTCTTCCTCATAAAGTTGTCGAACAAACAGCACAGAGAGCTGATTGGCTGATTTAGTTCTGTATTTAAAATGTTTTTAAAAGGTCAGAAAGGTTCAGATTCACTAAAGTCTGCAGGAAAAAGTGCATTCTGTCCGGAGAACAGTTTCACAGATGCTATGTACGGTACGATATGGGGAAAATGCTTTTTGGGCTGTAGGGGATTTTTTTGGCCACTGGTGAAAATTGGCACCAAGACTGACTTGCTTCGTTGTACCCAGCTCTCCTAATACATCCATGCTTCACAATATCAATACTTGAGCAACTGAAGAGGGAAAAATGCACAAAATTGCCCTCACAGTGTAACTTTAGTGAATCTGGACCTCAGACTCTGGTTTGCACTGAGCACAAAGACACAGTCGAACATTTACTGTCAGTATCAGGACAGTTAACTGGTATAAAGCTCAGAGTTTTTTCACCTGAATCTGTGTGAAACCAACACTGAAGCATTAAAAACAAAGACCAACCTCAGCTCTCTGTACCTGAACTTCACTCTGTGCTGGACAGATTGAAAAAAACCTGGAAACCTTCAAAATAATCCCCAACAGGTCTGAGCAGGAAAGGAAAAACTTAAAACTGAAACAAAAGTAAACTCTGATTTTGGAGGAAAACTACAGTCTTTGCTCTGAGCTGTGGGTCAGTCCATGTGGTGCTACCAAGGGGTTTGGAAGAGTCCATATTAAGATCGGAGGGGGGTGTTAAAACACAAACTCAGACTGAGAATTTCTGCTCCTTCCTGCCTTCTTTTCCCCGTTTCAATACCAAAAGCTGCTTTGTCACCTTCGAAACAAAACGACAAACATCTACGTACCAACACGGAGGAAATGCACAGGAAACAAGTGGTTTCATTGTTCATTATTATTACTATTGTTACTATTAACTGTGTGATAAATGCAATACAACAGTTATGTAAACAGGCAGTGAGTGATGCTGTATCTAATTTACAGTACGAGGAGAATAATAACGATGATGTTTTTACTTTTTTCGTCGTCATGGATTTGGTTTTTCTAGGCATCCTCTCACTGCTTAAACCACCATCGCCCCGTTTACACCGCAACTGGTTTCACAACGGTTGTCAAACTGGTTTTGCCAGGTCTCCGGCTTCATATCAGTCCCCCAGAAACCTCATATCTTGAGAAAGTTGCCTTTTTCTGTAACGGAGGGGAGAATATATTGAATGTTTTCCCTCCTGACACCTCATGTGAATCATCTTTTATTTCAGCCGAAATTGGGGAAATTTTCTGTCATTGTTAATGTCGATTTTAAGACAAAATGAGGCTGCTGACAGTCCGTCACAAATACGCCTAGTTGGAAAAAAGAAATCACTAAGTTGGAGATAAGAGGTTTCTTGATACAAGCAGTTTTATTGTGTTTTTGCTGGAAAAAGTTGAGAATACAAACATCACAGTTGGGGGGGGGGGTTGAAAACCTTGTAACTCCAAAGATTTAACTTCAGAAGGATCAGGAAAATACAGAGAGGAAAATAGGATTTGTAAGTCCAAGATTCCAATTTTTTTAACAAAATAGTGAAAACAACCCTTCAAAGTCCAAATCTGAGTGATTTTCTCACCATCACATTTTTAAATGTGTAACGTTTGCCTATTTTTAAAGTCTATTTTGGAAAAACATCCAAAAATGAGAGATAAACAACAAGTTACAAGGTTTCCCTCTGACCTCAGTGGTACTCTCGCTCTGCAACCGTTTGCAAAAAGTTGCCGGTGAAACCTCGGTGTAAAGGAGGCGAAAGCCGTGCCTCAGTGACCCCACCTTGGTGTTTTAGAGACAATAATAATAATTACAATGATTATAATATGAATATATAATATATATATATATATATATATATACTTTTTAGTACTTTGAGTTGAAATACTTTTTAGTATTTTGCAAATACATGTCTCTGTATATAAAACAAAAGCCTCCTGTAATAAACGAGAAAAAAATTTAATACTGAATCTGTTGTGATGGTTTTATTTTATTACTTCTGTATGTGTGTTCACTATAAATGGAGTTTTTTTTAAAAGGTCAGTTCACCCAAATTACAAAAAGAAATGCTCTGACTTCTTCTAGCGGTATGTATCCATGCGTAAAGTTTTGGTTATTTATTTGTCCTGATTTTGAGATATCTGTCTCCACCCTGATACAATGGAGGCGGATGGATTAATGAATGGATTAAACTGGGTTTACTTAAAAATACATATTTTATAGTCAAATGTTTTTTTCTCACCCAAAAGAGCTTTTCAAAAAAGGCCAGCTTGGCGTTTTAGTGCTGACAGGAAAAATGGAGCCTCTGCAAAACGATGACGTAAAGAATGTGTGTTTAGGTTTATTTCAACCCCAGAAGAGAACGTGGAGATGGGATGATTCTGCAAACTCTAGACTAAAGGTGTTTTTTTGTGTGATTAATTAGCACGTAAGTATATTTTTTTGAGTACTATCGGGTCGCAAATTTTATGCGGCAAAAAAGCGATGTCTTTTTTTCCGGAACGAGGTCGATTTTTCTGAGCTTTTGCACGTTAAATAAAAGCATCACGTTGTGCAGAACAGCCGTCACGTCACAACTCCTGACAATGGTGGACCTGTTGACTGTTTGTGTTTCTCATCACTCTGTTTTATATGACAAAGACCCAGAAATTATAAAGACAATGAACTCGATGACGACATGTGGAGCAGCACCGCCAGATGCAGGATAGTGAGGAGTTTACTTTTGGGTGGAGTAGAGTTGGTAGCAGCAAGGCAACAGCGTCATAGCAGGTTTGGCTCGTCATATTAATCAAATACAGGAGGCACTGTAGCTTTTTATCTGCAGGGCGCTGTAGTACATAGACTACCCACAGCAACATAAGATGAAGAATGAGGTAACATATCCGTCTATCGCAAATTCTCATTGCTGCCGGTATGAATAGTTTTCATGCAAAATGTTTAAAGACTTTGAATCAAAAGCCAAAGTTTTTAAAATTCTCATTTTCTACAATATCTGTGCATAGTAACTACAAGATGGTTAGGGTTAGGGAAAGATCATGGTTACAGTTAATAAAAACGCTAACATTAACGGTGACGGGACGTGAACTTGGTCTCCTGCATGAAAGTCAGATTTGCTACACGCCCACCATCCACCAGCCTGACCTCTACACCTTGACGTTCTACCTCCCTACATAAAGGACGCACCCCCACCTGTGTCGGCACTGACCACTCAGACGTGAATCGTGAGGTGCAGAATCGTCCGATAAGAATGCAGTTCCTCGTGATACTGGGCTGGTTTATTCTCTCAATCAAATAATGATTCAATTACGCTTCAGGTATAAACGGGGTCTTGGCCAAATTGTTTGCTAATTGACAAACTGATCAAAATGGGACATCTACACATTGTTTGTGACCTGCATGCAGGTTATTTTAAAATAAAGCTTTATTTCCTGCAGTCTGACATGGGTGTGTCAGACGAGCGGAGCATCACGGCTCGTTTTCTCAGACGAGGGACGGAGGGACGGACAGGTTTATGGCGTCCGGTATCTCTCAGAGCATGCTGGGTAGGACTCGGCCCCGCGGCAGATTGCTTTTGCACACTACCTTGACTCTGCACGCTCGTATGCATCCGTCTCTCTGCAGTTTCCTCCCTCCATCTCACGCTCGACGCGGGCTCGCCTCACCACGTCACGCTCGCCAACGCTGCCCGCTTGTGTCATGAAGCCGAACTCATGATGTAATGCTGCCTGACTCTGTGTGTGTGTGTGTGTGTGTCAGAGCAGATTGAGGATGACACTTGAAGCTGCTGCTGAAAACCCGTCTGTTGTGTTTCTCTCTTCATCTTCGTGTCCCCTCTCTTTATTTCCACCTCCTGCTGATATTTCGGGATAAATTGATCTTCTCTATTTTTCTCTGCGTCAGTAAATACCATGAAAAGACAAAACCAGCAGTGAATGAATCTACTAACAAGTACTGTGTGTGTATCACAGCCTGATGTATCTTCTTCCTCTGAGCCATAGAAAACTATTAAAAACTCATCAGTGAGCCTCACTGTTGTTCCTTCATCACCATCAACACACACACTGGAGTTTATTTGGTCCCACACACACCGTCCTGCTGCCCCAAATACTCACTAGAGCACCAAATGTGGATTCATCCGCTGCTGAAAATAGTCCCCAACAAATGCACTATTTCCTCCTGTTTGTTTGATAAAAACTACAGTGAGCAGCTGTTGAAACAAGAAACTAAATATCTGTGAGGTGTTTTTAAAAGATTTACGTCTTCAGTAGCTGAGACCCACAGACAGGAAGTGAGACAGTATTGAGAGACGGACTTGTCAAACACGTTGTGGTTTAATGGGATTTGTTGACAATAAGGAAACAATTGCAACAACAATTTTTATTAGTTTAAAAGACTTTTTAACTGCTGTTTGTCTTGTTCTATCTCCTCCCATTGTTCATTTTTCTGGTTTAGTTTCATTTAAAAGAAAAAGAAAGCGTTTCTCTTCCTCCTCCTCCTCTCCTGTGGTTTCTATACCATCACCTCCTTGACAACCAGTTTGATTGAAAGCTTTGCAATTATGACTTTTATAGGATACTGCGGCCTGTGACATCCTGATGGTTAGGTTATTATCATTATCGATTAATCTATTGATCATTTTCTTCATTAACCAATTAGGTTTTTATTTTTTAACGTCTATCACAGTTTTGATTTGTTTTAACAGCTTGTTTAGTCCAACCAAATAAAATCTAAAATATTAAAGAGAAAAGCAGCAAATCATCACATTTGAGAAGCTGAAAAATTATTAATTGATGCGATTTATTTTCTGTCAATGGAGTAATCAATAAATTGACTAATTGGTTCAGCCCTACTGATGATCTCATCTGACTGAACAGACTGTCCTCTCTGAACTGCCTCGTTTCCCTCGAGCAAGGCGCTGCACTGAGCGAGAGAAGGTGTGTGTGTGTTTGTGCTGACTTGTTTACTTGGTTATGTAACACACACACACACACACACACAGTCTGGGGGGTGCCAGAGTTCCTCAGCATATGTTAAATGGAGCCTCCCCATCTGTCTGCCTGCCAAAAATCTACCTCTACTTTCTTAAAGGAACAGTTCACTTATATTTCTGACCCTCACGACGTCACAGAGTTCTGCAGGAGTTCCGAGTCCTAAAACCCTGAAGTGAGTCAGCATGTTAGCATGTTAGCTCTTCCTGTCCCCTTGTCTGGAAGTCAGTGGGTTTCTTCAGTGGGTTTTTGGTTCCTGAAATAAGGTCTGTGGTTAACACAAGCGTTTTGTTCTGCGACATAAAATCCATCAGTAAATACTCCACTGGTGAGGTCTGAAGCTTTTCCGTGTCTAAATGAGACTACAGAGGCTGTCGGGACGTTAAACACAGAAACTCATCGACTCACTCGTCCTCCTTTACAGCCTCGTTGGGTTTATACTGCAAACTGTTCTAACTCAAAGGCTTTTGTAGAAGAGGTCAGTGCTGGAAGCTCAGTGGTGGAGATGCTGAAGTCATGTGACCGTGGTGGAGCTGGTTTACAGCCTAACGTTAGCTTTTTACTGCTGGAGGTTGACTTTACGCTTCAAACATCATGAAAGTGGTGATCATGTGTGAAGATTATCTTGCTGAATCATAAACATTTGTTAACCACAGGGTTTATTTTCTGCAATAATCCAAAATCCAATGGAAAAATCCCATTGATTTTTTATAGAGGGAACCAGGGCGATGCTAACTTCTGGGTTGGACTACAGAAATACATCATCTCTGCAGGTTCATTTTATCAGTATGGACCAATTTCCACCAAATATATCAAATTATTGTTTGTTTCTGTTATTTTTTAGTGATTCTGCAGCTTATTTCTATTTTTTTTTCTCTTCACTCACTGACTACCATGTGACAAACACTGACACACACAAACACACACACACACACACACACCCTTGCACAGGGTCAGTCCCTCCTGTGGGATTGTGGGTCTTTTCCCTCCCAGTGCAGCGTGGGGTTAACAGGAACAGATAGACCGGCCTGTCTGTGTGTGTGTGTGTGTGTGTGTGTGTGTGTGGTGTCTCCCTGTGGTCTAGTCAACTTTTAAAACAAACTGACAGGTGTCAGCTGAGGTCAGCAGAGTGTGTGTGTGTGTGTGTGTGTGTGTGTTTATGTTTGTATAAATGTGTTTGTGTGAATCGCAGTGAATCGCAGTGAATCTTTAACATTACTAATTAAATCAAAGTAAATATTGATCTGATCATTTACTGCTGCTGATCAATGCAAACAACATCGTGGCAGATTCCTTTAAAGGGCCACTTCGCCTGTTTTTTAGCCTGATTCCTGCATTTCTACCACGTAACATAAAGACTCCCACCACTCTGCTGTCCGTCAGGAAACCATCAATTAGAGCCAAAACAGTTCAGCTAATCAATAAGCTGATTGACAGAAAATGAATCGCAATAATTTTGATTATCAATATATTTCTAAGCAAAAATGTCAAACATTCACTGTTTCCAGCTTCTTAAATATGAATTTTTGCTGGTTTTCTTCACCTGCTATAACAGTAAACTGAATATTTTGGGGTTCAACATAACAAGACATTTGAGGATGTCAGAAATTCTGATGGACATTTTTTTCCTATTTTCTGACATTTAAAAAAAAAAAAAAGAAGTATCAATTAACCAAGAAAATAATCAGCAGATTTATCCACATTGAAAATGATGTTGCAGTTGCAGCCGTAGACAAAATGAACGAAGCATCTGTGACATTTCTGAAGGGACGTTTTAGTGTCTAGTGCCTGCAGGAATCCCTCATTTTGACAAAAGGTGGCAGAAGAGTCTGTGAGGAGGTAGAGAAGGTCTGTTTCAGGAGTGCTCTCACGTGTTTTGTCAGAGACGGTTTTATCTCTGGAGTTTTTTTGTCCATGTATAATGCCGTTTTCCCACAGGTCTGGTATAGTCTACTTTAACTGCACCAAGCCACGAACACGTACACGTAGTCTCAGCCTACAGATACCAGCCTCACTACTGTTTCCTGCTCATGTCTGCTCTGTACTGGGGTCGAGGCTGGACAATTAAAACCCAAACTGTCTGCATGAATAGACACCCACTAAAGGCAAGCTAACAGTGTTTGTTTGTTTTTTATTGGTAATTTGAGTAAACTGACCTCTTAATGTGATGGTTATGTTCAAAATATCCATTAAAACCCACATTAGAAATAGTGAAATTGACTATTGAGAGCCAGCTTTTTAGAGACATGTTGGAGGTTTTCCTATTCACTTCTATTCATTTTAAAGAAGTATTCATGGATTTTTTAGGTCACTCAGGTACGGAAGCCCTGTTTTTATGAATTACCGAGATACCTCAAAATCTTGTGAGAAGCTCTCACCTGCTGTTAATCAGCCTGACCCTCCAACAGTGCTCTATGATTTAAAGTACGGGGTCAATACAGGTGAGGTATCAAAGGTATTAGTTACAGGTTAAATGCAAAGTCGACAAACTAATAACAATACCACCTTTATTACTTAAAGACACGAGTATCTCCCAATGGCTCAACCCCAAGGAGGAGGAGCGAAACAAGCTGTAAACACATCAACATACTGTCACCTTATAAAGCTGTTATGGCTAATGTGTTAGCAAACAGCTGCCTACTTCAGACACACAGCAACATGGTGTTTGTGTCCAGCTGATGAATGAAAACCCAAAATTCATTTTAATACAAAGTCTTCAGCACCTCGTGGCTATTAGAGCAACTGCTGCTCTGTCTTTACTACTTTTATTTCCTTCATCTTATTTCTTTTCCTGTTCTTATCCATCTGTGTGTGTGTGTGTGTGTGTGTGTGTGTGTGTGTGTGTGTGTGTGTGTGTGTGTGTTCATTCTGACTGTACCTCTCTCTGCTGGTTAGCATCAAATAGTGACACACCAGTCCAACACACTGCATTATAAACACACACACACACACACATACTAAGTATATGCAGGACAGCTGCTGACTCTGCATAAAGGAGTGGGTCTGTGTCATGAAACACACACACACACACACACACACACACGCACACTATGACAGCAGTGAAGGTTTGTGGTTGACACAGAAAGTTTTTATCCTACACACTGTTTGAATGGACTCCATCCTCTCCTCCTTTACCTCCTCTCCCTTCGTCTGTCCTCCTCATCCTTTGTAAGATGTGTTTGGGACTCCCATGGGAGACCTTCACACTGGTTGTGTGTGTGTGTGTGTGTTCTCCGTCACCATGGCAGCGCGGTGTTGATGAGGTCCCGTGAGTCAACGGGGAAAGATGAGTGTGTTCCCTGACCTCATTCTCCAGAGGGACATGAAACACACACACACACACACACACACTTATAACTTCACTTGTGATTTAAAGCAGAATTAGTTAACACTGTGTTTTTGTTCTTTGTCTATCATTTCTATCAGTAATAATAATAATAATAATAATAATAATAATAATAATTTTGTACTCTAACTGTTGACACTGAGGAGAGCAGGCTGGAAACAAGCCAACAGTATCTGATCTAACCCACTTTATTTGGAGATAAAACTGAGAGCAAGTGCACCTGAAATGCCAGAAATAATCCCTCACAGTGCAAGAACTGTATGGTAAGAAACTGTATGTAAGCAACTAAGGTAAGTACAGTAGGTCACAGTTGGTACAGGAAGTTGGTCTGTACACTGTGATGGATGTTTAGAAATAATTACAGGTCCAGCACATTTATTCACCGTCATCTTCTTTACAATCTAAAGTTTTGTTGCGAGTTGTTCTGATTCTGTTTGAAATGTAACAGTCAAGTGACTCTGCCCGAATTTCAACTTTAGCACCCTCCAGTGGTAGTATTAAGAAATTACACTCTGGCCCACACCCCTTTTCACCCCTTTCCACCAACATGGAACGGGTTCTGTTCCGGTTTGCGCACCTAATTTTGAACCGTTCGGAGCATTTCCATCAAAAACAAATTGCTCCCAAATCCCAGCTGGAACCTAAAAATAGCAGGTTTTCCTCGACCTGAAGTGTGAACCATGACGACGAAGTGGGCGCGTCCTATTTTACAGGACAGTCTTCTACGTCTTCTTATCATTAATAGTTGGTCCAAAAAACAAATATCTGTAATAACAGAACAAAAGATCGTAGGTAATCAATGCGATCTGCCATCTTGCTCCTACTGTTTACCTAAAATGTCCCAAAATGTTGTACTGTTCCTTTAAAAAATAAAATAGGTCTTTTATCATCTAATCAAAGTGCAGCGGAGGGGGGCGTTTTTCCTTTAGATACTGTGTTATCTCAGATTTATTCATTTATTTATTTTGATGATTTTTGTGATGGTTTTTATTTAGTTTGTGTCTGTTTTGAAAAAGTCACATATCATCACATCTGAGATGCTGGAACCAGAGACTGTTTGGCATTGGTTCATTGATAAATTACTTTATTTATTATCAATTATCAGAATTGTTGATTTTCTCTCTCAATTGATAAATTAATTAATTGACTAATCTTTTAAGCATGACGTGGCAACATTGATTAATTAAGAATAAAATATGATACAGATTGGACAAAAAACAAAAACCCAACAAACGTTGAGTTAGCTTAATTGTTGTATTTTTGTTCATCTGAATGTTTAATGTTAAAGACGACATTTGATTTTTTTTTTCCTTTAGATTTCCTGTAGTTTTCTGTCTGATCTATTTTTGAAATAAAAACTATATTTTTGTGATAGTTTTTTTTTCTCTGTGGAGCTCTGCGATGTAATCATAGTGTTATTAAAGTGTTTCCAATTGTTTTAACAGATTTGAATGAATAAATCCTAAAACAGACGTCCGGCCGCATCAAAAATAAACGAGTTAAAGCTGACCGAGCACAGACAGACGGCCTACTGCTCCCAAAAAAAGAGGAGAAACCTAAAAGGACAGAAAGAAAGGAAGAAAGGAAGAAAGGAAGGAGGAATGAAAGAGAGAAAGAGTTGAATGTCAAGCCTGCACTAATTGTTTCTATTTTAGAGAGCGGAGCTGCTTTCAGACTGATTTAAGGAGAGTCGGTGTAAAAGTGACCTAAAAACAAAGCAGAGAGCCGGCTGACGCTCACTGATAACACACACACACACACACACACACACACACTTATACACAGATAACATTCACACACACTTTCTGACGCAAACTACCACAAATTAATCATCCTCATCTTAATCATTATCATCAGAAAAATATCTAAATCCAAATAATAAACACACCGGTGAGGAAGAAGGGTAACAGAGACAAAAGAAGGAAAGGAAACAAAGAGAGGAGAGGAAGAGGAAGAGAGGAGAGACAAGAGGGGGGAAGAAGTATTAAAAAGAAAGGAAGGAGGTGAGCGGAGGAGAGAGAAAAGGAGAGAAGGTTCCTCACCAGAAAGAGAAACACCAGGCAGGTTGATCTTTCTGTGGAGTTATACTGCCATCTGCTGGACAACAGAGGAACTGCAAGAGAAGAGGAGAGGAATTATGTGAGAAACTGATTACCATCCATCTACCTGGCCTTCCTTTCTTTAGAGATATGACAGATCAAACAAGTAAAAATGCATTTATATAGTACTTCAAAACTACAAAGGGTTACAAAGTGCTTCACAGTTTCAAACAAAAAAAGTATCTGAATATATATGTCAAAAACAAAGAACAAAAGAATGAGAACAAATCAGGGCAAGAAAGCATCATTGAGAAAAGGGAAGGAAGACTGTCATAATGTAGGAGCCAGGACGGCAAAAGCTCCGTCACACTTTTGAGGAGACAGTGATTATTCACGGCACACAGTTTCTCAGCTGTCCTGTAATGTGTAGAAATAATTAAACAATCATTTGATGCCATAATTCTTTTGTGGATTTGCCTGCCCAGGGGCTGCTGATGAAAGGCAGCTTTCTAGCTAACAATGGCTATCCATTGTCCCTTAAGATAAACTAATCAAATAAATAATTAACTTATCAGTGTGCAAAACCCATGTACAGCTTTCTTTTTCAGGCGCTGAGTTCAAAACTGTGTAGATGTGTTCTGGTCCTGTGGTTGTAGCCACACTTATGTGACGACTAAAGATTATTTATTCAGTGAACCACACCTGAGTCTGATTGTTACCTCTGTATCTGACAAAGAGCCAATTTGGGCTCGAAACATTGGACTTTTCTAATGTAATAAAACAGAAAATTTAAAAGAGAGAATTCTACAGTATTGCCGAAATAGGAATAATAAAGAAAAACAGCTGATGCCTGCCGCTCCAATAAATCACACTGATACAAAAAACTTTCTTATTCTGTATGAAAGATCAGAACAGACGTGAGGGAGCAAAATGTTCTGAAAGAAATCTATAATTTATTTGTGAACGGCTGCAGGTACAGTAAGCCTTATAGGTATTCAAGCTCAGGCTGATATTATAGGACTAATAATTATAAATGTGCAGCTGTGTGGGACAAATATTTGGACCTCATTTTTCTTGAACTCCAAACTTGGAACAGAAAATAAAGAAAAGAGGAAGAAAAGAACACCCTTTAGGCCAATTACTAAAAAGCAAAGTTTTTTTTATGATTTATGAGTTTTTCTGGTGTTACAAAGACGACTGCAGCAGCAACATGTCTGTGAAGAAGCTCCCAGGACAACGCTCACATTGAACAGCTGCACGTTACCAAATACTTCTTCAGCTGACCTACAACCACAACCATTGTTCAAGGCAGGTAAACCCAGATAACTAGGTGAAGTTTGCTCAACAACAGTCTTAACTTAGTTAGCTGGGTTAAGTTGATCTATTTTAGTTTGAACTATTCAAGCAGAGGAAGATGATGATGAAGAAACCTGGATAAATAAAGTACACACACGTGATTTCCAGAAAATGACAAGAGGAGGAACAACACAGACCAGGTGGTACAGGTGCTGCGCATGACGTGTTCGTACGTGTTCAGTCAGTCAGAGTTCAGACTCCAGTTTGAGTCGACAGAGCGGAGCAGAAGGAGGAAAAGGAAGTCTGAGGCAGGGTGAGTGTTAATTCAGTCTCTGATTCATCTGATTGGCTGAATAATCCAAATGCTAACCCAAGAAAACAAGTACAGATTTAAAGAAGACTGACCAGGTCTGGTGCTGAATGGGTTCATTATAGCTACTGTATACTGTGAGTGTTTGTGTGATTCTTCTCTCAGTCTTCACCTGAACAAACTTGTTTCTCTTCATTCTTGTGTTCTGAGCTCACAGTCAGTGTTACTGGTTATCTCTCAGACTGACTGAAGTCCAGAAGAAGAGTGATCTGTGACGGTGGTTTTGTTTTAAGGATTGAATTATATAGTCAATATTTTGTCCGCCACTTCAGGTACACCTGACAAAATAATGCAGCCCAGTAAAACATTATCACTAAATACAGTGTAAAGGTGTATTTAGTAAAGGTCTGTTGACTTTGACTTTGATTAAACAGTACTCACATTCAGGACACTGTACAATAAATGATTGTCCAAAGGATCAGGACTGAACATATAACATTTAAAAGTTGTAACCAAATTGCAAAGACAAAATGTTTTCTGTATTTCAAGGAAAATATTCCAGATTCCAGAAAAATCAATCATTTTATTTAATTAACAATTACCAATTTGAGATATTATAAAACATGTGCATATTTGAGAAGCTTTTTAAAAGCTATTATTTATTGCAGGACTATTAAACTAGATTATATTATTCTGAACAAAAAATAATCAACCTCAGAGAGTTGGTCATAAATTGATCTCACCAAAAACCTGAGCAGGTGATCCAGGTACATGAAAAAACTCAATTTTGAGTCAACAGAGCAGGACATCATACTGAGGGACGTCTCTTTAATCAGACATAGACTTGGCCAATCTTTGTAATCTTTGTTTTACACGCTCCTCTTCTACATCTTGTTTCACCTGTTTGTCTTCCTCGTCTTCATGTTGTTTGCATGCACTACATATTTGCCTCAACGTCCTCTGAAGTGCAGAAGATGAGTGATTGTGTGGAGGAAGAGGAGGACAGAGCAGAGTCTCCAGGATTCAGCTGTCTGTCTATGAAGAGCAACCGGTCCAAACTGGAACCTCCAGTCTTCAGTAATGAACCTGGACCCTCAGACACAAAGTGAGAAAACTGCTGGTTACTTTTTAACCACCAAACTATCAGTAACAGCAAGTTGTGTATTTAGAACTTTGTATTGATAATTTAACAGTGATTTATATGAAATGAATAAAACATCTTGGTGTTTGCAGAGTTCAGTTCAACAGACAGAGAGCAGAGTCTCCAGGATCCAGCTGTCTGTCTGTGAAGAGTGACTGGTCTAAAGGTTTTCCTCCAGACTTCAGTAATGAACCTGGACCCTCAGACACACAGTAAGAGAACTGCTACTAACTTCAGTTTATATAATTATATCATTACCATTATATGATTGTATTCGCCCAAATAAAAGACAATATTTTTTTCTGGGAATTGTGTTTTAAGAAGTGGGGACTGTATTTTACTCGAGGACTAGACAATTACACATTAACATCATCAGATTTTCTTTTTGAATGGATCGGTGTGACAGTGGCTCCTACACAGAGTGTTGCATTATGGGTTGTTTGTAGTCTTGTTGTTGTTGGCTAGCAAGTTACTTCAAGTCTATTCATAGTGTGTCTGTTAGAGTAAGTCAGTCCTAAAAGTGTTCAGTTTGCCCAGTTTACCCTTCAGAGTTTATGACGGCTCATGCAACGTGTTTTGCTGCTGTAGAAGAAATGAATACCTGATAAATGAAAACAAGCCGAAAGCATCTCCCGACATCTTTACTGCAAACGGATCAAATGATCTGTCAAACAGCCAAGAATTACTGCTGTCACAGAATATCAGGATGAGCTCAAAGATACAGTCTGAAAAATGCTGCCAAACTACCAGAGAAAATCATTCTGCCTGCTTCCACAAGCCTGACAGGAGAGAGAGTGAGTATTTTACAGATAGATGAGCTACACATATGTGGGATTTATGTTCTGCTTTAATGTGAGTATTTCATGTTTTATTTTCACAAAGGAAAAGGCTCCATTGATGAGGACTATCTTTTAGACCAACAGTATCTCTGGGAAAGTTTCCCATCATCACTAGTCTGAAATAGTTTTGTATCTATTTCAGACACGTTGTCTTATACTCTGTCCAATATGGTGTAAAAGATTTTATAACCTGGAAATGAGGTTATGTTTGTGGTCCTGTTTGTTAGTTTGTGTAAAGTTTGTTCACTAAAATATAACAGTGCCAACTGCCACCCTGTGACTCAGACAAAGAGAAACAGTTTGTTATTGATTTGCAGTTCAGTCCAGATCCAGATCCAGGAGAATCCTCACTTACAATTACAATATGTGTTCTCTTTTGTAAGACTGAGAACTGTGATTTTACTTATCGTGTTTGTTTTTTACGGTACTTTAACTCTCACAGTTGTGTCAACAAGTTTCAGCTTCTGTCATCCTCAACACCAAACTGTTTGGCTCGAACAATTACAGTAGGCAAAAGTTAAACACCTTTATGAATAAAAGCACAATGAAGATAACAGTTTGATCTCTTCAGTCACTGCATCTTCAGGCTGCAGCTGCTGTGACATATTTTGGAGCAGATTGTTGTCTGATCAAGAAGAGAATATCTCAGATATTGTGATTTAGTAAAAGCTCAACACAGCTTTGTTACACTGAAATATAACTATGATTCCTAATCTGAGTGATTTTCCTTTATCTCCCCAGAAAGACGAAGGAAAGTGTTTCTGGGGAGGAGCAGCCGTCCTGCTGTACTTTGTGTCAGGACGTCCTGAAGGATCCAGTCTCTACCAGCTGTGGACACTGGTTCTGCAGACAGTGCATCACCTCATACTGGGACCAGTCTGCTTCATCAGGAGACTCCTCCTGTCCCCAGTGTGGAGAAAGATCCAGAACAAGACCTGGACTGCAGACAGCCAGTCAGACCAGCACTGTACAAAGTAAGACTGAACATCTGTCTGCTGATCATTTCTGAAAACAGGACTTTCTGTTTAATTACAGGGACATTTGTTGTGTCATGCAGGGAATTTAATATTATCATGAATATCATAAATTCAAAAACATTTTTATTTATCCAGATTCTCGCTCTCTGTTTGGTCTCAGAATGTTTCTTCTTCTCTTTCAGCAGATCGTGGTCTGCAGGAGGTTTTAGATGAACATAAGATCAGTCTGAGGAGGAGATGTGAATGTGTGACTGAAGGAACTGATGAAACAGGAAGTGGAACCCTCCTCAACAGGATCTACACTGAGCTCTACATCACAGAGGGACAGAGTGAAGAGGTTAATACCCAACATGAGGTGAGGCAGCTTGAGACAGCTTCCGAGATGGAGACCCTCCATGACACTCCAATCAAATGCCACGACATCTTTAAAGCCTCACCTGGCCAACAGAGACACATCAGAGTCGTTCTGACGAACGGCGTCGCTGGCGTTGGAAAAACCTTCTCAGTGCAGAAGTTCACTCTGGACTGGGCAGAGGGCTTGGAGAACCAAGATGTCAGTCTGCTGGTTCTGCTTTCGTTCAGGGAGCTGAACTTGATCAAAGATGAGCAGCACAGTCTTCTCATGCTGCTCCATGTTTTCCATCCAACATTACAGAAGGTCACAGCAGAGAAGCTCGCTGTCTGTAAACTTTTGTTCATCTTTGACGGCCTGGATGAAAGCAGACTTTCATTGGATTTCCACAACAATGAGGTTGTGTCTGACGTCACACAGAAGTCATCAGTCAACATGCTGTTGACAAACCTCATCGAGGGGAATCTGCTTCCCTCGGCTCTCGTCTGGATAACTTCCCGACCTGCAGCAGCCAATCAGATCCCTCCTTCATGTGTTGGCAGGGTAACAGAAGTACGAGGCTTCACTGACGCCCAGAAGGAGGAGTACTTCAGGAGGAGATTCAGTGATGAAGAGCTGTCCAGCAGAATCATCTCACACATCAAGACATCCAGGACCCTCCACATCATGTGTCTAATCCCAGTCTTCTGCTGGATCACTGCTACAGTTCTGGATCACATGTTGACTACAGACCAGAGAGGAGATCTGCCCAAGACCCTGACTGACATGTACTCACACTTTGTTCTGGTTCAGACAAAGAGGAAGAAGCAGAAGTATGATGAGGGACATGAGACGAGTCCACAGGAGCTGACGGAGGCTGACAGGGAAGTTCTTCTGAAGCTGGGGAAGTTGGTGTTTGAACATCTGGAGAAAGGAAACATCATGTTCTACCAAGAAGACCTGGAGCAGTGTGGTCTTGATGCCACAGAGGCCTTGGTGCACTCAGGAGTTTGTACAGAAATCTTCAAAAGAGAGTGTGTGATCTTCCAGAAAACAGTCTACTGCTTTGTTCATCTGAGCATTCAGGAGTTTCTGGCTGCAGTCTACATGTTCCACTGTTACACCAACAGCAACACAGAGGTACTGGAGTCTTTCCTAAAAGACTACAAACACAGAGACTCAAAACCAAAGTCTTTTCTCGAGAAGATTCCTCTTAGAAACCGTGACCCATCCCTGGATGCCTTTCTGAGGAGCGTCATGGAGAAATCCCTGGAAAGTAAAAATGGCCACCTGGACCTGTTTGTTCGCTTCCTTCATGGCCTCTCTCTGGAGTCTAACCACAGACTCTTAGGAGGCCTGCTGGGTCGGACAAAGAGCAGTTCAAGAAGCATCCAGAGAGCCATCAACAACCTGAAGGAGATGAACAGTCATGAGATCTCTCCTGACAGAAGCATCAACATCTTCCACTGTCTGATGGAGATGAACGACCACTCAGTACATCAGGAGATCCAAGAGTTCCTGAAGTCAGAGAACAAATCAGTGAAGAAACTCTCTGTGTTCCACTGCTCAGCTCTGGCCTACATGCTGCAGATGTCAGAGGAGGTTCTGGATGAGTTGGACCTGAAGAAGTACAACACATCAGAGGAGGGACAACGGAGACTGATTCCAGCTGTGAGGAACTGCAGAAAGGCTGTGTAAGTCCAGATGTGATTAACATTATAAATCAGTGTAGATTAGTAGTTTAGTTCTTCAGATATACACACTATAAAATGCTTATTATTTTTAAAATAGCGTTCCACTTTATGTATTACAAAAAAGTTATGTCAGTTGTATTTTATCACAGATGTTCTTGAGCTGTTTCAAATACTGAATGTTGATTTTTCAGTTGGTTGTGTTTTATAGCTGTCAAGTTAATGAACAGTTATTTTATTTAGTTTTAATAATTGTTACATTTTACAGTTTTTTCTTCTATTTATCTTCCTTTGGGTGGTTAAACAAATGAAGGACTTGTTTTACCACAACGCTTAAGAGTTTAAAATAAGATCTGTATCATTTTCCAAAGGAGATTTCTGAAGCCCTAGAGAATTGCTTCATACAATTATTGCTATCATTTTGTTCGTGAATTTAGTTCAGTCATTTCATAGTGAGCATGGGGATACCACACCCCCTTCTTAAAGAAAATGGACAAAAACAAACAAACTCTGCTCTAATTAAAGATTCTACTTTACATTGTTTAAATAATATAGGAATCATTTTACTGAATTGGCTTTTCATTTGTTTTAATATTTTAATTTTTTTATTTTCAACTAATTTTGGCTGGACTGCAGCAAAGTGAGGCCAGTCCTGTAAACGTGAAAGTCTGTCCCTGACTTACTGAGCGAGCGAATGAATGATAGTTAGACCGGTTACATCACTGGTTGGTCCAGTGTTGGAGTTTCCTCATTGGCCGTTGCTCTTTCAAAATGGATAGGCACGAGCAGTCTTGAATTACATCCTCAGGAGGCTTTTAAGCTTTGTTAATACTTTAGTGGGCCTCTGCAAATGGCGCGTGAGCTACAAGCACACACATAGGTTTTATGCTCAACTATCCATTGCAGTATTCTCTGAAACACCAGGAGGCGTACAAACAAAACATTCTGTGAGGAAGCAAGAAGTCAAGAGCTGTACACTCTGCTATACAGCTCTTTAATATCGAGAAAGAATTGTAATTAATTGTAAACTCACATCTATTCATGGACATACGATCGCCGTTATACAATATCTCTGTAAAGACAGAAGTCAAGTATTTGAATCAACAAATGTATGAAATGAAGGTTGAATATCTTGTAAACAAAAACAAAAACCTCTTGTTTTTGAAGCATTAAAAATGAATTGGCTGGCTTTTTAAAAATCTTTTAGGCGTATTAAAAGTAAAAATGTATTCATTACTTTACTTCTTAATTTTAGTTATTTGCATTTATCAGTATTTGTGGCAGCCATGTCCTCCGTTGTACTGTAATAAACTAATGTCATGTTCTACAGATGCCTGTTTTAACTTTTGTATTCAATAAAGTGAGAAAAAACAAACAAATAAAGAAAACCTCCAAACGTCCATCTTGAAATTGGGAGGTACACGATCAATGACGTGCAGAGGCTACGCGCTTGACGCAAGAGGCGCAATGATGTAACTTTTGTCACGCGAACATAAAGAAACCTTCACAGCGAAGCAGACAGTCCTCAAAAACGTCCTCAGGAGCACATTGACCATACACAGTCCAGTCATATACTAGGTTGACTGGACTGACAGTCCAGGTTGTATTTCCTTATATTCTGTAACTCACAGAAAGAAACTCATTGGTGTTTTCTCTCTTGTTGGTGTAGAGTAGTAGTAGTAGAGAGTAGTAGCAGGAAATGCACAGCTTCCACCAATAACAAAGGTCTGATGACTATATAAGAGAAGAATGGAAGAATTTAGACTTTTTAAGAGATCCCATACAAAGGTCAATGTTATGTTTTTAATGCTGATACACTGATAACATCTTTCTGATGACATTATGTTGAAAATTATGCAACCTTATTGGTTTGTTAAATGTGTTTGTGTGCTGAATAAGTTTTTCAGATACTCATGAAAACAAAATATCATACTGTCACCTGTCATGCACATGGAAAATATTTAATTTTATTAATATTTAATTATGTACAGGTCTTATGTGAATTTTCCCACTTATGGAGGTGATCCTGACAGCAGCAGGTAGCTAGCAAAAAGAGATAATCTTTCCCAACTGTAATTGTTCACTGAGTTGTAAAAATGGTTTTCTATCAAGATGGTCTCATGCTGACTTTGTGGAGACAGATCCGATCACACTGACAGACTGTGGATATTATGGAAACCTAAATGTAACTATATTTTCTCTCCCTTCATCTGCAAGACCAAAGCAAAACAAAGGTTAAATGAAATGATTGTTTCATGTCAAACACAGTGATTAGCTGAACCACTGATGTGAAGACCAAATGTTAATTAAAACAGAATATGTCAAACTGTTTTGCATGAAGTAAAAATAAAGTGTTCTCTTTCATAATAACATAGTTTGTAATATATGTGTCATGACAGACTTTCTGGCTGTGGACTCTCAGAGACTCACTGTGAAGTTGTGGCCTCAGCTCTGAAGTCCAACCCCTCCCATCTGAGAGAGCTGGACCTGAGTCACAATGACCTGCAGGATTCAGGAGTGAAGCTGCTGTCTGCTGGACTGGAGAGTCCAAACTGTAGACTGGAGACTCTGAGGTCAGTTCACAGACTGTAGCTTATGTAGTTTTTTAATTTGATAAGACAGTTTTTAAGCCTCCACAGACTCACGTAGTCCATCAGTCAGTGAAGATGTCAGTACTGATGAGGCTGTAGAGTGTGTGAGGGATATGAATGAGGTTGTTGAAGATCTGATGAAAAGAAAGACATGAATGCAAATCTCAATTAAAGTGAATTTAGGAACTGTAATGGTCTTCTTGATATCAGAAGCTGATATTGTTGGTACAGAGACAATGAGAGACAACCCACACAGCTGCTGTGGTGAGGTGTGCATCAAACCAGAGCTAAGAGTAATAAACAGCAGCCTAACACAGGCAAGAACATCACATCAGTGCAGGATTCAAGGTCTGTTTGAGGATTTATAACGAGAACTGTATATAGTTTTTTTTTAAAGTCTCTGTTCCCTAACAAATCGCACTCTGTTTAAGAATCATCTAACTGAAGCCACATACCTTTTAGATTGCAACACAAACCAAATAAATAGACTGTGTTGGAAACATCACAGAGTTATTGGTGTCTGTAATCATTCCTTCTGTCCAAACTGTCTGTGAAGTAATCCCCTTATAACCTGACTCCAATGTTACGAGATGGAGGACAAAATCCACAGTCTTGTTCTGTGTAAAAATGACTTCTAAAGTTTATCTGAAACTTATGTGAGGATTCAGCAGTCTGAGTTTCACATATCAAGTCAGTATTTTGTGTTTGACAGTGTTTCAGTGGAGGAACTCAGTATGGACAGGAGGAATGATTACTGCTGTCAAACCATTAACAGACTCATCAGCTTGTAGAGATGCATAAACAGTCTCTGCTGTTTAATTATTTTCTTCTTTCTAGGAGCTCAGTATGTGGGATCATCATACCACACAAATAGGCTTTTGTAGTTCCCATCAGTTTGATGGATCAGTTTCCCCATTATCATTTACTACTAAAAATTGCAAAGTAGTTTTCTTAGGCGTTAATAATAGAGATCTCTATTTTTATGGATCGATTTTCATATGGATGTTACCAATACTGAATAACGTGTAATCTTTATCATAGGGGTGCATTAACCTCCATATATCTACAACGTCAACCTCCTCCAGAATTTGCTGCAAGATAAGATAGAATTTTATTCATCCTGAGGGAAATTGTGCAGCAGTTGCAGTACAAAGTAGGAAAGAGTGCATAATGACAAAGTCACTTTACTCATTTTAGGGAAAAGCTCATTGATTAGGACATAGTAATGTTGAGCTACACATTTAAAACCTGAACACATCTGATTGCATTATAACTGTATTTTTATTGTACATCATGTTTTGTTCAGATTGAGGGGCTGCAGTTTGTCAGAGATCAGCTGTGCTTCTCTGGTCTCAGCTCTGAAGTCCAACCCCTCCCATCTGAGAGATCTGGACCTGAGTAACAACAAGCTGCAGGATTCAGGAGTGAAGCTGCTGTCTGGTTTTCTGGAGACTGTAGACTGGAGACTCTGAGGTCAGACATCATGTTTTACTTCTGTGCTGAGATTAAGATGATGTGAAAGTTGTGGTGACACTAAACTGCAGACATGAGGCTGATATTATACTGATCCACACTGAGGATCTTAATGCTAAAGTCTGTTTTCTTCTTCAGTGGTTTAGTCCATTGACTGTGGCAGAGCAACGTTGAGCTCCACATTTAAAACCTTCATATAACAAGAAAAATCTACACTGGATAATTCACTGTGAACCTCTGAGACACCTGATTCTCATCTTATATTCACCATCATGTTGTTTTAAATACATGATACAAATACATAAATACAATAAATAATCTCTATTTCAACTATCAGACGATAACAAATATATTCAGTATTTTCTTTTTCCAACATGTTCATGAAGCTATATGATGCTTATACTGACTGAATAGTTTAAACTGAAGATGCTTTGATTTTATGACTCCACTATTCCTAAAAGAAATATTGTAGATGTCTTTTGTTCACATTTCCCCAAAATTCATCCTGACATATTTAACATCTTTGGAAACTTTGGGATGTTGAGTCGAATCTTAAATCAGTTTCTGTGGGTTTTTATTTGTGTTTGGCTGCACAACATGAGTTTGTATAGATGGAGCCACTGGTGGAGCTGGCAGAGTTTAAGAGGTGGAGTCACTACGTCTTTATTGAAGTAGCAGCACGTTGTCATTAATATTAATGAGAGCTCTTTTTCACTCTTTGGATTTTACAGTTTTTAACCTGCATCCTGTTGGGTTCAGGTGTTTGGAGTTTCCATTTTCTAAACTTCTACATTCTGAAGCTTCTTCAGCTCTGAACAGATTATTAAAAACTGAATGATTTCAAGCAGGAACATTGTGTTCTAACGTTACATCATTTATTCTTTATTCAGATTGAGGCGCTGCAGTTTGTCAGAGATCAGCTGTGCTTCTCTGGTCTCAGCTCTGAAGTCCAACCCCTCCCATCTGAGAGATCTGGACCTGAACTACAACTACAAGCTGCAGGATTCAGGAGTGAAGCTGCTGACTGGTTTTCTGCAGAGTCCAGACTGTAGACTGGAGACTCTGAGGTCAGTTCACTGACTCTCTGTTACTATTGTAGATCTGATATGTTTAATTAACAATTGAACCTAATTTATGTTCCTACATAACTGACATCCATAAAGTTGTAAATGTCCTGTTTTTCATATTTTCATGTTTCTTGAACTAAATTTAGTCTGCAGTCACAAAAGACTTGTGTTTCTTAAGGAAACTGTAGAAAATGTCCACTGTTAGTTGTTAAAGTAAATTAATGTTTGTAGTTTTTGGTAAATGGTCACATCTGGATACAGAAGATCCTCTGAACTCAGATTAAATAAATAATGTCTGATCATTGATATTGATCCTTCAGAACACACATTAAAACCTGAACACATCTGATTGGATTATAAATGGATTTAAAATGTATTCTTTATTCAGATTGAGTCTCTGCAGTTTGTCAGAGATCAGCTGTGCTTCTCTGGTCTCAGCTCTGAAGTCCAACCCCTCCCATCTGAGAGATCTGGAGCTGAGTAACAACAAGCTGCAGGATTCAGGAGTGAAGCTGCTGTCTGGTTTTCTGGAGAGTCCAGACTGTAGACTGGAGACTCTGAGGTCAGTCACCATTTTTTACTTCTGTGCTGAGATTAATATGATGTGAAAGTTGTGGTGACACTAAACTGCAGACATGAGGCTGATATTATACTGATCCACACTGAGCATCTTAATGCTAAAGCAGATCTTATGCAGATGGAGAGACGTCTCGACGTCAAGGTAAGAATTGGGTGACATTTGTTTGAAAAGTGAAAATAAAAGAAGTACAGCAAGGTTACCTAGAACTGCTGTTTCAAAGCATCCACATGACTTTACTTCAATATGAAACAGGTCATAAATACAGGATGAAATAATAGTTATTAAATGTTGAAACAGCATTTACATGTAACGTAGACGTCTACAAAAACTCTCTTTTTAACCAGAGTTAGATTCTCAGAAACAGGATCTCTTACCAAGAACTACTCCAAAACCTGAAAGACAGTTGGCAGGGAGTTTATGGACTTAGATAATTAGATAATTCTGCAGTAGTTTCATCTCAAGAAGTTCTAAACAAAATTTAAGTTACTTCAATAAACTTCTAGTATCATAATTCATACATTGCAAGGCAACACTTGAAAGTGGTCGGTGCTAAATTAAAAGAAAGAATATCAGCCATCTCTGCCATTGTTTTCAATGTATCTTCCTGTATTTGTCATAATTATGCATCAGAGTGTTGACATCAATAAAATACATGATGCCAAAACTGGGGAATCATAATGTGTAAACAGGAGTCTACAGCCACGCTAGAGGTTCTGATGTAGCGCTTTCAGCTCAATGCTGGCAGCAGTGACAATGGTAGATGTGGATGTTCAGCTCTATTACAGCCTTTCCTTCCGAGGCATGTCACTGTTTTATTTGATTTATTACAATAAAGGTGCACAGTGTCTGTTCTGACAGACGTGTGTGAGACAAACCACTGAAGAACCTGACTGAAATGTGTCGGTCAGTTGTTAGAGTTGGTCAAAATGTTTCAAGTGTCCCAATAAACAGCTGGAGATATGTGTTCTTATAAGAACCTCTTCTGGTCTCCTGCAGCTTTTACCACAGAAAAAAAGACATTTCAGGGAAACTGTTGGGACCAGAACCGGCCCTTGGCATAGAAGAACTAGGCAGTCGCCTAGGGCTCCACGTTCCTGGGGGGCGCTCCACGTTCCTGGGGGGGCTCCACGTTCCTGGCGGGGCTCCACGTTCCTGGGGGGCTCCACGTTCCTGGGGGGGGCTCCACGTTCCTGGGGGGCTCCACATTCCTGGGGGGGTTCCACGTTCCTGGGGGGGCGCCAGCAGCAGGGGTCAAGAGGCACATGTGGGGTTTTCATGAAAGAATCGAGATCAACTCGAGTAAACTATGTAGCTCATAATGAAAAGGTCCAAGCCTTCACGTTTTCAAGACAGAAAACGTAGGAAAGAGGAAAAGAAAGCCAAATATAAAGGTATCTTGTCTCCATTTTGTGTGGAGACGTTTATTGTCTGTTAGTAGCTGGTTAAGTAGCAATAACGCTAATGATGCTATGATAGCTGCTAGACTCTCAGATACAGATTGAAGGATGTGTAAATAAATGTGAAAGGAAAGCCAGCAGCTCGGCCTGCTCATCTGGATAACTGCTGCTTCCTACAACGTAACACATTCATTGTGCTGAAGTTTCACTGACCAACATCAGTGAATGTAAATGAACTGAATGTCTGACGCTCTCTAGATTTGAGTGTCCTACTCTGCAGTCACATGTTTTGCTTGTAAGAGGCGAATATCTACTCTCTAACTGTCCAGATGCCCTCAGGAAATATTTGAAACCCCTACTGGATCTACACTATCTGAGTCTGAAGCTGAAGCATGTCAATTAAACCAATTATCTGTGTTCTCTGTGTAATTGATATTACACTGCTTTGTTGTCATTATTATTGCGAGGGGGGGCGGCACCAAATCCTAATCCTAATCCAAATCTCACCTAGGGCACCAACATGGCGAGGGCCGGCCCTGCTGGAGTCGAATCTTAAATCAGTTTCTGAGGGTTTTTATTTGTGTTTGGCTGCACAACATGAGTTTGTATAGATGGAGCCACTGGTGGAGCTGGCAGAGTTTAAGAGGTGGAGTCACTACGTCTTTATTGAAGTAGCAGCACGTTGTCATTAATATTAATGAGAGCTCTTTTTCACTCTTTGGATTTTACAGTTTTTAACCTGCATCCTGTTGGGTTCAGGTGTTTGGAGTTTCCATTTTCTAAACTTCTACATTCTGAAGCTTCTTCAGCTCTGAACAGATTATTAAACTCTGAATGATTTCAAGCAGGAACATTGTCTTCTAACGTTACATCATTTATTCTTTATTTAGATTGAGTGACTGCAGTTTGTCAGAGATCAGCTGTGCTTCTCTGGTCTCAGCTCTGAAGTCCAACCCCTCCCATCTGAGAGATCTGGACCTGAGAGACAACAAGCTGCAGGATTCAGACGTGAAGCTGCTGTCTGATCTTCTGGAGAGTCCAGACTGTAGACTGGAGACTCTGAGGTCAGTAGAGGGTCTGAGTCAGTCCATGCTGGTTTCAGCAGTATTGTGCTTTACATATTTGTCATGTAACGTTTCAATAGTAGATGAAATATTCAAATGTGACTGAGACGCTGGTTTTTAACAGCTTTGAACCCTAACAGCAGTAAATCCATCATTAAAGTGAGCAGTGAACATCTCTCTGTTTCTGCAGTAATGATGCGTTCAGGGACTCTCAGCACTTTATTTCACTGTGTACTTGAATGAAACCTGCAGAGGAAACAGACTTGATGCCCAAAGTCTGTGCAGGTCTGTGAGCTTCCAGCTCAGTGTGTTCACTCCAATACGTTAACATGAGAGCTGAAAGGAAGCTGGCTACGCTACACAGCCGCTCCACTTCTGGTCTGAACAGGACTCAAGTCCCTGCTGGTCTTTATACTGGATGTGCTGCATCACTGACTGACAGCTGATGAAGGGAGTCTCTGTAAACACTGATTTATGACTTCTGTTGTCTCTCTTCTTCTCTCACCAGATGGAGGTGATCTCTGTCAGAGTGAGTGGTGAGAAAGGTGGTGGTGTTGAGAGGATCAGCTGTGTCCTGATGATCCAGAGTGGGAGGCTCCACACTCAACCACCTCCTCCACCTGGAACCTGGATTTGATTCTTTCATTCATTCAGATATTCTGAACCCAAACTGCCTCTGCAGATTCTGTTTGACAACATAACTGCAGATCAACACATTTCATTGGATATTTCTGTTTAGCTTTCTGTTGCAGCTCCACCTTGTGGAATGATGGAGTAGTGCAGTTAATTTCCACATATTTCTGAATAACAGTGGAAGTTGATATTACATGTGTGAAGTTCTGGTTATTACCACCAATACCAGCCATTTCTTATATTCTAATAAATTAAGTAGCTAAACCAGAACAAAGTCTGGATTCAACCAAGGCTTTACTGAACTTTCTCATCTGACTACGAACTGATTATTTCTGAATTTTGGTGGAAAGTCAGTATCTTAATATTTCATTTTGTATATGATGTTTGATGTAAAAATAAATCAGAACTTTAATACTAATACTATCTTGATTTTTTGTAAATAAGTCAATCACTGTTTTATTAAAGAGTAAGATCCTTGTTCAACCAGACACAAAAGTCTCGTTCTGAAATCTCATGAGAGGTTGAGTTGGTGCAGGAAGACAAAAGGAAGCTAAGACCAGTTTCTCAGTGAGCTTCCTGTAGCCCTTTGAACACACAAAAATAACATCACTCACTGCGTCAGAACCTTATGGTCATTTCTAGACAATTGTAGAAGTAGGGTGTAATAAATGAACACAGCTCATTACCAAAAAAGATGAGAAGATGTGTTTTGCATTGAGCCCCGTGAGCAACAGGAGGAGTTAAACAGTGTTGTCTCTATAAAAGATCAGCAGCTCTGTTTTGAGGCTTTTTCCTTCTTCTCTCTTCTTTTTGTGAGATAACTTTTATGAGGCATTTGATTTATTTTTGTAATTCCTTTTGAAGTTTTATGTAATTCATTTTTGACTGTGTACCACTCAGAGAAAATTATTGTTACTCCTTAAATAAAAAAAGTAAACTTCTTCTGAGGATTCCTTCTCTTCTGTTCCACACACCCTCTCTGCCAGGCTTGGTTCTCCTAGTCGCCTTTCAGGTGAGCCCCCTCCACATAATGGCTAGAGATTAACCCCCAATTAGGTCTAGATTTGAAGATGCTAGGGGCCTTATAGGCATTCCTTAAGGTTTCGTTAGGAACACAGCTGGGGTAAGTGAGGTACGTAAGAGTATTTATTTTTGGGTGACTGACTATCAGGCTGTCCCTGACACTGAGGCCTCTCCCTGGCGTGTACCAGAAAGGGTACAAGAGGGAAGTCTCAGCTGTTCGTTTATGTGCCCGCCTAAGGTTTAGGTAAGGGAGAAAAGGCAACCCCATAGTCGGTTTAGCTCCAGTGCTGCTTACACTTAGAAGGGATCGTTACCTTTGGGTTTGTGCCTGCTGTCCTGGCTAGGCTCGGCACTCCCGGCACAGAAAGCCGCCCCGAGGGCTCTGTCACCTGAAGTAAGAGTCTCAGTAAAGGCAGCTAAGAAGTATCTTAATATCTCCTTTTGTATGTGATTTTTGATGCAGATTCTAGACTTTATACACAGGAAAATAATCTTGATTTTTGTAAATAAATAATGTGTTTTAGGCCAAAGGAGATTTAGTTAATTAAAGGCAACTGCGCCCATGAAAAGTGTGTCCACTAAAAGTGCTTGTTTTTGCCACTAAGTCTGGCTGACGGGCGCAGTTGCCCACAAGGATTACGTTGCAGTCTGTTTCACAGATGCCAGTGGAGGCGATCTGCTGCACCAACTCCAAAACTTTTGGTACCTATTATTCAATTAGACCCCAAAATATGTAAAAATAGGGTCCAGGTTTAAAAATACTGGAGTTTCCCTTTAAGTTATGATCTGTTGTATGAGCCAATAAAGATTTTGGGGGGTGAAAAAATTAACACAAAGGGGGGTGACATAAAATGGCAGCCTGTTCTCAGTGAAAACAGACGGCAGCATGTTGAGAAACCAGAAATTCACTCTAAACTAAACTTGATGAACTTACACGGTTCCCACATTATCACAAAAGAGAAAATCAGTCAGGTCTATGACAATACTCTACTACATGTTTTCTATTTCTACTTTCTATGTACTTTTATATGTGTTCACTGCCACAGAATCAAATATCTGTGATGTTGTAAATGTTGATAACTGACAGAAATAATGAATCTATAATCAGCATTTGAACTGATTAACTGATTATTTGAGTTAAATGATGGAACATGTTGCTGCTGTAACTAATGACCATGAAAGGAAGTAAATGTTGATTTCACTAATGTGTTTTAGTAGTTTTTATACTTTACAACACAACGCTGCACTCTTCCCAAAAAGTCTCCTCATATGACGTCAATGTTGCACAGACTAGTTAATTATCCAACACCACAGTCACATGTTTAGGTGGTAACAGCTTTTATTAATGCTGTCAGTTCTTTCTCAGCTCTGCTTTGCTTTGCAGTGAAACACTGTGTTTTACATGTAGACAAAGTGACAATGATTCAAATCAGATTTTAAAAACCTTATTGTCTCACAGCAGAGGGCAGAAGCTTTGTGAAACAGACTTCCTTAAAGACAAACACACTTAAAGCGAGTGTTTCCGTTGTGATGCACATTTACAGTTTCAGTCCCACTGGGACCAACAACACATTCATATAATCATGGAAACAGGGTGTAAATGTTGCCGCCTGATTATATTTATTGTACATTATAAAACTTTTTGATTTCAGGAACATTTTGGTAAATATAGTCATTTTCCAGGACTTTTCCAAAACAAGAAACCAGCAGTGAAGATTTCCAGGTGTTCCAGGATGCATGCATCACTATCATGACCTCAGTATTTCTAAACTCTTCACTAACTGCTGGTCTCACATTTATCCTTCAAGACTGATTCTCAAATATTCACCATTGTTCCTAAAACAAGACCAAATAACTGTCAGTGGGGTCAGAGCAGTGATGGACTCAACAACACAAACCTTATGTACATACAGGTATATAACAACCTGTAGACACAAGTATTAGAAAACAAACAACATGAGAGCAATACAGAAAAAAGAGGAAACACAAATATATTAACAAAACTGCATCTAACAATATATATTAAACAATATCTGTTTAGTGATCAGACACGATTAAAACGGAGAATTTGGGTTTTCAACCCAGAAAAATTAGATTCTGATGACAGAGACTGAAAAATACAGCTCAAACTTTAATCAATGTTTAGATATAATTTATTTTACTGTAATATACAGTATATATAAAGTAATATATAAAGTAATGTATGACAATTCTGTTGGAGATAAAAAAATATGATTTAATCTCTGAATTTAATGGTATACTTCATGGTTGTTGTGATTTTATAGCAGATTTTTAACGAACCAAATTAATGATGTGTTACCAACGCTATGAAGAATAAAAAGACAAAATAACAGAATCAAACTCCTCCATTCATAATTTCTCAGACAATCGGTCAACGGATAAACAGATCAATAATTAATAACATCCTGCAGTGGTGCAGAAACTCAAACGTCAAAGCAGCTGGACTAGAAACAGTACATCAGAAGAATTCTTTAAAATCAGCCCTGCCTCCTAGAAATTACGTTTTTATAGAACTAAATTGTTTTCCCAATAACTCTAACCCCGACATAATCCCTGCCTGGATTTTGTTCAGGCAAAGTTTTTTTATTTAGTAAATGAAACGTTGCATTTATGAACCGCAGCAGAGATGCAGGGCTGTGTGTGTTCAGGACGTTCACATCCAGAGTCGTGTGTGTGGTTAGATTCAGGAAGCAAAAGCACTTTGGTTAACGTCAGGAAAGATCAAGGTTTCAGTTAAATGTTAATAAAAAAGTGTCGAATCCATAGACTGTATATAAAGATGGACGACGTGACAGCTCCCCAAAACGTCTGGATCGCCCCCTGGTGGCTGGCTGCAGTATAGGTCATAAGCCCCGCCCCCTCCATGTTAGCGGATGGGACATGGTCAAAAATTTTAGGGAGTTCTTCTCACACTGATGTTTGTTCTAGTGTTCATTTTTCATTTTTCGGATGAGTTTGTTTTTAATTAGTGATTTGATGCTATAAAAAGGGGGTGTGACGTCATGATTGACAGCTTGTGGTGTGCTGTGATTGGTTCTAGCGGGTGTATGGGCGGGACCTCGATACCGCGGCTCCAATGTGGATCACTGCTGCGCAGACTTTTTCTGTATCAAACCAAAACCATGATCTTTCTCTAAAGTTGGTGCTTCTGTTGCCTAAACAGCATAAAACAGTTTCATAACGCTGTCGTCACTACAAACAGATGTTGTATTACAAGATCTAATTAAAATATGTTGTCAATGAACATCTTACTGATATGTTAATTAACAGCATTTCCTCATTATGTTCATATAAAACATAATCCGGTCTGCATTACGTTTCCTTCAAAACATATTTGCTGTTGCAAATTAGTCATATATAAACAATAAAATACTTTAAAGGCATCTGGAATTAATTAAGAATATATTGATTTAATATCAAATGTGAGGATATTTTAAAGCTCCTATGTGTAAAATTTGCACAACCCTAAGCATTTTGATAGATGTCATAATCACATTAAATTTCTACACATAGGCGCTTTAAGGAATTAGAAGTTACCTGGATGTAACTCCAGTTCTATGATGTTTGTAGCCTTATCAGATTCAACTAACCAATGTGGAACCGTCTTTCTGGCTTGGTTCTGTTTTTAGTGTCATAGCAACACAAAAATTATATAAATGAAAACTGAAATCATTAAATTTAAAAAATTCAGACACGATTCAACTTTAACTGCAAAAGCTCAGTTCAGGTCTGCACACAGGCTGTGAGCTGCAACTCAAAGTTCATTTCACATGAGACCGTCCTCGATGTCCCCGACATCATTACATGGCCGTCTTTGTGCTGCTGAATCGGAACAAGCTTTATCACACGAAGGCAGAGCTCCTAACAGCTGATGTCCAACTCGTAGAAGAGATTTCTCATCTCACGACCATCGAGAGGCCGATCTTCAAGGATTCAGTCCTCCTGACTGCATCTTGACCTCTGGAACATATCGACTTCACTTATGTATGACTGAAGAACGGCACAGCCTGGTGTCATGTGAACAACGAGAAGTGAACTTACTGTAAGTGTTCAGGCTGGAATCTAGAAGGATGGAGGAAATCCCTTACTGCTCGTCCTCACACACACCAGTCTGAAATTAAATTTAAAGCTCAGAATATGTGACACACACCCTCACAGACCGCTACTACAGACACAATTTACAAACAGAAGATTTAGCATCTACTTATTATTATTTATAACATCCAACCTCTGTTTATTTGTAAATGTGTCATTTTAATTTGAAATATTATGCTGCTATTTTTTCTGGTGCTGCTTTATTTTATTTGTTTTATTACATCTGGAGAAGCCATGTGAAATGTCATTGTACCTGAGTATAATGACAATAAAGATCATTCATTCATTCACAGGGTTTTTATACCTTTTTAAGAGTAAAATTCAAGCACTTTCAAGGTAACTACACCAAAAAGTTCCAGACTCCCAGAGCCTTTATCATCACATCTAAATTGTTAAGTGCAATTGCGAAAAACAAAGTTTACAGAATTCCTTTACACCCACAGCAATCAATGTATATTATTATATTTTAATGCTGTTCATATTAACTGTGATTGGATGTATTGATCAGGATTATTTAAAGCTTCCTAATTTCCAGAGTGAGGGATCAACAGAGGACTTATCTGGCTCTGAATGATGAGTGAACACAAGAAAATCAGGTATATTTCAAGGAGTATATTCAAATTCAAGCATATTCCTAACCTTGAAAACATAACAGTTAAAATTAAGCATTTTCCAAACTTTCAAGACTTCGTACGAACCCTGCATTCATTCATATCTGTTCTGCATGAAGCTACATAACACACAGATCTAGCAGTTCTTCCAGAGTTCACTGTGTCACTGGGAGCTCCAGCTTTTTCTATGGAGGATCATTTTACCCAGAATTAAAATTAAAAGAGAAAATAAACTATTCTTATATTGTAGCCTACTGCTCGATATTTGGCTCATTATTAAATGTAAAAAAGAAAAAGGAAATTGGATATTGAAACGACAAATTTCATTTCAGTTTGAGATGGCAATTTGAAAATTTGAAGGTGAAATTTAAACTCCTGAAATGGAAAATAGAAACGCTTCAGAAAATGCGAGTGCTTTCTCCCCCACAGTTGGTTAGCTTAGCATAAAGACTGGAAACAGGGGGAAACAGCTAGCCTAGCTCTGTCCAAAGGTAACAAAATCTGCCTACCAGTAGTGGAAGAAGTATTTAGATGGCAATATCACAATTTAAAAATACAAGTATACAATACAATACAAGTAAAAGTCCTGCAATCAAAATCTTACTTATATAAAAGTACAGAAGTATTATCAGCAAAATGTAAAGCGTCAAGAACTTTAAAAGTATGTTTTGGCTGCTATCAGTGTTATATTGTAAAATATGATTAATGTATTACTTTTTGCTGATGCATCAACATGTAAACAGAATTTCAATGTTGTAGCAGGTCGAGAAAAAAGAGCTCATTTTAACTACGTTACAAACTGTGGAGGAGTTCATCTTTAACCAGGCATCACATTTCAGAACGATTAGATGTTTTTCATTTTACAAAGTGACGATAACTGTCACATACATGTAAATGTAGTAGAGTAAAACGTATAATATTATACTATGAAATGTAGTAGAGTAGAAGTATTAAGTATTATAGAATGGAAACACACAAGTAAAGTACAAGTATCTTAAAACTGCACTTGCAGTAAGTACAGAACGTAAAGCTGGTAGACTAATTAACACGTTAAATCTGTTTAATTCAAAAAGTGTAAAAATGACAAGTTGTGGTTTTTACGGGGTTTTACACTTTGTTACTGCTCCCAGCCAAGAAATACTAATAATAAAATAATAAATAAATAAATTAAAAACTTGGTGGATGGATAAACTGTTGTTTGTCAAAGTTACACCGTGTAACATTTATGTTTTTGTGCTGATTAAACTGGTTATATATGACGTGTTCATTGAGCTTTAGAGGTGTTGACAGGTGTGTGTTTGAACTTTGGACAGAGCCAGGCTAGCTGTTTCCCCCTGCTTCCAGTCTTTATGCTAAGCTAAGCTAATGGCCTCCTTACTCTAGCTTCATATTTAGCATATCAGAAACTCTCTGCAAGAAGCCCCGAATGTCAAACATCTTGTTTAACGAACAGCCTGCTGAGCTGTGGACACATTCTGCATGTAGACGTGGTCTTACTTTGTGACTGAAGGCTCCTGGTTGAAGCTGAGCTGGATCAGCTCTGGGGACTGGTTCTGTGTCATCAGCAGGTAGACGGCTGTTGGAAACTCCACTCTGCTGATCTGTTCGTCATCACTGAAAGAGAGATTAAACCTTTTCTGAAACAGTGAAACGTAGTGTAACAGAGCCACAAGTGGAGAGGAGTCATACAGTCGGGGAGCTGGCTCAGTCATGTCAGTTATAAAGAAATATGCATCTAAAGTTTGCTCACATTGGCCACCATCAGCTAGCAAGGCTGTAGCAGCAAAAGCCCTGAGTGCTCTGAACTGAGCCTGGGTTTGTTTTATCACTTAAGAAGGAAACTCTTCATTTGTAGGAGGAAGACTGAGCTGTTTCTCCTTTAGAGAGACAGTCCCAGCACACAGGACATGGACAATACTGACAGAATGAAGCAGCAGCCTTCAAACAGATCACCTGAAATCAAGTGCAGACTTGTAGCTATAAGTTAACAGGTGACACTGAAGTTGAAGTGCATTAATGCTGCATTAACTGCACCTATTTAAACCCAGTTATTCTGATTATTGGTGAATGTTAAGTGGCTTAACTAAGTCAGGTGTACGTCTCTGTATGTGACTACGTTTTGAAAAAGGAGCCCCTCATGTCGATGTCAAATGTGAATGATGAGTCTCACTGTCGGCTGAAACGCGGCGCGTTGAGCCGCTCGCTGTTTCTGGAGCAGCGGGAGGCTGCAGACTCGGCCGTCCGCTCGTCCTCGCTTTCATCACAGAGCCTCATGTTGAGTCTCACGCCAACAAACCACCTGAACGAGAGTCACAACACACACAAAGGTGGGTCAGTAATGCAAACAGTACTGTGGTCCAGAGGTGGAGGACGCATTCAGATCCTTTACTGAAGTAAAAGTAGCAGTACCACACTGTGGAAATACTGCATTACACGTGTAAGTTCTGCATTGAATATGATACATATTTAAAAGTATTATTAGCAACATACAGAAAATAAAAGTTCTCATAATGCAGAACAATGTCCTCTGTTAGTGTTTTACTATTATAAATCCTATTATTGGATCATTATTTCTGATGCATTCATGTGTGAGCAGCATCTCACTGTTGTAACCAATTATAGCTATTTTATTGAATCTATAACAAGGCATCGTGTGTTCTGTGTGTAAAATCTTAATCTGCAAAGCAACGAAAAATCTAAAACCAGAAAATGGAAATCGCTCAAGTTAAGTACAAGTATCTCAAATTTGTACTGATATTTAATAACCTCACATTTACGTCAACACCAAACAGTCTTAAAAGAGCACTGAAAACAATTTAGTGTTGCACGTCCATAAAAAGTGTCACAGTGCAGTCTCATCTTGGTACCAATACTGATTTGTTTTAATGCCAAACAGCCACCAGCTCTACACCACAGGAGGAAACATCAGAGACAGGTTTGGGATGTGCTCCATCAGTCCCCCCCCCCCAAAAAAGCTCTAAAAAAGCTGTTCTGCCTCCTTGTTAGTCATTTATTTCTGTTAATTTGTGCAATTATCATGCAAATACAAAGCAAACAGGTAACAGTGGGTGTTTGGTGTTTCTCCTCAGAGAAAAGAAAGTGAATCTATGTACAAAAACTTTCTCTGTTGCTTATATTGTATTTCACCTTGGACTCTCAAAAAGGTAAACACTCCTCCGTCTGCTGTCGTTCTGTCTGATTTTAAAAAAGCCTCCTTATGTTTGCAGGAAATCAGTCCTCACAGTTAAGGTTGCTCGTCCACTTCCAGATAGTTTCCACTCCAAAACACACTTTCAGTGACTTTAAAAAGGGATTTGAAGTTTGTTCAAACTGCTTATTTGTGTGATCTTCAGCCATATAAAGAGTAGACAGTAACGGGTCATACAGTAGATACTGTAAGTTGGTAGTTTGGTGTTTTCATCAGTGCTCTAACAGCAGTAACCTGCACATTCACATGCTGCTGCTGCAGCAAAATGTAGCTCTGTGCTAACATCTAACATAAAACCGCCACTAAAACTACACATTAAAGACTTTGAGGTGACTTCATGACAAAACGTATATTTACATGTGATATTTAAGCCTTTGTTCCAGGAGAGAAAACGTCATTAGCTGTTTGACTTTGCCTCCAAATACAGATCAGTGATCAGTGCAGAGTTTTTCTTTGGAGCTGATGATTGAAACGTTCAGGCTGAGAGTAGCTGCATGCAGACTGCTCCTTCTTTAGAAACGGCTGGTACAACACACACTGCACATAAAAATGTCCCCGGAGCTTCACACACATTTGTTTGACTCTTTTTCTCTGCTGTACTTTGAACTTTGGCCTCTAGCGTCTAAAAATAAAGTCAGAGGACATTTATTTCCTCCTCGCAGGATGTCGTCATATAAACACTCCACGTTACAACACATTAACCAGGTGCAGAGAGATTAACACACACAAAGGATTCAAGGATGTTTGTTTGTGGAGGCTGGAGCACCTGAGGACAGATCTCATGTGTTTATAACTTTTAATGACGCGTTCAGTTACAAACTGGAGAAGCAGTTTCTTGTTTACTGAGAACATTCTGACATGTCAAATCTGAGTCTCCAGGCTTTTAGAACAAGTGTGAATGAATGAAGTCCAGCTGCCAGGCTTTTAATGAAAATAAAGAAAGAGGCTGCAGTACACCTGTCCTACAGCGTCATTGCACTGGTCCCAGAATATATAATGGATCTCTTAACACCCTGTGAGCCTGATCGTGGTCTTAGAGCCCTTTCTTTAGACATTTAACTACAGACGTCCATGTCTGCTACAAAAACAAACACTTATTGACTTATTTATAGGACGGCATTATTGTAAAGTTGCACTACATACTTGATGTTTTCTGGGTGGTCTGAGTAATACTGTATTTCACTCTGCTGCACTGAGTTTTTATATTCTGTTTGGTCTTTTTATTCTGCCTCGTGTTTCTCTGGTGTCTTGTCTTAAAGCCCTTTCTGTTTCTTAAGTAAAGCACTCGAATGACCTTGTTGTTTAAAAGTCAAAACTTGATTGGCGTTCCTTTCCATGCATCGTTTCATCCGATTAGAAAAAAGCTTCCTCGTGTTAGGAAATCATTTGATGTTCCTCCACCCTTTCCAGATCACACCACAGTGATAGTTTCCACTCTGAAACACGTCGAGCACTCGCGATATTTTCCAGCCTGCTCTGAACCCTGAACCACAGAAGTCTCTGCCTCTCTTTCATGGAACACTGAAACTTGTTGAATATCTCAGCAGAACTTCACTCACTGTCGTCTCAGCACAGCTTCATTTCTGGCCCTCATAAGACCAGATGTGTGACTTCTGGAACCTAATTGTCCTTTTTAAAGTACAAATTGATTCTGTATCGCTATAAGAAAATCAGCAGCTCAGCCTTTTTTAACTCTGAACTCCTCCCCAAGGCTGTAAGAGATGCAAACTCCGTGAACATTTTTAAACGTATTCATTAAGCATTGCTTTTAACTAACTGTCACTCTTCCCTTGTTTTGTTCTATCTCTGTTTTATCTTGACATATTTTATTGGCTGTATGTCTTTTATTTTAGTGCTATCTTTTAAATATTACATTGTCCTTGGCACAGCTGCTCTTGCTATTAGCTGCTTCTCTTATTTGTTACTCATTTGTTTGCTTGGTTTTTATTTGCATTATTTTATTTTGCACGTTTTATTCTCTTGTTTCTTCACTTAAATTGTAAAGCACTTTGAGTTACACGCCTGTATGAAAGGTGCTATATAAATAAAGTGTATTATTATATTATATATTATTATATATTATATTATCAGTGTTTAATGTGAACATATACCAGACTTGTGTGTTGATGTATAAATATGAACACTAACTCATGATCTGCCTCGTGTTTTTCTTCAGACACTCTGAGGACTTTCATCTTTTATACTGTCGGACTTCCCTTAATCAATATTCACTGAAATACAGACAATCTGTATTTAAAGTTAAATAACGACTCTAATTAGCAAAGATCTATAAGACTTCATGGATTTCGCTGTAAAGCATCTCAGCTTGTAAACCAACTTCTGTGTAAATATATTCAGTATTTCTGATTAGTCTTGAGACGTTGATGAATTATGCAGTCTTTGTTTTCTTAGTATGATTCTTCTAACCTCTCCTGCACAATGTTCAAACTTTTAACTTCTTACTGTCTTTTTTATATAAATGTGCAAATAAACTAAAGTAAACTAAACTAAACTAATGCACTGGTCAGGGCTGGATTAACATAACATTTGCTATTGGGCTCCTGTTATGGTAATATGGTTTAAAACCACTTTATTAAGGAATATTTACCATGTTAGCACAGAGACCCTCTATAAGCAGCTCTGTCTCCTCCTGTATAAACTACTAATTTACAACGTGTCAGTAAAATGTTCACTGATAAAATATTGTGTTTCATTTGCTTCAATATAAGTTTACTGTAACTAGGTCTAACTGTGATGCTGTAGTTTTATTGGATTCATTGGTTTAGCAAGAAAATAACATCAAAGAAATATTGTAAATCTTGCCTGAGGATCACGATGCAGCAGGTGCAGCAGCCTCTGGCAAAGTTAAAATGAACTAATCAGTTTACGGCTGAATTCTGTCACACAGTGTCGTTGAAATAAAACGGAAACATCGCTGATTAATAAATGCTTTTAAGCCTTAAAAGACTGAAGTATCACTAAGCTTCTTCTGGTGACAGGACTGTTTGTTTGCCCTCCACCCTCTCCGACCATCTCTGTACAATAATGTAGTTCTTCCTGTAATCCAGTGAGCGATTAACACTCAACAATGTTGTTTCTAGGAGACAGGGTTGCTACAAGCCTGGGCCACAGCACGACCTAACACTGCAGGACAAGCCTAAGTTGAGGATTCAGATTCCTTTAAAAGTGAAATGAATTACATTTTCAAAAGCCGATCAACATGCAGTGAATCTGGAGCCTTCAGGAGCTCTCTGCCTGGTTGGTAATCCAGCCCTGGGACCATCCTCACAACAGCACATTTACTCCAAAACACACACTTCTGATCTCTCTCTCTCTCACACACATTTAAACAAACTCACAGAACAACACTCACCTTCTGCTGTAGTTTGGACTTCAGCTTCTCCTCCGTCATCGCACAGTGAAACCAGAGAGTCGCGTCCTCAGGGTTTGTTCTTTTCAGCTCGACTGGAAAAAAACTGGTTCTCTGCTACTTGACATTTTTTGACTGTATGCCAGATCAGCTCCACCTTGATGCTGCACCTATTGAACACCTGCAGAGGGAAGAACTTCAGTCTGATTGGAGAACAGCCAAGTCTCCTCCTCCGATTAATCAGGCCTCATACTGTCAGAACAAGAGGAGGGGAAAGAATAACCAAGTGTGTCACACATTTTGTTAGGAAACCATTTTTACATTTCTTTTTTTGGCACCACTTTCTAATAAAGCATATTTTATAGAGGGTTTACAATCTGTAGCTAATGTTTTTGTACATGGTTAATAAAGCATTTGTAAGAACACCTTCTGGGTTGCCAAGTTGTGACAAATCTTAAATCAGTCTTAAATTCAACAGGACGACAGCTGCAGAACATGTGGATCAAAATCCATTTAATAAAATCTCATTCACATGAACACCTGCAGGCCGGATGAGCCCACAGAGTTTATTAATGACTTACAGACATTTATAACTGCAGACCAGTCTGATCGTCATAAAGTGAGAAAATCTTTTATTAACTGTTTATTAATTTAACTTACGAGCCATACTGTCTGCAGTTGTAAATGTTAATAACACATTTTGGTTCTGATGTTTTGCGTCTGTTTACCAGAAAGTCAAACTGGCTTCCTGATAAATTAAAGGAATAGTTCGACATTTTGAAAATATGGCTCGAGACGAGAAGATCGATATCAGTCTCTCGCCTGTGGAGCTGGAGTCAGGACGTGGGTAGAGGATTCACACCAGCAATCTGGATTCATCGCAACTCAAAAGTTGTACTAATTACTTTGCTTATTACTGATCTATTAACCAGAAATAAATGATTTATTAACATGAATTAAGTTACAACGTATAAACCCTTTAGTGTGCTTTAAGTGATAACCTTTTCTTTCCACCTAAGATGACACTGTGCATGTGCAGGTTAAAATGCATTAAAGTGGATCAACCAGGTGTCAATCAGACCTGCTGAAAAGATAAATGAACACACGCTGACATGATCCAAGTGGAACAAACTGAGAGGCAGAGTTTGCTGACGTTATGGGAGGAAAAATGTTCTTCTCTGAATATGCAGACAATGTGAGGTCACAAGTCGGTCTGTTCAATGACACGTTCTTCAATCTGTAAGCTTGAATATCTTGCATATCTTTTGTGCTGCTGCCACTTATCTCGGATCAGATAAGAAAACAGGAAGTCCTCTGAAGGTGAATCAGGGCAAACAAGCAGACGGGATAACGGACAGTAGCCAGAGGAAAGTTTTTTTAAGTGTTATTATTGTAGTATTATTTGGTTCTTGATGTTGGAAACAGCATGAGGCTGCATCATGATCCTGGTTCAAGACTCATAATAGTTTTTCGATGCAATGTGATTTTCTTTCTGCACGTATTGCATTTGTAATTCAACCAATAAAACCACAGGATTACAGTTAAACTTAATTACACTTGTGAGCAAAAGACTTTCATAATGTCCTTAGTTAAGAAATGTACTTTAGTCCTCAGTATGACGACACTGACAGCAGAGTCGTCCCTCAGGACAAAGGACGGTTTCATGTTTTGTTCAGCGGCCTCAACAGCTCACGTGCATGTTGCATCAATCAGCTGTGTAGTTTATTAAAACCTGAAGCTTCTGTAACTGAATATAACACCACGTCACACTGTGGAAACAAGTCACCTTTAATATGCTGCTTTACGTCAAGTGTAATCTGTAACAAGACATTCGAGATCAATTGAAGAAATAAGCATCCACTTCCTGAACAACTTAATAAAATATCTGCTTGTTTCTGAGCTGAAATCCTCTAAATGATTGTTAGTATTTATTAAATTCATTTGAACCTTTATAGAACCAGGAAGCCTCTTGAGATACGCCACCTGTTTTACAAGAGACCCAAAGAGGCCAAAACAGCAGCATAAAGTAGTTAACACAGTCACATGAGAGGGCTGAAGGAGACGTTCAAACATGTTGTTGAACGTGTTTTCAGGCTGCACAGTATGAAAATACACTTTTACAGACTGAAGATCACCCACTAAATCTGTGCTTTTTATCTCCTGAGCCCTTAAACTGGAACAATGTCACATGTTGCTGATATGTCAGTGAGAAGTATTTGAATGTTTTTAGATGCCTGAAGAGGTGTGAGCAGTTTTTCCACATAAAACGAGCACAGATTAGAGAAAAGTCAGAAAAAAGACATTCTTTTTCGTAGCAAATACATGTTTTGTTTCCTTTTCTATCCTGTAAATCATCTAACCCCGCAGGTTTGTCTTGTGACCCCTTTGGAAGGTCCACAACCCCCAGGTTGGGAACCAGGATTTGCAACCTTGGTGAGATGATAAACCCAAAATTTACAAAAACACACAGAACGCACTGTGCAGTTCAGTTCAGTTCCAACTCGACCATTTCCTGTTTACAACGTATCCTCTGAACAGAATTAAAAACGTGAAAATGTCGTTATGGCAGACGGCTGCTGCTCCTCGGCCTCAAGTCAGCCAGTGAAAACTGGTGTGAAGCAGAAACCAACCTGTCTTCCAGTAAGACCTGGTCTCAGGTTTCTTTGAGGTCATTTAATAAAGAAAAGGTTATGTAAGGATTTGCACCATGTGAGCACAACATGAGATTAAAACCAGCTGCTCTGGAGCTTTCACGCTCCTCTGTTTTCTTTACTGCCGTTTCCAACAGAGAACGAACTTTGTAACTCAAGATAAACTTTTATTTTGACACATGGTCATAAGATTGGGTAACAAAGCAGAAGCAGCCTGAGCTGATATTGATATATTGATACTTCCGTGCTGCAAACTCCAACAACAAATGTGCAATTAATAAAATTACACCAACACCAACTGACACAAAGGTCTTTGATTCTCTACTCTTACTGTATGTTTTAATTTAATTTAATTGGATTTTACTTTAATTGTATTTTGTTCCTCATATATCATTTTAAAACTTCCATATCTTAAAAAACTAGTTTTTAAAGATCCACATTAACAATAAGATCTTGTTGCAACTAATGATTATCTTCTGTATCACTTCATATGACAATTATTACCTCAATCATTGCTTTTGTATAAAGTTTGTAGTGAAGTCTTCAAACACCTTCTTTTGTCCGACCAATTAAAACCCAAAGATATTAAATTAATATCAAATTCACCAAAGAACAGCAGCGTCACCTGAGAAGCTAAAATTAAGTTTGAACGTTTAAGCTTTGATTCAAACAGGTTATGATCAAAACAGCTGCAGATTCATCTTCTCATGGTTTTAGCTCTATTTGCAGCAATGATGCTTCATGTGATCTTTCTGCAGAAACTGTTAACTCTTCAATACACACCTGTAGTAACATCGAGTCTCAGAGAAACCATTTTAAATTATCAAAAACAAAAAGAAAAAAAAGAAAACACTCTTGGAGGCAGCGGACCTACAGCAAATCATCAAAGTTTATTTCCTGCACATTTAAAAGCAAATAAAAGCTTTTATCAATGAATGACAGCCCCATCGTTTTAGAAACAGACCTAAACATCAGATCAGACCTCTGTGGATGATCGCGTACCAGCGAGCCTCAGGTGTCAGTTCATGTCCAAACACTGAGGCCAGTTACTCAGAACCACAAAGCTTTGAATGACACCACTCTGCAGCACAGGAGCTCCAAACCAAAGCCCGAGGCCTGCAGGGTGAGTCAGTGTCGCCCCCTAGTGGTAAAAAAAACAAAAAACAAAAAACAGTGCACAAACGCCCCAGTTTAAGCCCAATCTGTCACTCTAATAAATTAGCTCAGTAAATTTGCTGTCAGGTCATCATCCATCGGCCAGTATTTACACCAGTGCTTCAGCCAGGTCAATATTTTTACAATCCAAAAGGAATAAAAGAAAACAAACAGACTCAAATTCACTGTTTGGTAAACTCATTTTTCTGATTTTGAAAAAAAAGCTGTTTGAGGAGAGAAGCCAGAAGTAAACAAAAAGGTACAAACGGAAAAGTAGAAAACAGGCACGCCGAGGGTTTGGAGATGTCAACCTAAATTCTTGCTGCTCTTCAAGTAGAAAAACCCAAACGGTTCAGCCTGTCCACATGAGACCCCAGACCCGGTGAGGACTGGGGTTTAAATTCAGGAGGTCGGGGTTAAAGGGGCAGGTTCCTCCTCGCTTATTTCCCGTCCACAGATCTGATTATGACGCCTACAAGTGGGTTTACAGGACCGGGAACATGTGATGAACTCTGGGTTTTTTTTGCATAATGTGGCTGCTAATTATTATTTCCATTATCGAATCATCTGTTTTCAAGATGAATCATTTATAAAACAGTGAAAAATGCCCATCACAGGTTCCCAGAGCCTCAACTAACGTCTTCAAATTACTCGTGTTGTCCAACAGGCCAAAACCCAAATATATTCAATTTACTGTCACAGACGACTAAGAAAACCAGTCAGAACCAGTGAATTTTTGACTAAAACGATTAATCAATAAACAATATTTTTTTCCCTGTCAATTAACTAATCAGTTAATTGTTTCAGCTGTACGAAAACACTTTCAGAAACTGTCGTCAGGCCATCGCAGCACAGAACTACAGTGACTTCTACTGTGTGTATGTTCCTGCAGGCTCCTTCCATGTTTAATTTACAGTTTCTTGTTCGTGACACTTTGTTTTGGCTACCTGCGTCATTCCCAAAGTTAAAGTGAACACTATGAAATGCGGGTGGTTCCCTCATGCCGGCGCAGAGGCCCGAGCGCAGCCCTTTTTTGAGAAGGAGCGTCAGTAGTGTGTGAATCTGTGACAACCGACACCGGGATCGGACTTTCCTCCGGATCCGTGCAGTGAAATGAGCGAAGGGAAAGCAGGACAGCAGAGGCAGAGCTGCTGGAAGAGAGCAGACACGCTACAAAATCCAAAATGTGCAGACAGAATCTACAAACGCAAAACTACAGTGAAAAAAACAAGAAAAACTGCATTTATTACTGTTATTGTGGCTCCAGGGCTGCAACTAACGATTATTTCCATTATCAAGAAATCTGCAAAATACCTGCTGATTAATCGTTCGGTCTAAAACTTAGAAAATAGAGAAAAATGCCCATCACAAGTTCCAAGAGCCCCAGATGACTTCTCCAGATGGCTTCTTTTGTCCTAACAACAGTTTACCATCATGAGACAAAAGCATTAAATCATGACACCAGAGGTTGGAACCAGCGATGTTTGAATGATTAATCGACTAATGACTTAATTTGTTCTGACAGCTAATTGATTAATCCACCAATGGTTTGAGCCCTACACCAGAGAGAGAGGTAAAAAAACAACAAAACAATCCAAACTGTCTCACAGCGATCAGCAGCTCTTACTGAGGCTTTAACAGACAGATATAATCTTAAAGAAAACCAACAACCTTTAGAGAAAAATGTCCTCACACGCTTTTTAAACCCAACACAGCTGTTTTAGGATGATCCTCTTCACCTCTCCCTCCTTCACAAAACTGTAATCGTTAAACAAAACGGCCTGTGTGTGTGTGTGTGTGTGTGTGTGTGTGTGTGTGTGTGTGTGTGTGTGTGTGTGTTCAACAGTTTTTAAGCTGAAAGTAGAGAGCCAGCCATCGCTGTGTGCTTGGCACTGGTTAAAGTTTCTGGTGTGGCGCTCACAGCCCTCCTCCACCACCTCTTCCTCCTCCTTTGGGTGGGTGAAGCTTCGTTACCGTGGTGTCAGGCGGCCGTCACTCGTCTGAGCCGGCCGAGCGTTTCTGGCTCCTTTTGCGAGGAGATCTTCTGGGAGACGCTTTGTCTGGAGGAGAAACACTAAGTGTGACTGAATTTTAACAAACAAACCCCCGAGAGGTGAAGCCAAACTTTGATTTTCTTGGAATTAGATTAAAGGACAGGTTCACAATTTTTCAAGTCTGTCTTAAAACAACAGTCACGAGCCTATAAGCTTTTAAACAGGTTTTGCCAGCTATAATCATTCCTCCTGTTCATACTGGCCCTGAAGAGATCCCTTCCCTTCATAATGAGCTTTCTGTGCAAGTGATGGAGGACAAAATCTACAGTCCTGGTTTTGTGTAAAAAAGTTTCTGTAGTTAATATGAGGCTTCAGCCGTTTCTTTCAGTTAAAATCTTTTTTAGAACAAAATCCACAAAATTCCTGGCTGGTTATCATGTTAGCTGTTAGCTCGTCAGCTGCAGCAGTTCACCAGCTTGCCCCGTCTCTACCTCTACGACCAAATGTTTCAGAGACACATGAAGGTGATTTCACTGAGCCACTTTCTGCTGTGACCGGGCCATAAGACAGATAAAAAGGTAAAAACACAGATGCAACAAAACTTCAACAGAATGAGGCAGACATCAGTAAGTCACAAGTCTCTGCATGCAAACAGTCCTGAGAAGAAATCAGGCTCCTGTGTGGCTTTACAGCTAATATTAAATCTGAGTATTTACGGTTACACTGTTTTTAAAAGCTTTAGAGTCATTTGAGGTAGAGATGCTCTGATTCTCAAACTGAAAAATTATTTTTGTTAAAGCAAAAATACTGAACCTATCCAGCCATGGACAGATTTCATGTCTCCCAATAACTTTATTTTAATGGATATGGTATTGTTTACCTGTCGAAACACTAATAGACCAGAGCATCTCTACCATTAAGGAAGGAGAGGGGGTTAATTTGCAAAAGTAAAGGATTACACAGAGACACAGGACACGAAGCAGACCTCACCTCTGCGACTCTGCACTGAAGACGCAGGAAAACATGACAGCGAGGAAGGCAGAGAGAGAACAAAAGAAGTGTGAGTGATCCTCATGCACAGTGGAGGTTAAAGTTCATTCAGACACAGGTGAAGCCGGAAGAGAGCAGAGACACCTGCACATAGAAACATCCAGGGACTGAGCGCCAACATCCACCTCTGGTTATTTTCAGCAGGGACACGTTTTTAAATCATTCAGTGGTTTTTTCATCATTCTGTGAAATATTTTCTCACTTTATTTGGGAAAAGCTCCAAAACAAGATATTGTTCTTTTGTGCTCTAAACTGCAAACACTTTTTTGACAATTATAGCAACTTACCTTCTCAATTTTAACTGTACTCAAAAATGCAACATATGCATGTTCATATTTTGATTTTCCAGTTACTGGTTTCAATTTTCTGACAATTTTGCTTGTGATTATGATGCTTTTTGGCTGCTGACACTCAAATCTGAGTTTCAGATCCAAAACCAAAGAAATAGTTTGTTTCAGATACCTCAGTTTGGGGAATATAAACATGCCGAATGACTCACTCCGTCAGTTTTAACTGGAAGTACTTTTCCTAAATAAAATAATGTCTAAAAAGGTAGTAAAAGTTTCCTTATTGATAATACTTATAATACTTATACTATAAAATACTTATGGAGGAGACGACTGTCTTGTGCACAAAGGATGAGAAAATGTCAGGACTGTGGGGCTCTGTAAATATCTGATCTAAATGAACGTTGATCTTCAGAGTGAACTGAAAGCAACGGCTGCGTGAAAGGTAAAGGAAACCCTGCAGAGAGGTGTGGTGTCTAGTCTGGGTGGGGTTCGTAAGGAATGAAGGTGCAGAAAACAGGAGCTGGTGCTCGAGCTGACGAAGTCACTGGGACGTGAGGCGCACGGTACGTACTGATCTGGTTGAGTGTTTCCTGAGGGATCCAGCTGAGGTCCACGTCATTGTGGCTCGAAGTTCCCATTTCTACCTTTGGAGCCGGACGCCTCCTCTGCACGTACACACACACACACACACACACAGTGTAAGAAACCTGTCCTGTAAATTTAATTTGCTGTTGATGCAAATTCAGCCTTTCTTCCATGTTTACCTGCTGTCATGGCAACTGTAAACTACATTTCAACAGTGTTACATCCAGTAGTAAATCTGCCATCTTTGCTGTAGTTTCAACACCCTCTCACTGTCTCCGAGTGTGAAGGCGGACAGAAGCTTCACAGATTCAAGTGATTTTAATAAACAAACATCAATCAGCACAGAAATGTTCTGACTAGTTGGACGGTCATCTAAAATTAACAACCTAATTTTTAGGGTTGCAGCTCATGGTTATATTTATTAAAGATGCTTCTATAAATTATTTTCGATTAAATGATTCATAATTTACTCTAAAAGATGTCAAAGATAATGGAGAAAGTCCATAACAGTTTCCCAGAGCTCAAGGAGACGTCTTGTTTTGTCCAACTCAAAAGACATTCAGTCCACAGTTTAAAAAAAAGGTGGAGCCAGAGAGTGTTTTGCATTTTTCCTGGATAAATTACTTTAATTTTCTCACGATTAACCAACAGATTTTAAAAATAACTGGCTCGCTGTTCAAGCCTAACTGGATGTTTTTTTTAAATTATTTTACTAACTTAATTTACTAATACTGCAGTGTTTTATTTTTTGTTTTAAATGTCTGTACCTTTCTGGACTCCAGCAGCTGGTGAAGTCCTACGACGACCAGAAGCCCGAGGCCAGACAGGAAGACGTACATGAAGATCCTGGGAGAACAAATTAATATTCAAAAAGGGGAGAGGAGCAGATGCAGGAATAAAAGAAGTGACGGGAAGGAAGGAAGAGGAAGAAATGTACCACACAAATAAATGAGCAGACAGTAAATAGTGCACTCACGTCTCTCCGTCCAGTCCATCCTCTCTCTCAGTGATGGTGACGGTCTGGTTGAACACTGCATCCTGGAAAACGTTTCCCTACAGAGAGGAAGAGATAGAAGAGAAGAAAAACAAAGAGGAAAACAGAGAGAGGAGGAGGAACAGAGAAAAGAAACAAGGGCAGGAGGTTAAAAGAACAGAGAGAAAGGGAAGAATGAGGGACAGACAAGAGAAGAAGAAACGTGGAGAAAGGTCAGAGATAAGTGTTGAAGAAAGTGGTGAGATAAGAAAAGAAAAACAGATACAGGTTACTCTTCCTTCTTTAAATCACTGGCGAACCCTCCCTCCTTATCACCGTCTTTGATAAACTTACAATCTGCACTTTAATCCGTATTTAAGACTTTTTAGAGCTACCAGGAACAATGAAACATCTTATAAAAGTAACGTTTCTGATCAAATGTACAGAAACTGATGAGAAAGAAAAGCGAGATATTAAGTGCACAACGTTGTTGATTCTCATCCTGTGCAGATTTGGTGTATTTCTATGTTAGCAGCAATTTTAAGAAGCCAGCAGTCTGTTGCCTCCAACTCTCATCTCTTATCGTGTGCAACAATTCAGGCCATCACACAAAACCAGGACTGGGTACCGTATTATTTTGCAATATTTTTTGACACCTTACTTTGAGGAATACAAACATGTTTTCCTTTTTTATTTCATAAAATAATGCAACGTTCTTAAATGTTAAATGTTGTCTAAACTACAAACAGAACAAGTGGAAAAACCTGCACACCAGAAAGTCTAATCGACAGCTGTGCAGAATCAAAAACACTAGCAGTCATGTGACTAACAATGTTTTAGTGCTCAGACCTTCATCAGGTCACCATGAATAATTTTACCTGATGAAGGTCCGGGGGCCGAAACATCGTCATAATAAAGTGAGTAAAAATGGCCGACAGTGTGGATAACTTTGTAAAATCTTGATTTAAAGGAGCCCCCCCTTACACTGCTGTCCTTGTAGTTGAGGTTGATGACGAGTCCGAACGGCCGCCCTCCCATTGGCTCTGCTGGGATGAAGGAGTACTCAAAGGTGGCCTGTCTGCTGGCAGGAACCACGATGCCGAGCTGGAGAGCGGTGAAGTTCTGGATGTAGAACTGGTAATCCTGACAGGGCCGAACACAACCAAGTTAGAAAGAGCTGCACAGAAAATGCTGTGCTGATCGGAGCTCATTCTTCATCTCATTTGCAGCGCTCCACCCGGAGAAGTCAGAGGTTGTTCTTGTGCTAGACGAGGGAAGAGTCCTGTGTGTGCGTTCGTACCTGTGGGTAACGGAAAGAGGCATCCAGAGACTCCACAATGAAGTTCTCCGACCCCTTGTTGGTGAAGCCGAGCAGGAACTTGACGATGTCGTTGGCAGGGAAGTCTGGACAGGAACAAGAACATGGATCAAACACATCGCGCACAATGTTTAAAATATTGTCCTTTTTAAGGCCTTTTATCCAGGTCTGAACTGTCAGAGGGCAGAAAACGTCAGAGCAAGTTACCGTCTCCTTTGACGAACAGGATGGTGGTGTCAGCGTTGGGGGAAGCTTTCACCTCTCCAACCAACGCTTCCTCCTCTTCGTCTTCTTTTTCTTCCGTCTAAACACACACACGCAGGCGTGGAAGTAACAAATTACATTTACTCTCCTTTTATTTGTGTGTACTTGAGTATTTTTCAAAATCAGTAATTCTACTTTTACTTAAGTGCGTTTTATTTCAAGTATTGTCCCTCACCAGTTCCGTGTTCTCGTCGTCCTCCACTTCCGCCTCTTCGTCCTCGTCCTCAGCCGTCACATCATCCACAACATCTTCATCCACGGCCTCAGCCTCCTCATCCTCAGTCAGATCCTGGGCACTCGCCACCGGCCCTGATGGACGGGAAACGAGGAACATGGTTAATAAAACACAACCTTTGGTGAGTTCATCGGAAAGAGCTCTTTAATCTGCAGCAGCTAGAAAAGTTCTCTCCTTGAGCACAAAACTACAGCCTCCAAACGGACCATATATTTAAAACTGTCCCATCTAAACATGGGATTTATTGCAGGACTTTTATATCAGACTGCATTAATTTTAGCTATGCGTGTCTCATAAACTGGCTGCTAAGCATAAATTATATCTTTGGAAACTTGAACGCCACTAGAATTGGAAATAACGTTAACTATAAAGCATTTGCAGCAAAGCTAGTCAGCATCCAACACAGAATACAAGACAAAATGACAGTTACAGCAACTAAATGAATTACAGAAGCCTCGTTGTGCATCATTTTAGACACATTTGGCTTTGGTTTTTACTTCTAATCCATGATTTACTCACAGATCAATTAGCCCAGGGGCAGCTGATCAGACCCACACTTCTTCTTGCCTCACCGTGGAATTAAAAACGGTCGCCCTGCGTGAAGGCGAAGTGTTTGGGCTTTGTTGCAGTGAGCTGAACCCGTCGTGAGTCCGGGACGCTGCCGTTAGCGGCGCCACTTAGCTTCGCGGCTAGCGGCTAGCGGTAAGGACACGTCAGTCTAAGCAGGCGGGTAAACCGCACTAAGTTAGCATTATCATTAAACATCCGGAGAGGGGGACACTGCGGGCCAACGCCCCAGAAACACCCCGAAAGAGCCAGCACCTCGTGTTTATACCCAGTTACTTTCAGCCAGCACGTCAAGCGGAGAACGGCCTTCCCCCCGTTTCACAGCAGCTAGCCGAGCAGCTAGCAGCGGATTAAACTCCGTCCTCGCCACTGTGAGCGGACTTGCCTTTGATGAGGACCGTCGCCGGGAAGGCCAAAAGCGCCACCAGCAGCAGTTTAGGTAGAAGTTTCATCGTCTTGAAGTCGATATCAGCGCGTCCTCATTCAGCCGAGCTGTGAGCTCCGCCGCCGCTTCCGTTACTGTTACCACGGCGCATGCGCAAAAGACGCCGACAGGTAGGTGTTGTGGGGAAGTCTGTCCCCCCCTCGAATTTTGTCTCCCCCTAGCGCTGCCCTCCGCGGTCGGGGTTAGTTAGGTCAAGTTTAGGCCCCGTGTAGATAACTAGCTGGGGCCAGGGTAGGATTAGATTGAGGCTAAGCATTTTAGAAGAGGACTTTAAGGGGTAAGGTTGTTGGGTTCAGGTTACTTAAAGGGGAAACCGCTTTCGACACAACACCGGACGTGTAGGCTGGCCAGAAAAACAGAATAAAAAATGAACTTTATTTAATGACTGCCGCTCAAATGACTAACTCTAACCAGAATCTATCATTTAAATTTTCCCTTTTACTCTAAAACGGATAAATATCACGTAAGAAAGCCACAGTCTCTGTTTCAGATGTAAACTTAGGGAGTTCTTGCACCACATTTCAAAATAAAGGCCTGGAACCCCGCTAATTGATTAGTACATGACTCCAACAGAAATAATATCAGCTAAAAGGTAAAGGTGTGTCTACATCTGTATATGTTTGTAAACACAGTACACAGGCCATATTTTATATTAGGTTTAAAAGTCTAAAGCACACCTGCTGGGCAGCAGCATATAACATGAATTTCATTGATTTATTTTTATTCAGGCTCTTAAATATCCGTAATCAACCAAGTAAATTCCATAGTTAATGCATAAATATATTTGTGCAACTGTAAGATTAATATATATGAATATGTGTAAAAATTCTGATTAACAGCGTCTAAGATTCTGAATAAGAAGAACCACATTTCTGTTGACAAGGTTTTTATTTCTACCACATGTAACACACTGCAATTATCATATGGCAAGAAAAAAAACATAACTGAGATTGAGTGATATATAATTTCAAATAATGTGTAAATAAATTTAGTATAATCTGTGATGACATACAGACTAAATCAATAACTTTACAATGGTGACATTAGAAGCCAGTGCGAGAAAATAAAAGGATTCATACAATGACAAAAAACGCCTCTTCCAAAATCAACACAGTTAACATATGAATACTCAGTAAATTATATTCTATTGCATCTAGTATTTATGAAATCAAACGTACAAAATGCTCTGCAGCTAGAATGACAAATCATGGCTGAGTGAAGTTTTTATTCAATACATGACCGGGATGCAGTCCACACAGCAAGACACCAAACCCTAAAAACAAAACTTACTGGATACATACAGGTAGAAGAGTAAAATATATCTTTCCAAAACATAAACAGGAGCCCGTGTATCAAAATAGTCTGCAACATACAGAAATCTCAAGGCCTGACGTACTCACACAGTCTTCAGATTTCAGTCCACATCAACTGTGACTGTGTGTGGAGGCGGCGGTTCAATTATCCGGACAGCACGTGACGTGAAAACGTTTATTTATAGTTCAAAATAAAATTAAAAAAAGAAATCTTTTGATACGAGAAACAGAAAGACACAGTGTGTTAGTTAAGTCCTTTACAAACACAGACGTTAGTGTTGCTGTTTAAAACTGAAGCTGTGATCTTTCTGTCTGTCCGTAGATTATATCAGAAGTCAAAAACTAAACTACACTCACCTGAACATGAATTAAAACTCCAGATAAATAAACGATTCAACTCTAAACCGTGTTCCTATGAATCTGTTATTGTCCACTTCTTCTCCTCTGTCCTGCCTCTTTCCTTTGGTTGCATCATTCCCAAAAAAAGCTGGAATTTTCCGTTTTCTTAATTGTTATCTCAAATTTATTTCCTCCTTATTCTCATCTCTTAAATCTCTTAAATGTCAGATCTAAATGTGTCTCCTTCCTTCTTTCCTTCCTCTGCTCCTCTCCGTTTCTCCACCATCTTTACAGGATGTGTCTGCTGTTATTCAATATTTTCTTATTGTCAAAAAATCCAATTTCTCTCAATATTTTGGGATGGGATTTGTTGACAATGAGAAAAATATAGAATATCACCAGACTTCATCCTTAATCAGACTGAATTGATTTGTTTTTTTGTTTTCACTTACTTATTTTATTCATATTTAGCTGTGAAGTGTGACGTAACTTATTGACAGCATGCCAGATCTATACCTCAAGTTTCTCTTCTCTCTTTGTCCTTCTCTCCTTTCCTCCTTAACATAAGAAAATCTCACCTGGGATCAGCAGTCTGTGATGATCGGTGTATTCCAGCTGTTATTCTGTAGTTAAGAATTGTAAATGTCCCTTTTTGGGGGGTGAATCCACTTAGACAGCCATGAAGACTCATTCTTTAGTTAGGGATTGCCTACGTTTCCCAAAATGCGTTTCAATAACACCCAGAGGCAAGTGGGCAGAAATATAAATGTCTAGAAAACCCTGTCCTGTAGCTGCATTGCATTCTGGTCTATTTCCTGCTCCTGTGGATGTAGAAACTGCTCACTGTTTTGTTGTCTGTGATGGATATTTACTCTTTAAGTTTAAGATCGGAACTGTGAATCATTTTCTGCTTTCAGCAACTTTAAACATCTGGCTGTGATGTCACTTTCTCTACATTTGGCCAGTTTTCCACAGGAGGAAAAACAATAATCCCTGAAATGCAAAGATCATCACCGACTGCTGATTTTATAACAGTGAGGGTGGATTTTATTCTTTACATCTGACCACCTCCTGACGTCCACCTCCTCTCCCTCCTCTAGTTGCAACACTCCACGTAATTTGCCGGCAGCATGCCAGACTTGCCGGTTCGCTGCACGGTGCCGTACATCCAGCCCTCGTCGATGGGCTGAGCGTTGATGATGACATCGCCGTCCCTGAACGAGACCTCGTCGTGGTCCTGAGCCGCGTAGTCATACAGCGCCCGGTAAACACGCTGCAAACAATACAAAGGGACAGTGAGAGGTTAGACTTTGACGTGTGGTCTTTTGTGGACTGTGATCCCACTTTTATGTCTTATGAACCCGTCCACATACTGTCCACTCTTACTTCCAATGAAGGGAAATCTTAATGCTCCACCACACAATGATATATTAGACAATATACGCCAACTTAGTGGCAGCAGTGTGTGTTAGTCTCTTTCCTGTTTCAATGTGCACGAAGCAGCTCCATAAAGAAATGCTTTTCCCAGTTTGGTGTGGAAGAACTTGACAGGCCTGCTCAGAGCTCTGACCTCAACCCCATCCAACACCTTTGGGATGAACTGGAACGCAGACTGAGAGCCAGACCTTCATCACCAGGTCGCCCCTGTGGCAGCAAGATTGGGTTTGTGTACGCTTTGCAGTGAGTTTGTGCCAACTTGTCTGTGTGAGCCAGCGTGCAGATATTGAACTGGGCTGTCTGGTCTGGTCCCTGGTGTCCACAGACCTCGAGCCAGCAGTCTTTGTGTTTTTCACAAAAAGGCAGTATAAACAGGCAGTGTGGACGGGGGGCAGAATGAATCAGCTGTCCTGTGTAACTTAGATTTTTCTAATCCAGTGAGTTTTAAAATACTGACCAATCAAATTGTGAGTGGGAGCACTCGTTTTTCAAGTTGAGACGTATGAAAACCGAACTGAGAACCAAGACAACAAAAAAAGTCCCAGGACTGTCATATGGAAATCAGATCAGCCTTAGATTCAAGTGGTGGTGGATGCTTTTGTGCAGAGGAAGGCGAGAAAAAAAAGGTAAGATGGCTCAGTGTGCATGCTAATGCTCTGTGATCAATGCTAACTGACAAATATCAGGTCCTGTAATAACGTTTTAACACATTTCGGTGAGGTGCTTGGTAGCTTTCAGTCATTATTCAGATTTGTCACAGGGTTACAGTATGGTATATTAGAATCACTGTGTGGTCACTTGATAGACGCTAAATATGAAGAGATAATACTGGTGGTGTCCTCTAAATTCAGGCAAAGACGGCTACATGAAATTGGTTTTGAGCAGGAGCGTACCATGGTGGCTGAGTGCGGCGGGGAGGTGACAGATCTGACCGATGACATGCTGGTCTGGTGCATGTAGCCGTGATACTGCTGCTGCTGCTGCATCTGGACGCCCTGATGATATGCTCCAGGAAGGACGGGAGCTGGGCGAGAGACAGAGAAACAGACAGACAGACAGAGGAAGAGAGAATAAGTCTTTCCTGCATCTGTTTGACACCTGAAGAGCCTCCTCTGCTGTGACCACACTGTGAATGTTAGGGAAACATCACAGAATCATGTGATTCAAACAACACAACCTGCAAGAAGACGGTGAATTGGTCAGTTTTATTTGTGGAATAACACAAACACATGCGAGTGTGTGTCTCCGTCTTCATCTGCTATTGTGTGTCTGAGTGAGAAAGACGACATGAGAAAAGATACCAGGAGTTTCGGCGCTGCTGCGGTCCCAGAGGTCAGAGGTCAGCGAGCTGACGGACTGAGCCTGGCTGTAGGTGAGAGACTGCTGGGAGTGCTGCCTGCTCAGTCTGCGGTCAGCCCGCTCTAACAGGCAGCCGCCACCAGGAGGCAGCACAGGGCAGAAATAATCACATCACAGACAGAAAACAAGAAGAGGAGAGGAGGAAAAAAGAGAAGAGAGTGAGGATTTAAATGTCTTTAAAGGATGAGGCTGGTGATAGTCCACATTTTTCTTATTGTCTTTTCTTATTTTTTTCATTTATCTGTCAGTGGCTCTCAACTCCAAACCCACTGGTTCCTAATGAAGGTGTAAATCTTTAAAAACACCTCACAAATATATAGTTTCATTTTTTTAAAAAGGCTCCGTAATTTCCCAAAACAGCTGGTCACTGCAGTTTTTAATCAAACGTCACTCAAACAGGAGGAAATAGTGAATTTTGTTGGGGACTATTTTCAGCAGCGGATGAATCCACATTTGGTGCTCTAGTGAGTATTTGGGGCAGCAGGACGGTGTGTGTGGGACTGAGTCCAAATAAACTCCAGTGTGTGTGTTGATGGTGATGAAGGAACAACAGTGAGGCTCACTGATGAGTTTTTAACAGTTTTCTATGGCTCAGAGGAAGAAGATACATCAGGCTGTGATACACACACAGTACTTGTTAGTGGATACACTCACTGCTGGTTTGAGTCTGAACATGAGATCTGTGGACTTTGCGACAAAATATAGAATATCACCAGACTGATGTGAACAAAATAAAGCTGTGAATTCAACTTGATTATTTCAGGAGAACACGCTTTTAAACATTTTGTGAACATGTTAATTAATTGGTGTGTAAATTCTATAAGGAAAATAACCAAGGATGGACCTTCCACTCTGGTGCTGATTAAAACAAGTGGCACAAGATCAGCTTCATGCAAACACAACGACATCTGATGCCTTTGTTGTGGTAAATTATCGCCTCAAAACACGTTTTCTTTTCCCCGAGCAGCCACTGGCAGGCATGTTATTTTAGCAGAAAGAGGGCAGTCAGGTGAACTACCAGACATCCTGCGGAGGCTCTTGGACTGGATGTTGTCCTCCAGAGGGTCAAAGTCAAAGATGGAGCCGGGGTCCGTCCTCCACACCTTCAGGTCTTCAGAGAGGAGGGAAAGCTCATATGTTTACAATATGGACTGTGATAATCCAACATATGTATATCTGTCTGTGAAGGAGATATCACAACTAAAACACATGTGCCACTCTTCATATTAGGGTAATCAGCAAACACTGCTTATGTAATGTGTCCTGTCTCACCTGAGCAAATATCAATCAGTATATTGCAGCTTTTGAGCTCTAATAAAAGAAGATAATTAAGAAAGAAAAACAGCTAAAACCACAAAAGTCAAAGCTGGAGCCTGGATCTGTCCTCTTTGCCTGAAAACAATAAAGGTAAAAAAGCTCAAAACAACCTGAAAACCCAGAGAACAGCAGAGTGAGAATGGTTTGATTATTGATTTGATTGTGACGTCTGTGGATGTGATCCCACAAGATTAAAAGCCTTCCAGTTGTTCCTTCCCCTTCCCTTTTCAGTTCAGTTCAGATTTTATTATCCCTTATGAGGAAATCCTTTTGCAGCAAGGCAGCATAAAAAAACATGAATATAAACACAGTAAAACAAAGAAAAACTGAAGAGAACAGGGAGAAGATTACGAGCTAATCTGTGCTGGAAGCCAAGATGCAGTTTCTGGTGTTTCAGAGTTCAGAGAGTTTATTGCACATTAATGAAAACTTGAACCTCATGTTCAGAAACCTGGATCTCTGACAGAAGGCCAACTTGACAATGTTACCCAGTAGATTTCTGTTTCATACGTTTATATACCAATCAATCACTAAGGGAGTCTAAATCTGTGATGGTTAAGACCTTCAGCTTTCTGCCAACATTAAAAACATTTAACCTCTGCAGAAAATATATTTTCTGAAGCCAATAACCATATATATATTTTTTTATTTAAGAATGAATTCCTAGAAGGCTTTTGTTGTGAAACATACTATATGCAGGAAGTGTTGAGTTTGAGTATATTAAAGTAAATGTTACAAAAATCCCAACAGTCACTGACCTACGATGATGCCTCCGGGTCGTCTGTCCAGCTCCATCGCCTGGGGGTGGATCCCTCTGCTGTATCCCGCCTCTCCCATCATCTGATTGGCTCTCTGGTAGCGCTCCATGCTGGGATCGTCCAATCCCGGCGTACAGCCTCGTCCGCGCGCCCGCTCAAAGTCCTCATGGTACTTGGCCTGTTGGAGGGAATAAACCAGAACACACATTTACACGTCAGTGTCAATAACATCATGGAAATGACAAATACAAAGAGTTAATACACACATCAGAAATCACACACAGACACACACACACACACAGGTCAGGGTGCATTTGGTCAGTGAGCAAATAAAACACACAAAGGGAAGGTTTTTAAAATCTTTTATTATTGACACACACACACACATACAGACATACACAGGCTTACACCCTTGTACTCTGACATGAACACACTAGAGGTCTTCACTGGTCTGAAAACGTGTACCTGACCTGGGAAGGACCCATGAATCTTTCACCTCAAACTGGATTCACTAACCCCAAATGTATTGGGACCAAAGAGGAACCCAAGTCCACAAAAAGTGGCTCACACTCACTGTCTCATGTTAGTTTTAGGTCTCTATGGAGAGTTTGTGCCTCTAACCTTATTCAGCTCTGAACCAGTTGAGAAAGAATACTGTGATTGAAATGAACTGGCTCCTAAAGGATGAGTTCACAGTTTCTCATCTCAGACCTTAATACAGAAAATAGTTTCTCATCATTTTAAATCATGCGGCCTCGTTGAGCTTTTCTCTGTTTTGCTGCAGCTTTTGATTTTCATTTTAGAAAACAGGAAGCTCAAAGGACAGTCAGACATGGAGTCTGCCAGGTTAGATTTACTCACTATAAGTATAAACTGCAGGAAAAAACAGCATTCAGCAAGTTGCACTCGCTGTCTGCAACCAAGCAGCATCCCTCCTTCTGCTTGTGTTATTTCACCGTTCAGTTCCAGTACAGAAACAAAAATACAAACAATCAATATTTGTATAATAATCACTTCTCACCTTGCTGCAGTGATGTACAGGTGCACTCCAGGACCCTGTGACATCACTGTTGGGTGTGGTTTCAGGTGCAACAAAGCACACTGACTACACCCAAACAGTCAGAGGTGAAACAGGGCTGAAACGTTCAACCAGAGAGGGCAGCAAAACACTGCTTTTCAGCCCCGTGATCAGTTTAAGATGGCAGCCAACAAGGTGGGATCAATTTGTGACTAGAAAAAAACCATCTCTCCCTCTCTGAAAAATGAATTCATTCTGGTCTGCACTGCACCATAAAAAGAGGGTTGAAAACCACATGTCCTATCAGGTTTATCTGTCTATTTCTCCACATTAAGTTTTACAAAACAAAGTCAATTAAACCTGACAGAAAGCATCTTTCAGACTATTTTTACAATTTAAAGACATGTCAATTTACTCTTTACTCTTGGTTTTTGAATGATTGCTACACTGGTCTGTGTTTCAGCCCAACAACAAACCACACTGCAGTGCTTTGTTTCTCAGAACTAAAGCAGTTAGGTTGTGTTGTGCATAATTATAAATGATGAAAAACCGATTTGGGTTGAAAAACAGAGAACTTATTCTTCTCCAGATTTTGTGGGCAGAAAACAATGCTCTTAATCAGTGACCCTTCAATAACTTGCCACTAAGGTGGACTAGAGAACGGGAACTTGAGACCTGGAGTCTCTGGGTTCAGAGCTGCCTGAGGACCTCTAGTCACACACACACACGCACGCACGCACGCACACACACACGCACGCACGCACACACACACACACACACACACACACACACACACGCACACACACACACACACACACACACACACTGCTCTGTCTTCCATGCTGTCTGGTGGTTGGTGTTAGTAGAAGTGCGTCAGTCCCACCCGTGGTGCCACGTCACTCGTGTTAGCTCCGCCCACAGCAAAGGCAGGAGCCACGGCAACCAGGCCGCTACCATGGAGACTGAGTCCTGTGACTTCCTGACACGCCTGTACTCAGGTGTGTCCAGCTCGCTGCAGCTCCGCCCCCTCAACTCCTGCAGCCCGCGCTGGTACTTCACCTGTTTACACACACACAAACACACACACACGATGTTACCCTGAGAAATAAGCATCTGTGTGTTTGCTTGTGTGTGTGTGTGTGTGTGTCTTGCCGAGCTGATGTTCTCCTGGTTCTGTCTGACTCTCTCCAGTTCTGGAGTCACTCCGACACTGGTGGCCTTCACTGCACTCTGCTTGTACTTGACCTTGTAGGAAGACAGACAGGAAATATTATGTTTTCTGCCATCATCAGACTACACGATGGTTTGTCTTTTGTCTCTGATTAGGTGATCATATAGTCATGAATTCTTGCCGTGACTTGGTGAGAGACATGGCAGACTACATGTTAGACCCCGACCAATCAGAGCTTGAAGTCTTTCATGATTTGTGTGACATATCCAGGTGATGGGTGAGCTCCCAGAGGCCGACTTCACCTGACAGCACCAGCAACAGATGTTTCTGTGTTTAATGTGGGAAGCTGGAAGCAGTGAAGGTGACATCCCGCCCACAGGTGGGATTAGTTTAACGCTCCTGACCCGAGGGTGATAGCCAAATAACTACAGGTTCACTGAAACGAAATAAAGCATAATTTCCTTTTTCTCTTCTCCATCTTTACAGCTAAAAAGCGCTCACAACATCACCCAACATGTCGTAGAAGTTGTCAAACTTTGCGAGAGAAGACAGAAAAAAATAAAATCTGACATGCAAATTTTTTTGTCAGGACGTCATGAGGCGTCCCAGATGCTGCATGGATGATCTTCCTCTATGACACACTGCCACAGATAATATATCTATAATATGATAATAACACCTCACTCTTATCTGTCGGGTTGGGCCATCATCAAGCTGATGTCGTGTCGTCTGAATTTGGTATTAGTAACAACAGTGGTACAGTAGGAGCTGTAGTTTTTCACAGTAATCTAGCATTTGAAAGGACAAATTACTCGTTTTGGGTTTCTTTTACAAGGAAACTCCACAGACTCCAAAATTTTGAAGGAAAGCAAATTTGAAATTAATTACTTTACTATAAACAAACAGGCAAACAGTAAACGCAGGGTTTTGAGGGTCTGTGGCCCTGACAGGAGCCTGCCAGTTTAGTAATCCAGCCTTGTCTATAAATACTGTTCTTATTAGCATTTTGGTGTCAGGATGTCCTGGATTCCAGCATGCCAGTAGACCTTTTCCACAGCAGACATCTTGACTTGTCATAGCACTGTGACACTAATTTCCTTAAGGATGGCTCAGTTCCATTAAGTGTCCCAATAAGCCCTGACAGTGAGCCAGCATGCTCATACCGGGACCCTGGAACTGGCTCACCTAAATGGAATGCAGACGTATTTTTAATATTATAATTTACCTTTGCTTTTCCTGCTATAACGAGCCAAAATGTCTGCTGTGAAAAGGGTCTATTGGCAAGAATGATAGAGAAAAACACCCCCCCCCCCCACACACACACACACACACCACAGAGAAAACTAAACCATGAACTCATTAGAGATCGAGTGGTGGAAAAGCTGCCAATAGTGACCTGGCCTGGTCGCCATGACACCAGAGCTGGTCTCTCTCTCTCTCTCTGTGTGTGTGTGTGTGGTCCTGTTCTGCCCTCTGAATGGATGATTGTTCTGCACAGTCAGCTAACGGCTGCTAATGACATTGCAAAACACACACGCACACACACACACGCACACACACACACGCACACACACACACACACACACATTCGTTGCTCATTTCTCAGTTTATTCATTCACTGAACTGTTTCTGGGTCCACAAACACTCTGGCCTCCCGCTCCATCACTTCCTCATAACAACACCCATCCATTAGCACCAACACACACTTCTCCACTCGTTCCCTCGGCTCTCACACACTCCTCACCCACACACAACCACCAGATAAACAAACCACACACACTGAACTCACCACCACACACTCCCCGATTATTAAGCTGCTCTTTACACATTATCTGTTTCAGGATCTGTGTGTGTGTGTGTGTGTGTGTGTCCTCACTGAGCTGATGTTCTTCTGGTTGCGTCGGACTCGCTCCATCTCAGGTGTGTCCATGACCGCGGTGCCACGACCCACTTCCTCTCTGTACTGGACCTGAGCAGAGCAGAGGTCAACGCTGAGGAAGCAGTTGCTGGTCACAGCTTTAAAGGAGCAGCACATCAGGTTTTATACAGGATCCACGGCACAAAGTGACCACAGAACTGCTCAGTGAGCTGTTTATCAGTGTCAGTAACTTAATGCCACTTTGATACCACAAAGTCATTTTTGAATTGTGCAAGAAACCCTAAAAATCCACATCAGGACAAAAGATTTTCAAAAAATAATACAGATTATATCTTCAACCCTTCCTGCAAAGCCCATCGTAAACATATTCTTTGTGCGTGATTATTAAGTGTATATGAGCTACTGTACATGTATACGTACATCACTGATCTTCTTGGCGTTCTCTCTGGCGAGGACGATCTCTGGCGTCTCTGTGACTGAAGACATCAGGCCTCTCATCAGCTTGGAGTCCCAGCAGTAGTGCAGCTGGAGGGCGACAGAGAGCTGCTTTAAAAACACTGAGTCAGTATGAATTACTGGTTACTGTTCAGAAGATATTAAAGCTGTATTTGGATGGGACAAAATCAAAGTGTGTGTGCTCACAGAGCTGATGTGTCTCTGGTTGGCTTTGACTCTCTCCATCTCTGGGGTTGACTGTAGACTGTAGCTTCCCTTCAGACGCGCTGCTTCGTCCTTATACTTCTTCTATAAGGAGAAAAGGAACGAGTTAGAAGCTCTCTTTTTTCACTTCCCACAATCGATTTTTTACCTACACAGACACACGCACACACCTGGCTGTAGATGTCTTTGAGGTAGGAGGCGTGCAGCAGTTCAGGAGTGTCTGTAACCGTCCCGTACGAGTTTTCTCTGAGCTGCTGCTTGTAGGACTTCTGACACACACACACACACACACACACAGCTCATTTGTTATGAGTGTAATGATCTGAAGGCTGTTCCATATCTGGTCGTCAGTTTAAATGATGGATACTTTTTTATGTCATCCTAAATGCAGTGATGTGTTTATTAAAACATCTGTTTTAACATCTCTTCATAAGAAAATGTGAGAGTTGAGTCAACAGCTGTAGAATATATGTCCAGTATATATCTGTAGACCAAAGTTAAAGAATCCTCCAGACACCTTTGTGCTAATTCCAATCGTTTAACAAACCATGAAACTTTATTATTTTTAGAATTTATTATATTTCCAGGCTCTCCAGACCTACTGAAATACTATTATTGGTAAGGGGAAACATATACTTAAAGTAATCTTTCACATACAGCAGAAAACAGCTGGCAAGGCAGATTTTGACTAATTAAAAATCTGAAAAATTAAAGTCACTGATTGAAATTAAAAATAACCTTTGTAGAGATATACAGCTATGAAAACGTCAGAGGTACCTGGCTCTGGATCTCTGAGGCTCTCTTGGCTCTTTGGATCTCGAGGACGTCGGCGCTCAGCTCCATGCCTTTACCCACAATCTCCCTCTCTAAATCCCTGCGGTACTCCTTCTGCACACACACACACACACACACACACACACCACCAACACCACACATCAACACTTGTTCTTTTTAAGTGTGTGTGTGTGCGTGTGTGTTTCTGGTGTGTGTTTTACCTGGTTCAGTATCTGATTGGCTTTTTTAACCCTCAGCAGCTCAGGTGTTTCCTCCAGCCCGATGCCGGATAAGCCCCGCCCCTTCACTTCCTGCTCCAGGTCCTTCCTGTACGCCTTCTACAGAGAGAGAGAGTGGGCCAGAGAATGAATCAATACTGGTAAATGGTAAAGGTTTTCATCCTGATACATGATCAGTTTGACTTTACTTAATGCATGACGGATTTAGGGAATTAAGACATCATACAGCCTCTACAAACCCTTAAAATAAGTAAAATACTTCATACTTTCACCTCTTAAAGCCTCTAAAAACCCCTAAAATAAGTAAAACACTGGATACTTTCACTAGTATGGCTTCATTTGAGTCACAAGCCAAACAGTTTGGGAACCACTGGCATAAAGTATATATATTACCTCGCTCAGCAGGCTGCTAGCGTGGCAGGCAGTCAGGTATCCAGGTGTCTGGTCTACATCAAGCATGGCTTTCCCCTTTATCTGCTCCTCATAGTCCCTCCGATACTCCCTCTGAGAGAGAGAGGGAGAGAGAGAGGGGGAGAGAGAGGGAGAGAGAGACAGAGAGAGGGAGAGAGCTATCAAATCATCTGAACACACACCGACACATTTCTGTCACTTGTTTTTCGAAGAGATGATCTCCATGTCTCTTTATTGGCCATATTTTGTGTTTTAGAGGTTTTGATTATGGGGCCTCGTCTGAACTCCATATACAAGTCATTTCTGAGTACGATTTCTCTCCCGGTGCCGTCCGGCTGCATGGCAGTTTCCTGAACAGCCTCCATGTCTTTCCAGTTAAGAAATAAGAAGACGAGAGCACTTTAGATGCCTCTAACCCAAGAAAAGAGAGAAGCTAACCATGAGCGAGTGTGTAAAAATAAAGAAACACACACAAACACTCTTTGACTATTTATCATCTTCTAGAAGCTCATATTTCATCAGTTTGCATCAGAGTGCAGAGATACTTTGTGCCCTGCAACAAACAGGAACTGAGAGAAGAGAGCGTTCTACCTCGCTTTGCATCTTCTGTGCTTCTTTAGACACTCTGTACGTCTGAGTGTCTCCGAACTCCATCTGAGAGCGACCTTTGTTCCTCTCATACTCCTCTCTGTACTTCACCTGAAACAGCAAACACGCAGAGTCATTCCTTTACTGATAAACAGAGAGAAGGAGAACATCAACAGAGAGGAAGCAAAGGCAGCATCGGGGTGTAGAACCTTGCTGTGAAGCACCAAGTTCTCCTTGTGGTGGAGCTGTTCAGCCGTGTCCAGACCGATGTGGTACTGAGCCTTCGTCTGCTCGTACTTCTTCTTATACTCCACCTGAACACACACACACACACACACACACACACACACACATCTGTACTTTCAAACTTGTGAGGACCATCATTCACAAAACACACTAAATTGCATTAACCGCCTCGTAGCACACATTATCTGTCTAATATATGCCGATGCACATACTGTACACTGGCTCATGTGTTTACACTTATGTATTGTGTTGTGAAGCAGGTGAATGGTGGCGTCGTACGTTACTCTGCAGTTTGCTGGCGTGCAGAACGTGTTCCAGCTGCAGGAGGTTCGGCAGGTCTGAGGAGCCTTCTGGTTTCTGGTTCTGGTTGGTCTTATACTTCACCTGGAGGACGGACAGAAGACGTGTCCATGTGTTGTGTTAGTGATGATCTTTCCAACAGCATCCTCAGCAGATTAGTAGTTTTTTGCTCTTCGAGATATTACTGTAAGTCTTGAAGAGCATTACTTAATATTTTTGTGCATGTTTACTTGACTGACAGCCTATCACACCCCGGCACAATGACTACCTCTTGCTCACTCCTCCATCTTTGCTAAAATTAGGACTTTCTGGCTCCAGTAACTGACAGAGATGGTGGCGAGCAGTAAACCCATCCTCCAGGCTTCCAAACATCACTAAACACCTGAGGGCCGTGTTTTTATCTGCGGTCTGTGGACACAGCTCAATAAATAAATAAATGTCCCTAAAAGTGAACTCTTCATTCGATTTCCTCACACATCCACATTTCTTTGATGTTCTCCCTCGCTGATTTGGTGCCTAAACCTGCTCCAGATCGAGCCACTTTTGCCAAATTCTCTCAGTGAAAACCTGCGTTCAGAGAGCTGCCTGTGTATCGAGATGCTGAGAGTCCTTTTGCTCGTTAAGAGGCTTTTCTGAAAAGCAGCTCTGAGTGAACGTACAGCGTTCCTCAACACCAGGCAGCGTTCAGCACAACAAGCTGTTACGTAACGTTGTGAAGTGGAAAGGCTCTTTTCTGTGGCTTTGTGGGCAGCAAGCTGACGAAAACTGTGTGTGTTTGTGTGTATCTCAGCTGCTGGGTCATCTTTATGTGCATTTGCATGTAGTGCATGTTTGTGTATAAATGTGTGTGACGTGTATGTGGGTGTCCAATGTGTGTGTGTGTGTGTGTGTGTGTAACTTCTTCAACTTCTCCAGCTCTCATCCTACAATCCCTCTCCATTTGCCTTACAAAGGTTGCCATGGTTACGCCCACACAACAGACTGAGTTTTAGAGTCAAAGTGAATGAGACACACACACACACACACACACTATAACAGACACAGTTTGTTCCTCTCGGACTCGTTCATCTTGACGGCTGAATAGAAAACATAAACGTCTTCAGGTGAACTGGAGGAAACAAATCCGATTATTCGGATAAGTTCTGCTGTGTCATGATAACAAATATGTGACACGGAAGTTACATAAAAACAATCTGTGGTCTAAGTAACAATAATAAGTGCTGCTGCTTCACCACAGAAACTGTGTGGATTCGTCCTGACGGCTGCGAACACGCCGGCTCCACCTGAACAGGACAAACTGTCTCCTAAGCATCTAAACAACAAGATCTGAACCTCCAGCTCCAAGAAGACGTTTAGCTAGTTTACTGACATCATTTTACAGGATTTTAGAGTGATAAAGTCCTCAGAAGTCAGACAGTAAACTCTTTAGTGTGCCGGACTGACCAGCTGACTGTGATGATGTCTAAAAACAGCAGTCAGGTGCCCGTAGATGCATCAAAATAACTATTGGTTGCTGTAATAATTCCTCCTGTCCATACAGTCTGGAGTGACCCCTTCACACCACTCTAATGTAAGAAAAGAGTCCTCGATCTGTGTATGCATCACTGCTAAAGTTCACCTGAAGCTTCGAGTGTAACAAACAAGGTAGTATCTTCCAAATTTACAGTTTCAAGGCCTTTACACTCACATGTCAACATATTTTTTCAAACTGTTGTTTTTGTCATGAATACTTTCACACAGAAAGCGGATATTCCCGCACAGAAAAAGCGACGTAAGTATTTTTCGGAACAGGGTTGATTTTTCTGAGCTTTCACACGGCGAATAAAGGCATCAACCAATCACGTTGTGCGGAACAGACGTCACATAACAACTCCGGACCTGTTGATTGTTTGTTCTCATCAGCCTGTATTATACGACAAAGGACACAAACAAAACACAAGACAATGAACTCAAAGCTAACGTGAGGAGCAGCAACGCCAGATGCAGGATAGTGAGTAGATTAGTTTACGTTTGGATGTAGTGGAGTAAATATTCGCAGGCGAGTATTTTGCATTTTTGTGTTTATTCGTTACGTCCCTGGTGTGTAAAGGCCTTTAGTCCGATATTCCCTCTTTGTGTCATTTCCCCTTCATCCCTCATCCAGAAAACAGACGCATGAATCACAAATAGGGAACCTTGTACTAAAGAAACACACAAAACTGCATGTTTAAGCCCATTAACTACAACTCCAGGATCCATTTGCATGGTTGCTTGAAATACTGAACTATTAAAGATACATATATTTCATTCACTTTATGTGGTAAAAGCAGCTACTGTTTTCACAACTCTCCTTTGTGGCACAATTAGGTTCCACTCCCACATCCAACATTTGAGAGTGGGCTGCAGAAAAGAATTTAAATTCATGATCTAGTAGCCGCACAAAAATAAAGCTTTCTGTTCACTGTGATGCCATGGCTATAGTATATATAGCGCTCAACTTAAAACCACGTGACGCCGATCATGTGACCACGTGATTCACTCACCTGACTGGCCAGAGCGGCAGCAGCTTGTGTGTGTTTGAAGGAGAGACAGTCCAGCGGGTTGTAACAAGGCCTCTGGCCCTTTAACTGTCTGTCGAAGCTCTCCTTATACTTCACCTGCAGGAGAGAGAAAGAGGTCAGCAACACCTCATACAGACTGGTGATCTGTCCTGAATGGTTCCCTATCATCTGCCCAATGCATGCTGGGTTGGCTGTGTGTGTGTGTGTGTGTGTGTGTGTGTGTGTGTGTGTTACCTGGCTGGCCAGTTTGGAAACCTCCTTGGCGTGCTGGATGTCAGTTCTGGCCAAAAGATAGCCGTCAGTGTAAACTGGCAGCTTGGTGTTACTCTTATAGGCAACCTGTGGAAATCACACACACACACACACACACACACATAATAAAAAACAATGCTTATGTATGGTAACAACATACACACTAACATACAAACACCAACACACAAAGACAATGCATGCAGACACACACTCCAACACACACTTCGACTTAGTATACGTCTGAGGACACACACACACACACACACACACACACACACACACACACACACACACTCACAAATAATTAAAAAAGACACATAAAAAGGACACACACATGCACTGGTATCTTGAAAAATTAAAGAGACATTATAGTCATTCTTGTGTAAGATGTTTGACACTCTCTCTCTCTCTCTCTCTCACACACACACACACACACACACACACACACACCTTGCAGGACACTCTTCCATAATGACAGTTCAGTGTTGACAGCAGAACGTTTTCTATAATTAATCAGCAGTTCCTCTCAGAGAACAGCTGGTGAACGGGACTGTTGTCATGGAAATTAATGTTGGAACATGTTCACACACACACACACACACACACACACACACACACACACACACACAGACTCACGTCACTGGCCAGCTTAGCAGCGTTGGTGGCGTTGACGATGTCAGGTCTGTCTGCCACCATGTTGTAGTGATGAAGCTCCTCTCTGCCTTTTCTGTAGCTGACCTAGAGCAGCAGAGGCAGTTAAGACAAAACGCAAAAAGTACAAAGTGCTTTGCAAAATAAAACTGAAACAGACAACAAACAAACAGACAATAGTGCAATTAAATGCAAATTAACAAATAAGAATCCTCATATCATATCCTTAGTGTCTTTTTCCTTTTTTTGTATATCTTTAAACAACCAACAACATGATACACAGTGACAGACAAAACATAATTAAGCACATAAGGGAAAAGAAAAGAAAAAATTAAATTAAATTAAATACATTTATACGCTTGGATAATATAACATACTGTATTTGTGTTACCTTCCGAGAAAAAAAAAAAGCTCAGAAAGGAATAAAAAGTATATGTACATATCACATGCCATATACATACACTTAAACATATATATACATACATGCACTCATACATACATTAATTAATTAATTAATTAAAAAACAAGAATAAAACAAGACACAGTGGTTAGAAACAGGATAAACAGATAAAATGAGAGGGAGCTGAATTAGCTAAAAATGATAAAAGTGGGATTTGAAAAATTATTTAAAGAGGACATAAGCGGATGTCCTCGGGTACGTCCACACTAAGCTGGTTAAATTTGTACATCACACAAACATCTTTTTCTCTCCGTTCAGCCGTCTGTCCAGACTTCTTCTCCCTGTTAAACGGAGCTTTATCAAAACCAAAACCAGGGCTGTGTGGCAGTAACGTTAAGAGAACAAACTTTAGTCGGCACAAACTTTCTCTGTGATTGTTCATTTTAAATGTCAGTATAGACGAATACTGTCACCCCTGGCCCTCAGCCCAGACTCTGGGATGGCTAAGAGGCCACTGCTTGAGAACCTCAGGTCACATGAAGGCCTGTACGGACTTCAGAAGTGTAGCTAGGTGCCTGGTCATGCAACGCTTTAAAAGTTAGCAATAACATGTTAAAATCAGTTGTAAAACAAAGAGGAAGGTGTATCTCATCTCTTAGTTCTAGTTGAAAGACTATTTACAAGTCTGCTGTCAATACTGCACAAAACAAAAAGTCCCAGAAAGATGAATTTTTTGTGCTGCGAACACTAAACTCCTCACAGATGAGCTGGTTGCTGCCCACACGATCACAGAGCAGAGTTACATAACGCTTGTTACATTACACTGAGAAGCACAAACATGTAAGTGTGTGTGTGTGTGTGTATTTACATCGCTCTGGTTCTTGTTGACCTCCATGGCGTGCTCCACCTCCGGCAGTGTTTTCATGTTGGTGTAGCTGGACTTCCCCTTCTCACGATTAAACTTCTCCTTATAGAACTTCTACAGAGACACAGAGAGGGGGAGGAGGTGAGGAAGGCAAGAAGGAAGGAGGTGATTAGATAAAAAAGACAAATGAAAAGAAAGAAAGAAAAGGGAGGCAGTTAAATAAAAGACAGAAAAGATTTACATGATGGATCGAGGGAGAAAATATCTGATGACAAACTCAGCCTGGTGCTGAATAACGAGTGAAAACACGTTCTAAAAATAATCGAGCAGCTTCCAACTGTGAAAATGAGAAATTCACAGCGTGACACAGAAATGAATATGAAGCTGAGTGAAGATTAACAAAGCTGCCGCCATCTGGGTTCAGCTTGAGTTTAAATGATCGTGTTTCACAACCAGGTGATCGGTGATGAGTGTAAAATGCAAAACCAAGTAGTTTGTTTCTGAATTTATAAAAAGCCGATGATGTTTCGGTTGGTAGACCTTCATCAGGGGAAATTCAGGTGTCAAAGAGCATCTTTGCCAAACATAATGTGTATAAAAACCACACGGGACGAGGAGACCAGAGATACTTCATGACATCCATACAAATGAAGGTCAGTGTGTAAACCAAGAAGGCTCACGTCATGCAATAGAAAGTTAAAAGGCTGTGTGGTAGAAATCAATCGATCCGAGGCAGAGTCTTCAGATTCAAAGGAGAAAGACTGCAGAGCAACTGAAGTATACATGAGAATACAACTTCTTATATACCATTTCCTTATTTAGTCGTATTATAAGAACATACCTCCAGTCTTCTCTCATCCTCCCGTCCTATTGGCCACTCTGCTCGTTGCCATGACACCTTCTCCCATCCTACTATCTGATATCACTTATTTTGGTAATATTGGTGGCCAATAGTCTTTGTCCATTGCCAAATTAAATTAATAGGTCATCTAAAATCATGTAATTGTTGGGATTTTTAAAGACTGACTGTATTTAAAAATGTATTTATAAAAATTTCCCCACTGTGGGACAATAAAGGCTTATCTTATTTTTCTTTGGTGCTGCAGATAATAATCAAAATAAATGGTTTGGTGCTGCCCTCCTTCAGCCTGTGGGTCTGAGATCAGTTTTACTGGAACAGCGTTTTGCAGACAGTCTGGGCTGCTGTTGTCTAGGTGGTCTACGTTATACGCTCCAGTTAGCGCTACATTGCTCGGTCAACAGACACGAAAACCAGAAAGCAGCAGACCCGTGCCCCAGTTTCCCCCGAGCTGTGATCTTCTGCCCTCTGGGCCGACTGACACCAACAAACCTCTCATCTGTAAACCGCACAGACCACACTTAAACACTGTTTATCAGACTATCGCCACTCTATCGTGTGAGTTTAACACTTCATTCATTCATTTCAAACATTTCTTCAGATTCCTGGTGGTATTCTATAAGTCTGAATTGAAGGTTGATGATGTTCTAAATTGAGATTTTAGGGGAATAAAACAAAACTATAAACTATAAACTAAACTGAATCCATCAGGCCAGATTTGATTTCCATCCACATCCTGCCATCAGATCAGTGTGGCGTTCATGATCTCTTGCAATATTTAAAACAGTACCGCTGTGTGATTGGTGTCACACAGATTCAAATTTCTTCTGTAGTGCACCAAAATAAAAACACCTGTCCTGAAACACCTGCAGGACTGTCATTAAAGGCTTCAACATGTTGACCAGTATTAACAAACAGGTCTTAAACTCATTACTTACACTTTTGTTGTAAGTAATGACATAAATGTCCTGTTCGAAAGACTCATTACACAAATTCCTCCAGCTGCTGGAGACAGTGAACGTCACCTGAGGCAAATCATTATCATATAATCTGGTCCTTTTTGGTGAAAGGTGGTAAAGTTTTGCTAAAAGTGCTCTGTGTAGGAGACCTGGAGACCCTCTGTCTGGGTGCCCTACTTCAGAAAATGTTAACTCAGTGTCTAATGTCTACAGGTCATTAGTAGACAGCAGCTTAAACCAGAAGCCCCTCAATTGATGATTGATTTACATTATTATTGATATCTATCTTTCTCCAAGTGTGTGAAAACATGGGAAAGTATGATCTTGTATAATTCACCTGTTTGTCCATCATTCGTTTAATGTAAATCCCTTTCTGGTAAACTGAACATCATCACGGTTCTGGTTCTACTTACTCAGTTCTGCTTTTTCATTATGCATTTTCATTTTTAAACTATTTCTTGTCTTTTTTAATACATTTGTACTTATTATTATTATTATTATTACATAATCTTTTATAATTCAATGTATTATTATCGTAAAACAGTCAAGGCTTCTACGTTTCATTGCAAAGGCTCTATTACTGTCTTGGGAAAATCCAAGTAAAACCAATAAATGTCATTCTAAAAACACAATGTCCTTCATTCTTTAAGCTGTTCTCCACCTCTCAGGGCTGCAGGTTACACCTCTCTGTGCGTGGCCACGCCCGTAAACACCAGCTTTATGAAGTCCGTCTGACATCGTGTTACGGTGAAAGTTCAGTTTTCAGCAGTGATCCTGTGAAACGTGTGTCTGCCCCAGTTTATCAGCATCAACCTGACGCTGCTGTTTGTCCTGACTGTGTGTGTGTGTGTGTGTGTGTGTGTGTGTGTGTGTGTGCGTGTGCGTGTGTGTGTGTGTGTGTGTGTGTGTGCGTGTGCGTGTGTGTGTGTAGGCAGTAGGTCAGTGTCTGTGTCCTCAGGCGGTAGAGCAGCTGCTCTCCTTGTTCACGCCTCAGCAGACAAAATGATACTAACACATTACCACTCACACACACACACTCCCTCCGTGTGTGAGTGTGTGTGTGCGAGTGTGTGTGTGTGTGTGTGTGTGTGTGTGTGTGTGTGTGTGTGTGTGTGTGTGTGTGTGTGTGTGTGTATGTGTGTGTGTGTGTGTGTGTGTTAAACTGAGAGCATCTTGGGATGCTGCTGTGTAAATGTCTCCCATTTGCTGTGAACCATCGTCTCTCCTCACCTGCTGCACGCTGAGCTCTTAATTACTCACATTAACAAAATATAAATACCCAAAAGGCTGCTCTTTACTTACTGTGAATTTTTCTTTTTTCGTGGAGCGACTTGTAGCTGCTCCGATAACTTTAAATATCTACTTTTAAAATGAACTTGAATCGACTGTAGGGTTATGCCATTTGATTGAATATAATACCTCATGTGGTTCTCCTTGTATCGAGAGGCACAGTTTGAAGCTATTAAATAGTTTGCAAACAGTAATTTTCTATCTCACGCTGTGGAGGTCACAGAGCTTTGTCAGACTCACGTCGCTCTGCGTCTTGGTCAGCTCTTTAGCGAAGACGGTCTCGATGGTTTGGGGCATCTGGGCGTACAGACTGCAGCCGGCTTCCTTCTTCCCCTCCTCCCTGTATGCTTTCTGCAACACAACACAAAACTTTTTACTGTGCTTACTGGGATTTGTATCTGTGCCAAAACCGAACTTATTAAGTGGATCAGGTATCAGCTGACTGACCCACATTCAATATAGTCTTCTGTGATGGTGTGTTATTATGAGGCTGATGCATTGTAACAACACATATTCATAAACCTTCCAACTAATATAATTTCGATGTGCCCAGTGCCCAGTCTAAAAGGACGCTGGTGTATGAATGAAGAATCAGTTCCACAAAGAGGTTTAAAGATTTTAAATTTGGCGGAAATTTTTTTTTCGACATATGGGCAGATTGGTGGGGTATTGGAAACTGTATTTGGGGAGAAAAGTGGGATCGATGCATCTGTAATTGGATATTTTGGTGTAATTAAAACGACCAAATGGGATCAAAATGATGGCAACTTCTATCTCCTGTCAGAGGTTTAGTGTTACTGTCATTAGGACCACACCCTTTGCTTCCACTCTATCTGCTTTTCTGTTGAAATTATGTGTAGGGTCTAACTGTGTGTATGTAATGTATTCACACTGGAAACTGAAGTATATGAGTATAATATGACATAATATAAAATGCCAGTGTACAGGCTTAAATCACTTGATTTTTCAGTGGGATGCTGATGGACACTGTTGCTCCACTAATTAACACACAACTGAGATGAAGGAGGTTCTGATCACAGCTGATATAAAGTGTTGATAATGATGAAACGGCTTTAAAGATATCGCTGAAACACATTAAAGGACTTTGTACTCGTCTAACAGGCCACGGGATCTTCAGTTTTTGTCTTTAACAAAGTAGATTAACATGTTCGAAGTATCTGATACTGTGTTACCCATGCAAATGTGCGACTGAGTAAACAGAATCTCATACTTGATAGTTTAAATATCAATAATGAAAAAGTGGTTGTTTTGTACCTCGCTGTGCAGCTGGCTCTGCTCCTTGGCATGCTGAGTGTCTTTGGTCTCAGGCAGCAGAGAATACAGACTATTAACCAGCTCCTTCCTCCCCGCCTCCTTGTATTTACTCTGAGAATAACAAAACACCAACATCAGATCAATAACTGCACAGCGACGCAGTGTACGATCCTGCACACCACGCTGCACAGAAATGAGCAACACAACAGATTTCTTTTGTCTTGTGTTGAGTCTTGTATCATCTCCATCATGCTGTCACTGTCACAGAATTTCAACAGATGTTTCTTCTGTAATCAGGTTTTTTAAGACCTACTATAGATAAATTTAAGACATCATGCAGGAAAGTTATTATTATTGTGTTAATTTAGTGCATTTTCTAAACAGGCAAGTGTAGCAGGGGGGTGTTAAGGTTGATGTTGTTTTTTTAGGCATTTTTGTGTTCATTTGCAGTGACAGCTGCAGAGACAGACAGGAAACGCAGGAGAGAGAGAGGGCGACATGCAGCAAAGGATCGCTGGGGTGAGGACTCAATGGCCTTAAGGCTACCTGCTCTACCAGGTGAGCTACCAGGGCGCCCTAACGTCGATGGTTTAATAGAATATAAACTTGTTTCCTGATTACATGAAAATACAGACACAGAATCTGAAATAAACGTTTATGAAATTAAAATTTAAGACCATTTCATGACTTTAATGACCTGCAGGCACCTTGTGAAGCATATTGACAGTTTAAATATTATAGAAGGTAAGATGCTACCATGAAGTGAATGGATAGTCACATTTTAGTGATTACAAAGCAAGAACTAAGAACCTAAAGAGAAGCACAAAACAGCAAGTGTTGCGAGTTAGATTCATAAGTTGGATGAAATTTGCTGATTAATTATTAATCAGTGATGTTTGGGGAAAAACAAATCAAACCCAACGCACAAGCTGTCGTTTTCAGACAAACACACACTAAAATATTCACACTAACACACAGAGTGTGTGTGTGTGTGTGTGTGTGTTTCCCACCTCGCTGTGTGTCTCAGCCATCTCTTTAACAAACTGCGTCTCCAGAGTTTCAGGCAGCAGAGAGTATAACGTGTTGGGCAGATCCTCTTTGTCCTTCTTGTACTTTGTCTACATAAATACATAAATACATAAAGATATAAATATGTGTTTTTATTGTCATCTCCCCTCCTAAAAACAGAAGCTGACATGGAAAAATGTGAAGAAATATACTGAATGCAACGATATCTTAACTTTGACATGTACATGACATGTACAAACACACACACACAGTTACGACCTCTGACCTCACTCTGAAGTTCAGAGATCTGCTTAGCAAACTCAGTCTCTTTGGTCTCCGGCATGTGGTGGAAAACACTGCTGCTGATCTCCTGTCTGCCTTTCTGCTTGTATTTATTCTGCAACAGACAAACACACACATGCACACACACACCAAGATGAATATACAACAAAAATAGGCTGCGTTCACAACAGGTGAGTGTGTTTTGTACTGTTATTTACTCCTGATGTTTGTTTTCTTTTAGCCAAAATGGAAGAATCAAATCAAACTTGAGTCTTCCTCCTGCAGCGAACAGTTTGTCAGGGTTAAACATTTATTTATTTCTATGAGCAAAATTTAACCTTTCCACTACCAGAGAAAATGAACCACAGGTGTGATCACACCTTGTAACCATCCACCCACCTCGCTCTGAAGCTCCATGGCAGCTTTAGCAAACTTCATCTCTTCCGTCTCCGGCAGCAGAGAGTACAGGTTGGTGCTGCGCTCCTTCTTACCTCCTTCCTGGTACTTCACCTGGAGAGGACAGAAAGGTCAGAGACTGATACTGGACTGACACCAGGTTCTGTTCCCACGAAACAAGTTGTTTTCTATGCCTTCATCCAGTCCGGTGGTCCCAAGCCACAGTAGGTTTGTAGACAAGAGTCCCTGATGATTCAAAGGAAAATCCAGAGACTGTTTTGGAAACTCCTATGTGCTGAAATGAATAGAAACTGGTGGATGCTGGGAGGTTGGTAAAATGCATTAATCAGTGTAAAAAACAATTGTAGGGTTTGGAAAATGGTCTGCAGTAATGTGCAGTAGGTGTAATTTGTCGTAAATACACTAAAACATGAGAAAACACTGGTATGATCCTTGAAATGTGGATTATAAAAGCTTTTTCCTGACATTTAAATGACCTGCAATGACAACAATCCTTCCTTCCTGTTGTTCTTTCAAGTTCGAGTTTATGTTTCCAAAGTACAGTCTCATACAAAAGCAGAAAATAAGTTCCCCACTGACACAAACAAGTGTCCAACTCTGTATCTATTAATCCAAACAGGTGAGTGTTTGTGTACCTGACTCTGCAGCTCAGTAGCCTCTTTAGCGTGTAGCGTCTCCAGAGTTTCAGGTAACTGGTGGTACAGACAGCTGCTCGCCTCCTTCCTGCTCGCCTCCTTGTACCTGGCCTGAAGAAAACATCACCTGTTTTAGCTCGCAGGTCGCAGCCGGTGCTGCAGTTAGTGAGGATGTTGGTGTTGATTTAGCTCTGCACTTCCTTGGGCGAAATCATCTCTGCCGTGAGCTAACAAGTATCATATCCAAGTAACAGTACACAGGACAGACTGTTCTCCTATCGGCCCTCGTAGCAAACAAGTTGTTCTCACAAATCAGATGCACCAAGGAAGATAACAAAGAACTCAATCAAGATATTACACTGATATTACATAATGATAAATTTTGCTCTCACATACAGCTCTTCACTTAAGAATATATATATACTGTATATATTACTTATTTTTAATGTGAATTTCTATTTTATATTTATGATTGCTTGACTTTTACTTGTTTTTCTCTTAATTTGTTTACATTGACTGTCATGCACCACAACACCAAGGCAAATTCCTTGTACGTGAAAACCTACTTGTTTCTCTTATTAATGAGTTATTAATGTTTGACTGTTTCCCTTTAATGGTGCTAAACTAGGCAGTTAAGGTACTTTAGGTGGTACAGTGGCTCAGTGGTTAGACGGGCCTCACTCGTCTCACCTCGCTCTGCAGCTCAGAAACTGTTTTAGCGAACTGAGTCTCAGCAGTTTCTGGCAGCTGAGAGTAGAAGCTCTGCGAGAGGCTCTTCATCCCGTCCTCCTTGTATTTACTCTGGACAGAGAGGCAGAGGACACTGAAGACACTGAGACAGACAACATCAAACTCATTCTGACATTCAGACACTCTGCTAACATCCTCACGTGCACCTCTTATTGCAAGTGTGTGTGTGTGTTCTTTACCTCGCTCTGCAGGTCGGACATCTTGGCGGCGAGCTGCGTCTCAGCCGTGTGCGGCAGCTGAGCGTACAAACTGGACGACATGAACTTCTTCCCGCTCTGCTTGTACTTGTTCTGAAGGAAACAGCAGCAGGTGGAACAAAAACAAGCTGACTTTTCCGTAACCAGTACCACCTCCTGCGATGTCAGACTAAATCAGGTGTCTTTGGATTTGGCTATTTGAAGGAGCAAACACTACATTACCCATAAGCAGCATCATCACACAGGGTTTCTTTTCCACCAAGAGAAAAATAACTGATGAAAGGTTTTATAATTGATTCTTAAATTTGAGGATTTGCTGTTTTTATCTTAGTGTGAATTTAACATCTCTGGGTTGTTTTGACTGTTGGTTTAACAAAGTAAGCAATCAGAAGAAGCTAATGGCCGCCTCCTGTAGACTAACTGTGAGCCAGTGAAGGAATGAATAAATGTATGAGCAAACTAATGGTGTAAACCTCAAACCGCCACTTTCAGCTAGTGGAGGCCCAGAGAGAAAGCAACATTCATGGGAGACTGTATGACATTTCCATGATAACAGACTCTCAGTTTTCTCAGTTCATAGCTCATGATTGCTGTTTTTCTGCTGAATATTTGAGCTACATTACATAAATATAATGCTGACAAAATGTTGCTGTTGCTACAAACAGCATTGCAAATATCCAACGGCATCTAGCGAAGTGTCTTCAAAGCGCAAAATATGATTCATTCATTAATTCTTTGAAGGGTAACGTTGCACTCAGTTCGAGCTTCAGACAGTGAGAGCAGGTTTGTTGCATGTGTCATATCTGTCTTTACATGAACTAACATCAGAACAGTCAGCGGCTTCGTGACAGTCTGACTGTTCATCTCAGCCGCTGCAGGATAAAGTGAGTGACGGTGAATAATAGATGTGTGTACCTCGCTCTGCAGCTCAGTAACCTCTTTAACGTGCTGCGTCTCCAGAGTCTCAGGCAGCTGGTGGTACAGAGAGCTGCTGGCTTCTTTCTTTCCTGCCTCCTTGTACTTGACCTGCAGGAAAACACGTTTTTATACATTTTACGCCTTCTCCTTCACAGCAAATACCACATTACGCGAGACGACGATACATCTGCAGCTGTTGGCTTTTATTCAAGATTGTTTCATTGTTAGGGAAAACTACTTGCTTTGAAAATAACTTATTAATATTCTCTCTGTTTTGTCTGTAGATGCCAGATTGACATAAAAACCAAAACCCAGGAACTGAAGGTGAAGAGGCACCAGAAGAGAACAGATTAAACAAATGGAGGGAATGGGGTGAGAGATGAAAAGCTGACGCATTTCTCATTTTGTTCAAAAGAGAATAAATACACTCTGAATGTGTCTCAGCAGCAGAAGAAGAGGAGGAGGAGGAGGAGGAGGAGGAGGAGGAGGAGGAGGAGAGAGGCATCCAGCAGCTCTGAATGTGTTTCTGATAACAAGACCAGAATAGACAACAGCGGTCAGTTTATCTGCAACCTTTTAACATGTTGGAGTGCCTGAGATGGAGCACACACTCCTAACTTTGTCTCTTAGGACGTCACACTGACGTACATACATTCCCTAGAGACTTAAACTAACTTTAAAGGTGTTATTCTACATTTTCCTATTGTCAACAAATCCCCAGAAAAGACAGAAACCAACAGCACGTTAGTCCGTCTCTCAGTCCGGTCTGACTTCCTGTCACATTTGGTGCTCTAGTGAGTATTTGGGGCAGCAGGACGGTGTGTGTGGGACTGAGTCATGTGTTCATGGTGATGAAGGAACAACAGTGAGGCTCACTGATGTGTTTTTAATAGTTTTCTATGGCTCAGAGGAAGAAGAGATATCAGGCTGTGATACACACACAATACTTGCTAGGAGATACATAAAAATAGAGAATACTGGCAGTCTTGTGAATTATTGGTTTACTTTGTGGGGACCAGCTTTTACTCCCCATAATAGATTTATGTCCTCACAACATGATCAATAAGAGTAAGAGTTTCCCACCTCGCTGTGTGTCTCAGCCATCTCTTTAACAAACTGCGTCTCCAGAGTTTCAGGCAGCAGAGAGTATAACGTGTTGGGCAGATCCTCTTTGTCCTTCTTGTACTTTGTCTACATAAATACATAAATACATAAAGATAAAGATTAAAGATTGTCTACAAACAAAAAAAGGAAAAGTTGATGAAAACAGTTATTGCATCTTCCACTTGTTCCTTTTTTGAACCACTGAGTTATGGTGTGAAATTCACTCAGCTGTGTGTGTGTGTGTTTAGATTATCGTCACGTATGTCATAAAACGTCTACACCATAAAAAAACACATAAACCACCTTGATCTAAAAATCTAATCAGTTTATTCTTTTACATAAAAATGTACATTGTACTGTTGATATTTAGTGAAAACCTGATACAGACCAACAAACAATTAGTGCAAAAGAAAAATTTCGTTTAATTCCGACATTTGCAACGATAACAAGAGTTAAGAGAGTGACTTTAAAATGCTTTTCTTTACAGCTGTTGATTAAAAACTCAGCAAACCTGAAACCCAGTGCCATGGATTAACACAAGCTAACAAATTATTTATCCAATCTAACAAAATAGTTTTACTGCACTTGAATACACACTGTAAGATCCCCCTGCAGCCAATGTGTGTGAGGCATTCAGGGTCCTCACCTCACTCTGTATCTCTGACATCTGCTTGGCAAACTGGGTCTCTGCCGTCTCAGGGAGGAGTGAGTACAAGTTCTTACCGATGTCCTTCTTCCCCTCTTCTTTATACTTCACCTACGAAAGAACACACAGCTTACTTTACTCTACAGATACCTTCTCTCTTCAGATGTGTCTGTCAGGGTGTTCCTCACCTCGCTGTAAATGTCTCTCAGCTCTTTAGCCAGCTGTGTCTCTGTGGTTTCAGGCAGCTGGTGATACAGAGAGCCGCTCACCTCCTTCCTACTGTCCTGCTTATATTTCACCTACACAAAGATGGCGGCACAGAGCGGAAATGACACAGAATGAAGCCTTTCTGATCAGGTTTCAGCTATTTTTAGTAGCCAGTAATGAAAACTGTACAAATATCCAAATAGTTCAGTTACTTCAGTTACAACAAATCAGGGTTTGAAGGTGTGAAGGAGGTGTTATCTTTTCTATCTGCCTTTCTAGAGAAGGCTGAAGATAAACCAAAATAGGCAGCTCACTGGAGACAGCAACACTTTCCCATTAACTGTCGACTCCCACTGGATCCTGCATCCCTTCCTGCAGAGGTGAACACGGGCCTGGACCTGAACACATCACACTGTATCTGCACACACCTGACTCTGCAGCTGGGAAACTTCTCTGGCGTGCAGAGTGTCCAGAGTCTCAGGCAGCTTCGAGTACAGAGACCTGGATGCGTCTTTCTTCCCCGACTCTTTATATTTGGTCTAGAAAACAAGACAAAACATCATTTAGTGCAAAGTGAACAAATTCCATCTGATGGAAGTTAAAAAGTAACTCGACGGAACACCACCAGTAAAATTACAATTTCTTTAAACTTTCATTGCGTCACACAGAAACGAGATTAAAACAGAAGAATCATCAACAAACTAATGAGAACAGAAGTCCTCCGAGCTTTCCCATGACTTTCCTTCTTACAGGAAATCATTGGAAAGTCATTCACATTCAGCAGGTGGCTTTAACTTTGATCATAATAACATACTGCAGTTATTTAATGGACTTATATCTTGACGTACCTCACTCTGTATTTGAGAAACAGCTTTGGCAAACTGGATTTCGCTGGTCTCTGGGAGCTGGGAGTAAACACTGATGGTCTGGCTCTTCTTCCCACTCTCCTTGTACTTGTTCTAGACCCGACAAGACAGGATATTTTATCAAACCCTCCATGACGTCTTTTTTTCTAGTATCGTAACAGTTAGCTTGCAGTAGGTGCATGTCTTCTTCAAACTGTGTGTCTTGTATTTTGACACACTGTCTTTAAAGGTTCTGGCCTGAGCTCCAGGTTGGTTTACTCTGACTGGAATCAGAATCTACAAACACCAACATTTTTCTTTCTAGCTTTCTAGTTTTCATCATTTTCCCCTTTTTTGTCTTTGAGGTGAACTTGCAAATTGGAGTTTCATAGTTGTAGTGATGGGAACTGTGTGAGGCTCATTGAGCTTTTTCTCTCTGTTACCAAACAACAGGCTCGGCTGGACTTTGGCTCTCAGCAGAAGAGAGAATCCCTCTGTCTGATCTTTATTCTACAAGAGTTTGTAAATTAAAGTGCTTCTACAGCAAGAAGAAAACCGAGCACAAAGTCTGAAGTACCACAAACACACTCAGCTCTGGCTGTAAATGATTGGATTTGATCCACGCATCTTAAAGCAGCAGCCGATACTTAAAGTGTTTGAGTATTTTAGCTGCTGTAAACTGAATTTGGATTAAATGCAGCCTTTGTGAGACAGTGGTGTCTGTACGGCCCTGCAGGTCGGTGGTGGAATCTAACTTTAGTATTTCCATTTTATGCTACATTATTCTTTTACTCTACTACATTTATTTGCCGACAATAGTTACTGGTTACTTTGCAGATTCAGCATCTTCGGTTGACATGCTGATCTGCTGTGTGTTTGTCACGTGTTAGCTATAAAAGTTGTATTTGTTTCTGATGTTTTGCACTCACAGGGAGCTTTTTCTGTTTCTTTCCATCACATACTCAAATCAAAGCAGATGTAATTTTTCCAGAAACAGTGCAAAGTCTTGTAATAAGGTAAATGATCGTGATACCAAGAGCAGAACAACCAGCAAAATCCCTTCATGACAGAAGCAAAATGTAAACGATAAAGAAGAGAAGCAGAAATTTCAGCTGATTTAAAGAACAGTAGAGTAGTGTGTGTGTGTGTGTGTGTGTGTGTGTGTGTGTGTGTGTGTGTGTGTGTGTGTGTGAGTGCGTGCGTGCGTGCGTGCGTGCGTGTGTGCTGTACCTCGCTCTGTATCTCCGTCATCTCTCGAGCGAACTGTGTCTCTGAGGTTTGAGGCAGCTGAGAGTACAGAGACGACGTCGTCTCCTTCCTCCCTTTATCTTTGTACTTTTTCTGCAGAAAACCAGTGAATGTGATTCATCTCCAGTGAAACCAGTCTCACTTTCACACAAGCATCTCTCTCTCAAATTCAATTTAAATGTGTTTTCACACGTACCTCTATTGGCGTCTCGCCTTGCAGATGTTTTTGGTTTTCAAAATATGATGATTCATATAACTTATGTTTTAACTGTATATTATGGGCTGCCCAAAACTCCTCTACAATATTGGAAACGTTCAAAAAGAGAAGGAGTTATTAGTTGTTAGAGTTAGTTTTGGATATTAATTTGATCTGTTTTTATGCCCCTAACCTGTGGAACTCACTGCCTCTGGATATTACAATCTTTTCAATCTGGCTTTTAATTTGCAGTAATGTTACAGCCTCAGTTTTTAAGTTGTAATCATCATTTTTATCCCTGGTATTTATTTTTTTATTTTATTTATTGTCAAAATTTTATTGTTTTATTATTGTCATTTTCAGTCTTGCAGAAATTGTTTTTGCTTTTATTTCTTTCTCTGTGAAGCACTTTGGGCTGCATGTCTGTATGAAAGGTTCTATATAAATAAACACCTTGTTATTCTCAGTGTCCTACCTGAGAACACACCAGACAATCATTTCAAGTTATTTATGAAGGATTTTGCTTTTTATAGCAAAACAAATGCTCACAGTCTCGTGGTCGAAGCCGAAACAGAGGATGAAGTTGTTTTTGTCATGAAGACGGTCACAGCAAAAAGCTTTGACTGAAAACGTCTCTGTGTTTTTAATTCTTTCATTTATTTGATTATTTATTTCTACTTGTCCACAAGATCATCTGCCATCATCTCTCATTTGCGAGTTGTTCTGTTGTTTATTGAGCTGATACAATAAAATAAAGTTTAAAAAATCCCATTGACTTCCAACTGTCTGCATGTCATGATACTGCTAGAGGAACCTGAGTGTGTGTGTGTGTGTGTGTGTGTGTGTGTGTGTGAGTGTGTGAAAAAAGAGATTAAAAAAGAGAGAAAGGAGAGAAAGAGCGACAGATAAAGGGAGGAGAGAGACTCACTTCGCTCTGTAGTTCAGTCACTTCCTTGGCGTGTTTGGTCTCCAGAGTTTCGGGCAGTTTGGAGTAAAGAGACGACGCCGTCTGCTGCTTCCCAGCCTGCTTGTACTTCACCTGACACACACACACACACACACACACAGTAAATGACCACTTCCTGTACAGTCACACGGTCCACCACAGTCCTTCCAACAACTAAAACTATCTTCTTTTGTTCTTTTGACCGCCGTTATCTGTTCTGTTTCCTATTGGTTGTTGATATAGCAACCATTCTGTGACATCATCATCAGGTTTATCAGCTGTTGGCCAATAGGATTTCAGCTCCACGCCCTGTTTATTAGTTTATATTTGTGCTGGTGTGCTGCTGGTGTTTATTAGCTTGAATATGAAGAGGTCCGGACGGTCTACAGAAGAGCTAAATCCAGACCTCCTTATCTCTGAGCGGTCCCCCTCTGCACCTTAAACATCCGACACACTGCGAGATCACAAAGTCACATATGGCAACCAGCAGAAATACACTGAGACTCTGACTGCTGCTGTTAAAGGACCGTACCGCTGTTTTTGTATGTTTTCACGACTACAAACATCCTAAAAAACTCCTGTGTGCTACTTCACCTGTTGGTGTGACTCACTAGAAATCAGCGCAGCAGAAAAAGCACATCCAAAACATTCAGTGCAGCTGCAATATAATTAAATTACCAACTGATGCCTGAATTCATCTAAACAATGCTGCATCTCTCTAATGAATGGATAATATGCACATCAAGACAGTAAAGAACAAAATGTATATCCCACTTTGCTCTCATGCCATGATGATGTTCTTTTCTTTTGTAAAGTATGTTTAAATTCGCACAATGACAAGAAAGAGAAATAATTAAATGAGAAATAAATTAAAATGTCGGTCCAATTTATTCCATCTGCTGCTGAGACTCCTGATACCAACACGAGGAGTCTGACGTCATTTCTCTTGTTCTCTGTTCATCATCCAATCACTTGCTGATCACTTCATCTTCTTTGAAAACAAGGAGGCCCAAAGGACAGTAATATTATATCCTGTGTTTGGATCAAACCTTTAAAATGATGCTTTGAGATCAATAAGCAACAGAGTTGTTACCTCGCTGTGTGTCTCAGCCATCTCTTTAACAAACTGCGTCTCCAGAGTTTCAGGCAGCAGAGAGTATAACGTGTTGGGCAGATCCTCTTTGTCCTTCTTGTACTTTGCCTTAAGAGGAGATAAAATAACCAAAAAAATATATAAACGCAGAAAATCCTGCAGGTACAGAAAAAGATCTCAGCGTTTCAGGAGCATCGCTGCACCTCGCTCTGGATCTCTGACATCTGTTTGGCGAAATGCATCTCTGCGGTCTCAGGGAGGAGGTGGTAGAGCGACGAGGACGCTTCCTTCTTACGTCCCTCTTTATATTTCACCTGCATCACGAAACAGACACACAAGTCATGACGCAGGTCTGCAGGCAGCACCACAGAATACACTCACTGAAAGGCTGAAAGTGATTGCAAACAACGGACGTGAACGGATGTGAACAGGTTTTTCTCTAGATGGCAATTTTGCACTTGAAATTGTATGATATTTTATTGACTTAATTTCAATGCGATAAAAAGTTGTCTTGGAGGCAGCATCTATCGCTGGTTAGAGGAACTGCAGCTTCAAACATTTAAGCGTTCATTGTCGCCTAAGTAACATTTTATTTTTGGGACCTCCTCCTCCTCCTGCACTGATATGAGGCTGTAGCGGAGCCTTTGTAACAGCTCAACCAGCCCAGCAGGGACTCACACACAGGGAAATCATGTTCATGTTCTTTTCCCAAAATCTGAAATGTTGATTCTCAATCACCTTCTGACTGTAAGTAACGAGGTCCTGCAGTTCTGGCTTCTTCACAAGACACATTTCTGTATTTGTGTTTCTGTCTGTGCCCTTCTTACTGGTCTGAAGTGGGTGGGACTTAATATCTGAATCTGATTATGTGATGACATCACACATGGTGGGTCGTTTGGTCGCTGTCAATCAAATCTGACCCACTCACACAGTCCTGATGAAGCAGATCAGCTGAGTTTATGAGGGTTTATGAGGGTTAAACTCTTAATAATAATGTTATAAGAATGTTTTCCTTCAAACCTTCTGTTTGTTGCTTATTTAGGAATATTTACTGTTTTGGAGAAAATCTTGATAATTGAAACCAAGTTTTCATCTGCTTTAATGCTATGAACAGGGTCGTTATCCTGTGAGAGCGCTTCACTATGATCCAGGTAGTTTTTAATACGGCCGCCCACCTGGACTTTTCTTACAGAGGGACTTATTAGTGCTGTTGTGTTCAAGCACAGCAAGTTAAAACCAGTTGAACTGCTGAGGTAAAGTGTTTGTCACCTGGCTCTGGAGCTCCGTCACCTCCTTGGCCAACTCAGTCTGGAGGGTCTGAGGAAGGCTGGAGAACAGACTGGACGACAACTCCCTCTGCACGTCCTCTTTGTACTTCACCTGCAGGGACCACACAGTCCGTTTGTGTCCGGGTCATAGAAACAAAACGTTCCTGGACTGTATGGGCATATACTGACACATATAAGACATGTTGCTTTAGTCTTTTAACACACTGTTGCCATTTATTAAGTTTCCTTTCTTTTCTTTTTGACTTTCCTTTAACAGCTTTTTACTGTTTTTGACCTATTTAACATCTGCAGTGTGCAGCTCTTCCCTCATTTTCCTGACAATATTATCTTTGTAAGGTTCTGAAAGAATATGAAGATAAAAAGTCATGTACAGTCAGAAGCTGTTGGGTGATTTTAGATTAAAAGAGTGAAGGGCATGGACGTTGTCCTCGTGCATACAGTAATATAAGTTTGTGTAAGTGTGTGATCAGTACCTGGCTCTGCAGGTGTGAGGCCTGCTTGGCGTGTTGAGTGTCCAGAGTTTCAGCCATCACAGAGTACAGACAGCTGCCGGCCTCCTGCCTCCCCGACTTCTTATACTTTGTCTGAAAAAAACAATTAAACATTTAAAGACATTTGTACATTTTAGTTTGAGTTAACACACGTTTAAAGATGCAGCACCAAAAAATCCACCTGTGTTTTTAGGCTAAATGAGACTGTTGATTCATTTATCCTGTTTGTTGATTAAATGTTTGATTAAGTGATTCTTGATTTGAGGCTTGATCCAAATCCTGTTTGTTTTAATAGAGACTTACTGATGTTTAGGTCTGATGTTACAAATTGTTAAGTTTAGGAATGAAGGTAGATAAATATTAGGTTAAAAAAACATCAAGAATAAACGTCATATTTGTCCCATTAGTCTCTAATCTAACTGTATATGTTTCTCCTCTTGTTTCTCTGCTTCCCTTTAATATAAAGCACCATCAGTTTATTATGTATACAGTTTACTGACAGATCCTTAATGGATTTTCGGTCAAGTTAAACCTCACTGACAACAAAGCAGAGTTACCTGATGCAGCTTTAACCTCACTTATCTCCACATTCCTTCACAAAAAGGACCTGAGCTGTCTTCTGTATGTACTCTATCTGTTCGTGCTTGTAATGCTTTACTAACAATTCTCTATTCTCTCGTCTCACCTCGCTCTGCAGCTCAGAAACTGTTTTAGCGAACTGAGTCTCGGCGGTTTCTGGCAGCTGAGAGTAGAAGCTCTGCGAGAGGCTCTTCATCCCGTCCTCCTTGTACTTGTTCTACAATCAGAGACAGAAACAACAGATTAGAATTAGAAATAACATGATATTAACAATAAACAGCTTGACTGATTTTACCGAATGCAAATGTCTGATGCATGTTTAACAATGAGCTAGCAGTGTTTTTTCTTTGTCAGAGGAACTGAGAGCTCCACAGAAACAGATGGACTCAAGACTGATTAGAAAAGTCACTCATTCATCATAGATTCATTCATTCATGACCAAACACAGCAGCGTCCAGAGTCGACTCACACATGTTCTCCTAACGAACACGCTGCTTCACTTGAGAGACTAACGTGCTACAAGCTGCCACAGAAAGCCATGTGACGTTTCTGCCACGAACAGAAATGACTGCCAGAGACACACATTTGTGCCAGACGATATTTGACAAAAACAGCTCATCATTTCAGTGTTGGCAGTTTGAAAATGCAAAACACTTGCAAAAACACTGAGCTAATGTCTAACGGTTGATTTGAGGTTACTGTTTAATCAGTGGTACCAGAGTTTCACCCAGGAGGCCGCTGTTCGTATCCTGTGCGAAACTTAACTTATTGTTTTAACCCAAACCATGATCTTTTCACAAACCTAACCCCGTAGTTTTGGTGCCTAAACCGAACCACACTGCGACCGCTTCACAACATTAACCACATGTTAGAAAGGCTTTCTGGCAGACGGCCTTTGAGGCAAAACTTCATCTTAATGAGCAAACTCCATCCGCAGACAAATACTCCAGATACTTTCCATTAAGTGGACCATGTGCTAAGCCTTACATTAACAATAACAACCTGTCTCATGTTCCTCTGATCATAGAAAGTTAGTGCAAATGTATCAAAGAACAGATAATGTGATTATTTTTTAAACTATTACTGTTGCATTCTTACAAATGTACAGCGTAATATTTTTAATAATATCTGAAAATGAAACTTCCTCCATTCACACAGCAGTTGTCAAATCTATTCTTTCACATCTACTGTAGATACCACACCGGTACGTAGAACACATTTTACAACAAGTCCCTTCACTGTGACGTTTTTTGTGCTCTTACTCGGCTCTGCATGTCGGTGAGCTCTCGGGCAAACTGGGTCTCCAGAGTGTCGGGCAGCTGGTGGTAAACTGGACACGACAACTCCTTCTTAACAGCTTCTTTATACAAGATCTACAAGACACAGAGGGGACAACATATGGACGCCCAGTGAGGAGGACGAATAAGACATTTAGAATAAAACAACCAGCCTGTGAAACGGCTAAAACATGCAAAAAAACAAAAAAACAAACAAACACTGGGGGTAGGTAGGTTTGCATGTTTTAGCTCTACGACTACAAATTGATTATACTTTACATTTTCATAAAGCACACTTTAATCAACTTAAATCCTGCAAAAGATCAGGGGACTTTAGCTGTTTCCTGTGTTTCAGCTCAAATCTTTTCCTGTTGTTGCGTCCTTGGTTGTATCAACAAGGCAGAGGATTTTTAGTTACATACATTATCAGCTGTCAGGTACATGATGCATGTGTGCATGTGTTTGTGTACCTGACTCTGTAGCTGTGAAGCCTCTTTAGCGTGTTGAGTCTCCAGAGTTTCAGGTAGCTGCTGATACAGAGACGTTGATGTCTGCTTCTTACCGGCCTCTTTGTATTTAGCCTGGAAGAAACAACGAGGAATCACATTCAGGTTTGGTGCTTGAAAATAATGATAAAAGAACATTTCGCCATTTTCACTTTTTTTAAAAAAGAAACACATGTAAACAGTGAGTTTACATCTTGCAGTACTCCTCCAAATCTGCTGTCTGCAGTTATTTCAGCAACACTGGCTTTAGGGATGTCTGCTGGTCTGTCCAACACTTTGGTCCAGAGTTAAATATCCAAGATTCAACCACAGAACAAACTTCACCAACTACAACATTAATCCTGTGAAGCGGCATGTCAGTAAAAAGATTTTCTTTTGGGCATTTTTCCTTTATTTGATGATAACAGTAGAGGGATAGGTGGGAATTACAATCTCATCTTGCATCTCAATAAATTTAAAGTCTATTTTTTTTTCCTGCAAGGATTCCTTGGTCTATCGGATCTTTTTTCCTTCCTCGCCTGAATGCAGAATTATTGTTTCTGCACACAAAATTATGAAAAAGCAGCTTTGGTTGGATTTTGGGAGCAAGTTTAGCTGCTTCTTCAACAGACTCTCCATGGAGACCCAGTCACAGAAAGAGCAGAAATCTGGAAAGATGACGTGGGTATCATTTGGAAAAACAACATCATCTTTCCACAGACTTGTAAGTGTTACCTCGATCCTTTGTCATGTTATGTCTCAGTCACCTCTGAAGATAATTATTAAGATTTGTTTAGTAAATCTGAGAAAGTACAGACTTTATCCTAACTTCTTAAATCATATGAAGTCTGCATGTAATTCTGTTAAAGTGTGAATCACTGAATTGGATATTGAGCAGATAGACAGAACCCACCTCACTCTGCATGTCCGTCAGCTCTTTAGCATGCTGGGTGTGGAGGGTGTCGGGGAGCAGAGAGTACAGGCTGACACTCATCTCTCTCTTGCCATCTTCTTTGTACTTGACCTTGTGATGAAGCAAAACACAGACAGGAGGATGAGAATAAACCTGGTGGAGCACTCACTCAGAAATGAGTTCTCAAATGTTGCCGCAGGAAGAGAAAAAATATGTTTGTGATGCGTAAAATAAACATCTTTGTGTATTTTCAATCAAATATTGATATATAAATACTGTATTCATTCATTACCAAATAAATCTTTGAACTGTGTCATGAAACAAACTACAGCAGGTTCACATGAAGTTTTATTCATGAACAACTGGAAACCATCCGTACCTCGCTGAGCAGCTCCGTCTGCTGTCTGACAAACTGAGTGTCGATGGTTTCTGGCATCAGGTGGTACAGACTGCACGCGTCTTTCTTTAAACTCTGCTTGTACTTCAGCTGGAGCGCACGTGGTCAAAACACACAGTCAGTTCATGAATATAAACCGTTTTTACAGCACAAACATCAGAAGATCAGAGAACAGGATGAAGGAAAAGAAAGAACAATGAAACACATCGACAGCTAAGGAAAGGTGCTTCTTTTGGTGTTTCTTTCACTACAGTGAATCCTCTTTTTCTCTAAACGTGGATCCCATCGAGCTCAGGTCTGAGTCTTTGTTCAGGTTCATGTGCGACAGTTTGAGGTCTGACTTTTTGGTCAGGTATACTTTTATAAGCCTGTAAAGGTAACCAAATTTACACTTTACAAGATAATCAAATAAGACACGAAGCATTCGAGACGGACTGAAAAAAGTCATCCGTGTGTTTGTATTAGCTGATGGATAGTTGTTAGACTGTTATTGTTGTAACCAAACTGCTAAAGTGCACAAGTATTTCTTCTTCTGGTGTTGTTGGCCATCACCATACAGCTTCAGGTGCATTACCACCACCCACTGGAGTGGAGCGGAGCTTGTCCTGATTGGCACACAGCTGGAACTGCAATCAGATTTGTGACTTTGCTAACGGAGACGCTTACATGTGGATCAGTGTAAACAAAAGAGTCCGCCAAAGACAGCTGGACAGATGTTGGCTGTTTTGGTCAGCTGGTGTTTGTGTGTGTGTACCTGACTCTGCAGGTGTGAGGCCTCTTTAGCGTGCTGTGTTTCCAGAGTCTCAGGTAGAGTCGAGTACAGAGAGCTCATCGCTCCTTTCTTTCCTGCTTCTTTGTACTTCATCTAAAACAGAACACACAAACCAAAAAATGAACTTATTGCTTCAAACTGGTTTCAAACCTTCACCTGCTGCAGACGTCCTTTAAAAAAATCAATTTTGTTGAATCAATTTTGCTTAAATTTAGCATCAGCATCGATAATAACCCAGAGGTTTGTGCACAGACTTGTTGCCACCGAGCCTCTGCAGCCAACACTAGAATTTCTGTCTTTTCAACTGAAGTTAGCATTGAGACCTTGACAGATTGATATCAAATATTGTTGAACATGAAGCGCTCACGCAAAAGAGACAGTGAAGTACAGAGTTGTGTGTCATCTGCGTAGCTGTGATACCTGATTCAGGATTTGTTCACCTGGAATCAGCTTTTAAATGAGTTACAATAACACTCCAATGTGTTTTTAAGAAGTGAATCATTTTAAGTGCAAGTTTTGTATCTACTTTGCATACTGCAAGGGCATTAGGGGACATCATCGAGCACAAGAACATCATTTAGGACGTGTATCTTTCTGTAAACATGTTGGTAATATTTTACTGTGAAGACGTCATAATATACCTGGCTCAAAAAAACTCACGAACTACAGAGCCCTGACCGTGTCTTCATGCTGCTTTTCAGCGCTACCAGTGGCAAAGATGAAAGGTAAAAAGAGCGCCTCTTCCTCACCTCGCTCTGCAGCCCTGAGACAGTTTTAGCGAACTGCATCTCAGTTGTTTCTGGTAGCTGAGAGTAGAAACTCTGCGAGAGGCTTCTCCGTCCGTCCTCCTTGTACTTGTTCTGGAAAAGATGGAAACAAAAGAGATGAGATTGATTTATAAACACAGACACAGATGGAAACAAACACTTTATATTAAGGTCCTTGTAATAAGCGTTAGTTAATAGGTAATAAGGCCCTCGTAAGATGCTTATTAACATTATTATGTGCTAAGACTACATAAGTGTTAATAACAGCATCATAAACATGTTTATTGTCAGATTATAAGATATTTATAAGCACTTAAACTTGTTAACAGTTAATAGACTGATTAAGAACATTAATAAAAGCCTTATGAGTTTCATATAATTGTTTATAATAGCATTACAAAGTCCTTTATTGAGTCTTACTAACTTCCCTATTCTGTCAGTGTTAAACCTTTACTAAGCTTTTCTTGCTGCTTTATTAAGGTTAAAAACACTTTATTATTCATTTATTAGCAGTTAACTATGCACTTATTAACAGTTAATTATGCTATTTGTAGCTACCGGATCTAAAGCGAGAACAATGCCTTATTAATGTTAATAAATCCTATATTATGCTCTTATTAACAGTTAACTGTGCTTTCCACAGCTCTCCCATGTGGAATGAGCACTACATGATGTTGTACAGGTTGATAAAATGTGAATAAAAAATGACATATAAATACAAAGGTTTAGCGTTGAAGCACTAAGACACACTTTAAGACAGATCTTTAAAATCCCTTTCCACCATTTTCATGTAAATGGCAGCTGCATGCCGCCACAAAGAGAACGCTTTATAAAACAGAGCCTTGAATGGACTTTTATTTTGATACTGTAATTGTACTAATAATTGTACTTTGTTTGAAAACCCTCCAAAACACTGGTAGAAAACTGGTATCCCATCTTTCCCAGATATTGTTACTGGCTCTTCTCCAATGCACGCTACAAACAGACTCCGACAGCCCTTTGATCCTGTTTCTGATGCTAATCTGGCCTCTGACGAGCGTCTAAGGTATAAAAACATCAGAGAGCATTGGATAATGGGGTAGAGATTATTTATAACTAATCAAACAGCATTCTTACTGCAGCTCTCTGCACATCCAGGATCCCTCCCTCCTGCATGCTGCAGATCTCATGTTAATTTAATCTCACTCCTAAAATGATTGAGGGTGAAGAAATGATGAGTCCCCACATTAGTGTAACTTTGATTTTTTGGTTAAAAATCAGCACTGTTGGCTCAGTTTATGTGACCGAATCTCACACAACAACATTAATGATAGATGAGAAGATATTTATAACGTGAGCGTGGAAGACACTTGTTTCTGATTGTCTGGCAAGTTTCTATTAACGCTGTATTTGGGGAAACCTCTCATATAGTTCCAGTCAGCAGGTTAACCACGCTTCTACATCAGTGCACAAGGTAAACTAAGCTGCCGGTAACCATAGAAACAATACTGATGTGTCACGCTATTTTACTGATTAACTCTCAATTGTACATGTATATATACTTTTTCTCCCATTTTACTGTAAGTATCAGGTTGGTGTTATTCTATATTTTGCTTATGCCATGAAAAGACCCAAACCAACAGCATATCAGTCCGTCTCTCAGGACGTTCTGACGTCCTGTCTGTGGCTCTCACCTCCAAGCCCATTGGTTCCTACTGAAGACTTTAAAAATAGCCTATAAATATATTATTATATATATTTATTTTCTTAAAAAAAGGCTCAGTAATTTCCTAAAACAGCTGGACACTGTAGGAGGAAATAGTGCATTTGTTGGGGACTATTTTCAGCCAACAGAATGAAAATGTTAAATGCTAAAACTGGCCACCTAGACACCATATTGCACATTTTCTTTCTTAACTAGCAATGAAATCACATCCGTTTAAGTGAAAATTTTGTATCTACAGGATTCAGCATACTGTGAAGACATCTGGGGACACCACTAGGCTCTATAACAAAATGTAGGAAGGGTATCTTTCAGTAAAATATTAACTCTTTCAGTCTCTGAACCATACATGCACCTAACCTCATCTAACCTCATCTGAATCTATCTCAATCTCTACGAATCACTTACTGAGGGATGTCATCAGGTAATGAAGGAACATGTAATCTGATGAGGAGTTTCACTGTGTTCAACTCTAGAAATATCTTTACCCACGTTGTGCGACCCCTGGCTGCGATTTTCTTTACCTCGCTCTGCATTTCAGTCATCTCTCTGGCGAAGCTGGTCTCTGTCGTGTCGGACAGAGTGGAGTAGAGGGAGGTGGACATCTCCTTCCTCCCGCTTTCCTTGTATTTGACCTGGGAAACAAACAGCATCAACAAGCAGAGGAGGACGGACAAGGAAGGTTTTGAATTTGTGTTGACTCAGGTGGAGAAGGAAATGGTCACAAAGTGGCTAAAAACAATGAAATGTGAAAGTGTTTTTTCAACCAGGTCAGACCTAAACAACTCTCAGAAATCAGACAATTAGGAACCTATTCTTGATTGGCCAACACTGAAAAACATTTTTCTAAGATAATAGAAGAAGAAAATACCACATGTACCTCACTGAGCAGCTCTGCAGCTTCTTTAGCGTGCTGCGTCTCCATGGTGTGAGGCAGGAGGGAGTACAGACACGTATTCACCTCCTTCTTACCCGCCTCCTTGTACTTGGTCTGCAGATTGAAATGAACACGGTCACTTTGCATGACGTGGTGGTTTGTGCAACACACTCCAGGTAGCCTCTAACGGCTGAGTAAGCTGGTTCAAAATCAGATATGCTTATAGCCTGCTAGCCTGTGGCTAATATTCATCATCTTGAGCTAGTCCAGATGACTCTCACTCCTCAGAACTTCAGAACAGATGTCAGTGGAAATATCATTTTTGATTTCTTTGTCATCCTCTGAGCGCCTTGTTCATAAACTAACCAACACAGTCGGAGCACAACGAAACAACAGCAATGCTTTTAAATAGATGTTTGGTTTTCTCTAAAGTTTAACCTTTTGGTCTGACTGATACTTTGCTGTCCCTGTTTCAACTAAAATAGTGTTTAAAATCCGTCCCTGTACCTGGCTCTGCAGTTCAGACAGCTGTTTGGCCAGCTGTGTCTCCATGGTCTCTGGGAGCTGATGGAACAAACTGCTCTGAATCTTCTGCTTCAGGCCTTCTTTATACTTCACCTGCAGGAGACAGGAGAAACTAATGCTAATGCTGTTGACACCTCGACCCAATGATCAGTGGAAACTCTTTCATAACCTGGCTAGAGGTAAAATACAACTGAACAAGGTGAGTGTCAGCATTCATCAGCTCACACTGGAAGAGTGTTTGGAGTTGGACCTGTCTATGGGAGGACATTGGAGAATCTGAAATATCCTTTAAGGCAGATTCAGTAAAAACAAATTCTTTATTAGACAGTTTTACTGAATCCATTTTAGAGCAGAGACATGGACCCTGCACTGCCCTCTGTTGCTCCTGTATTTGTTTAAAAGTACATTACATTATGGACCAAGTTACCAGCTGATTCAGATACCTTGATTTTAAGTGCAGTGGGATTTAAGATGGTGTGGGCTCATAACACCCAACAATGTCCTTTTGAGACTATTAGACTCACAGAGGAATATGTCAGATCATGACAAAAACAAATTCAGTTTTTCAAATTGTTCCTACACAGCTAGTGGAATGAAGGACACCCATAGGGGTCCTCATGAAAGAGAGAACCAATCAATCAATCAGTAACGTGTTTGAATACCTCACTCTGCAGGTCTGACACCTCTTTAGCGTGCTGGGTGTCGATGGTCTCAGGCAGCAGAGAGTACAGGTTGATGCTCATCTCCTTCTTACCGTCCTCTTTATACTTCACCTAAAGAAAAACAGGAGTGCTGAAGTACAGAAAACGTCTCATGAAGAAGGAGGAGGTTCTTTACAGTACAGCACATTTCTTCCTCCCTGTTGTTACCTCGCTGAGGATCTCGGAGACTTCCTTAGCATGGGCCGTCTCTAGGGTCTCGGGCAGCAGGTGGAACAGACTGGAGGAACGGCCTTCCTTCAGAGCCGCCTTGTACTTCAGCTGAACACAAAAAGGAGCGGAGACAATTATCCATCTATAAAAAGGACGTTTGTTACTGCGTGGACCTCGTGCACTGCAGGTAGAGATGTGTTCTTACCTCACTCTGCAGTTCAGAAGCCTCTTTGGCGTGCAGCGTCTCCAGAGTCTCAGGCAGAGTGGAGTACAGGGAGCTGGACACTTCTTTCTTCCCCTTTTTGTACTTCATCTAAAATAAATTCAATGAAATACTGAGATTTCAAAGATAATTCATGCAACGCAACGTCAACAACAGAAACATTCAGCTCAAATAAAGACTAGAAAGTTGCTAAAAATGAAAGTGGCTTTCACATCTGCAGCTTCTGTAAATTCAGACACCTTTTTTAACTTGTAGGCACCTGAGAACTGTAAAAAATGTAATTACAGCTAGATTTATAATTTAAGCTGCACTGTAGGGGTGTACATAACAATAATCTGTATCGTATTGTGTGCAGTAAATAAAATCGAATGGGTTAGTAGTCCAAATGTAACTGTTTCAAGTCTCAACAATATATAAATTTTATATAAAGTTTAAAGTTATAATCGTTGTGATTTTCATGAAATCAAACTGTTTTTCATACCATTTAAAGCCGGCATTTTTTCAGCAATAGGCATTCAATATTTTTACATTTGCTAATCGACAATCTATATATTCATTTTCATTGTTGTAATGGTGGATTCAAAGGCATTCACACGCACGAGGGAAAAGCTGCAGCATGCAATCCAGTGTTACTGTTTGTCATTTTATCTCATTGATATCAGCCTCACTGTTTACTGTTCACTCTCCTCCAGCCATATGAGAGCTGGATTAAGTTCATATTAATGCTAACTCAACATTTCCTGCTGCTGCCACTTCAGTTTAAAAGACTTTTATTGTGAAGAAGCCACATTTGTTTGGCTGCACTGTAAACAGATACAGCAGCTGCTCTTCTGTTGTTGCTGCTCAACAAGTGTTTTCTGTACACCTGCTGTTACCACTGGCAACCAAATTAAGAAGGACTGAACTCTTATTATATAACTTGTGATACAGTGCAAATGGAATTGGAGGTCAGATTCTGAGATTCTGCTCGTGTTTGTTGTCTTGGAGTTTACTGTCTCTGTTTCAATGGAGAAAGCAGGATAAGTATGTTAATTGTTCACCTCGCTCTGCAGCTCAGAGACAGTTTTGACAAACTGAGTCTCAGTGGTCTCTGGCAACTGACTGTAGACACTCTGTGAAAGGCTCTTTATCCCATTCTCCTTGTACTTGGTCTGTAAAAGACAGAAAATCAAAAAATATTAAGAGTCTGGAAAGTTCAGTTTAATACCAATCACGATTTCACAGTAAAAGGAAAAAAAATTGGCATCTACATTTCAACAATTAGCCTCTTTTTCTATGAGTGGTGAAACTAACATTGTGGCTTTAATATGTATTTCTCTTCTTTGTGTGTTTTTAACAGTTTTCTTTTCATCGTCTGTGTTTGATGAACACGTCTTTGTGTCCTCACAGATCAACGCTGATGCTGAGCCGAGCCTCATTAGTCTGGACTGAATCTGCACATCGTTAAAATGCAAATGAGAGGCTGCAGCGCAGATAACCTCTTTGATCCTCTTCTGATGATAATCACACTTGCGAGGATCAATTCATGATAAAAACATCAGCAACGGCGAGCTGATAACACTGCAGCCTCCTGCAGTCTTTAAACACCTTCCTGTTCTGGACCTTGGGAGTGCGTTTGAGGACTCTGGTGTTCAATGTTACATCAGCCACATCTCATTTTATCTCGTCTGAAACTGATTTAGCGTCAGTCTAAAGTCGTGTCTCAACTCGCGTTCTTCCGTTACTACACCTGACATTCTGAGTGCATACATGCATTCACACTGTAGTATGGCAAAATGCAGCACTATGAGTACCTGGATGGTGTACTCATAATGCTGCACACTTCTCACCCTCAATGGTCGCCATCTTGGCTACATAGCAAAAGGGGAGGGACTACTGACCTATGAATATGATGCAATGCGACCGTTTCAGTGAACACCACACTAAAAGGAAAAGCATGTTCATTTTTTTGTTGGTGAAAATGCTCTGCCCGGCTGCAATTCTCCATTAAGAAGAAGAAGAAGAAGAAGAAGAGGTCAAATGTTGCGATTGTCATTTCCAGTAAGTGCACAACAGCTGTGTTAGGTTTGAGACAACACTACCCTGTCAAAATCTACACACTACACAAGAAAGTATGTAAGTATATAAGTGCATGTAAGTATCCAAATTCAGACACAGCAAAGAAAATGTATATTAGTTTTATTCACGCTTTCATTCATATTTGACTTCTAGTCTCCTGATTATTGTTATATGTAGTCAACACTGAAGACATGCTATGAGCTGCTTTGTTGCTGCTTGTCTGGTTTTCAGTAAAGTTGCAGCTTAAGTTAATCCATAAATCTGTTTCTTTTGTCCTTCCAAGAATCAGCAACGTTAACTAACATTACTGAAAGGCAAGATGCTGCTTAATAGTGCAACAGGTGGAGCAGTTAATCAGCTTCTGAATAGGAGATATATATGACGTGTGGTTCCTCAGATGTCGTTAAGACTGCAGTAGAACTAATTAGTGTCCATTTGTCCTTCTGTCACACTATCAGTGACGATCATTTTCACACCTTTCCTCATTGTTTTTGCTTTTTATACAGTTTTTGGTTTTGTTCTCTTTGTGTAAAACATGAATATTTCTTGTCATTATTATATTGCCACAATCAACACTGCATCTGAAGCTATTACACACATTATTAACTGATACCACGACACATCTGGGAGGATTAGATTTTACAGCCATTTTACTATATGTCATCTCATCTCATTGAATTCCAGGTGAATTTCTGTCACTCTGGATTAGAGGACACTGTCAGATATCCATCGTGACTCAGACTAAATGAATGTTATGAGTGTCGGTACCTCGCTCAGCATGTCAGTCATCTCTCGAGCGAAGCTGGTTTCTGAAGTGTCAGGCAGAGTGGAGTACAGGGAGCTGGACATCTCCTTCTTCCCGCTCTCCTTGTACTTAATCTGGGAAAAAAGTATATTGAGAAACAGCCATAAACTTCATCAAGGCGTCTTGATTCACACTACATGTCATATTTAAGTGAAGGGTCAGTTTTGTGCTCTGTACCTCGCTGAGCAGCTCCGTGGTCTCTTTGGCGTGTTGAGTCTCCAGGGTTTCAGGCAGAAGAGAGTACAGGCACGTATTCACTTCTTTCTTTCCGGCTTCTTTATACTTTGCCTGCAGACGTCACAAAACACAACCCTTTTGCAATTAAAAATATTACTTCTCAGCCAATTACTGCTGCATGCCTCTTGTCTTTATGTATAAATTATATATAAAATTCTACATGATCTCCATTTTTTCTTTGTTTCTGATATTGGTCTTGTTTCTGAACTTAAACATGTTCAGCCATGTTTTAACAGGAAGAAAAGTGGCATCGTGTTCTGTACTGTACCTGGCTCTGCAGTTCAGACAGCTGTTTGGCCAGCTGTGTCTCTGGGGTCTCTGGGAGCTGATGGTACAAACTGCTCTGAATCTTCTGCTTCAGGCCTTCTTTATACTTCACCTGCAGGAGACAGGAGAAACTAATGCTAATGCTGTTGACACCTCGACCCAATGATCAGTGGAAACTCTTTCATAACCTGGCTAGAGGTTCATGGCAGCATTCCATTTATTAACATTTAAAATTATATACATACCTCACTCTGCAGGTCTGACACCTCTTTAGCGTGCTGGGTGTGGATGGTCTCAGGCAGCAGAGAGTACAGGTTGATGCTCATCTCCTTCTTACCGTCCTCTTTATACTTCACCTGCAATAATACAAGGACATGTTACATTTCACAGTTAACATCAGAATAAAATGTAGAATTCTATTCAGTACTATAGAGATTCCTGCAAAAACAATTCTGCAGCACTTAGTTTGTGTATGAATGCTGAGCTGCACAACATGTTGATGCCACATAGCAGCTTAATAGAATAAAAAAATATACTTTCATTTAAAAACTATTATCACCTGATCAAAATCATCTAATCATCTGAAACAAGAAGTCAAGAAAAGCTAATCATAAAGACTCATCTGTCGCTCCAATCTGCTCGCAGGTTGTCATGCTGGTTTTACCTCGTTCACTTCCAGGGGAGCTACAACAAATCTGAATTTATTCACCTAATAATACAAATATTATTGTCTCTGTGGGTTAACTGTACCTCACTGAATAGCTCAGACACTTCCTTGGCGTGAGCCATCTCTAAAGTCTCCGGGAGCAGAGAGTACAAACACGAGTTCATGCCCTTCTTACCCGCCTCCTTGTACCGCATCTAAAAATAAAAACACATTTTAACGCACTGTAGCTTTTCAAATATTAAAGGAGAGATGATAAAGACTGTCTCACCTCGCTCTGCAGCTCAGCAACAGTTTTAGCAAACTGAGTGTCGGCGGTCTCAGGGAGCTGAGAGTAGAAGCTCTGGGAGAGGCTCCTCCTGCCGACCTCCTTGTATTTACTCTGAGAGGACAAAACAAGCTGTCAGCTGTTTACAGTGAAGCTCTGCTGTTAGCAGAAAGTGAAGATACCGTGTGTTATTTATTGCAGTGCTTTATTTAAACGTGTTTCCAACCTGAAGAAAACGATTCAGTGGCTGTCACTGAGTTTTTTATGGATTGTCTTATAAAATAGAGTTATCCAAAAAAGGATAACTTTAATGTGTGAGAAGTCTATGATGTTTGTTGGAGTCAGAGGCAGAGACAGCAGATTTAAGTGATCGGTTGATTGACTACGATCTATCAATCCACTAAAATATGATAAATGGAGTTCACTTATATAGCACTTTTCAGGAGTAACTTAGGGTTCAGTGTCTTGCCCGACGACACTTCAACATGTGGGCAGGAGGAGCCGGGAATCGAATCGCCAACCCTGGGATTAACGGACGACCCACTCTACCTCCTGAGCCACAGCCGCCCCAATCATGCTGGTTTACAGCTTCTAGATTGGCTTTTTTTACGTCAGTCTCATTACACACTGAATACCTTCAGGTTTTTTGTGTTTGTCAAGCAAAACAATTATAAGAAGTCACTTTGGGCGCTAAATATTGTCACTATTTTTAGGGCTGTTTCTGACCAAATTAAATGACTCCCAGCATGGAATGACCTTTAAACATAGACCAAACGATGACTTTGCCATTGGTTACAGAGATTTCAACCTCTTGGTACACCGGTGCACACAGTGTGCTCTACCTCACTCTGCATCTCCGTCATCTCTCTGGCAAACTGGATCTCTGTGGTGTCGGGGAGCTGAGAGTAAAGAGAGGAGGGGGCTCCTTTAACCAGCACCTTGGGCCGATAATTCACCTGAGAGAGAGAGAATATGAGCGTGAGACACAGACAGAGAGAGAGAGAGAGACTAATGCAACATGGACCTTCAACCCGACTGAAATCGTTCTGATTAGAGATTCAAATGTAACTGTTTACATCGATGAGATGTGAGGTTACATGCCCAAAAGCATTTAATCAGAATATAACTTTTCTGATTAGCTCTGCCTACTAATCTGCCAGAAATATAACAGAAGAAGAAGAATGTTTTCAAATACTTGTTTGAACAACATCGTTGTTTGGAGCCTTTTGCCCATCCAGACGTTCAAAAATCCTTAAATCTTTAAGTTGTTTCAGCCACAGAGCAGTTTAGTTTCTGTCCCTCCCGGGAACTTGCTCATGTCACCTGATGTTCCCCCACGTGGGGCAAACATGCACAGAAAGAATATATTTGTTCCAACCAGAGAGAAACGATCGGATTAAGTGTTTACATGGTTATCAAAGGTTTACACCCCCCCCCTCAACCCAATTGGAGACTCCTTCCGATCAGGCCGGATCGGGCCAGTCTCTTCTGATTGAGGTGGTTACATGAGGCCTTTTTATTCTGATTATTCTCATTATTGGTGGAATATTAGGGTCCATGTAAACACAGCTAATGTCACTACTGCCAGTATCAGGGGTTGAAATTACAGGTTGTGTTTAAGACCACATTAAATCCCATAAACCCTGTGGCTCCCTCTGCCCTGCTCATGTGCTTTGTGTTTGTAGTTCAGTGTGTGTGTGTGTGTGTGTGTGTGTGTGTGTGTGTGTACCTCACTCTGCAGCTGTGACACCTCCAGAGCGTGTTGTATCTCTGGAGTGTCGGGGAGGTGGGAGTAGAGGGAGATGGAGGCCTTTCTCTTCCCGTCTTCTTTGTACTTTTTCTGAAACAGAACGAGATCACATCAGTTCAAGAGGTTTTCAACAGGACCGTGTTCAGCATCCTGTGTTCATGACTCCAGCTTGTAAAATGAAAATGAATAAACTACAGACTCATCTTAAGCAACAAGAGAAGTGCTGGTACATAACTTTCTCATACAGTATGTGTTGATTTCTCCTCATAAGATTTCTGTTTTGCTTTGTGTATTTAATTAATTTGCAGTGGGATACCTCTCAGCCAAACCTACAGCTTAATCAAACCTGCAGCTGCTGCATAAAACAAACCCTGTGTTGCTGCCTGGACTGGAGTTAACTGATGAAATATGTTGAAACGCAGCTGCTGTATAACTCAGAGTGAAAATCGCGTTCAGGTTACCTCGCTCTGAAACTCGTGGACGGCCCTGGCCAGCTGCATCTCAGAGGTTTCAGGAAGCTGAGAGTACAAACTGCTGCTCATCTCCTTCTTTCCTTCCTCCTTGTACTTGTTCTGAGGAGCAGAGAGGGTTTCACTGTGACGACAGGCGAGACTCTCAGAGAAACAACAGTTTAATAAAGCCTGGGATGAAAACACTGGAGCTGTTTCCTTCAGGATGACTTAATAACAACAAGAAGAATTTAATTTCTTTATTGAGACATCCGTACATCCACCCTGCCACTGCCATACCTGACATGTTGAACTTTGAATTCTGGACTCTGTTATCAAAATTATTGTTATATTTATTTTTAAAATCAATATAAAAAGATCAATACAAAAGAGAATTCATTCGTATTTTCTAGTCAAATTAAGGAACCATCCATCCATCCATTCATCCATCATCATAACCCATCCATCCATCTATTCATCCATTCATCCTCTAGCTTTCCATTTATCCATCAATACATCCATCCATTAATTCATACTCCATTTTCATCATAATCTATCATCTATCATTTATTTCATTATCTATCAATCCTGCCATCCATCATCATCATCATAACCCATCGATCCATCTATGATCCATCCATCATCGATTCATCCTTCCATTTTTCCATCCATCCAATCATAACCCATCCATTTATCAATCATTCCTTCCATCCATATCATCTGTTCATCAATTCCATCTCCATCCACCTATCTATTCATCCATTCATCCTTTATGCATCCTTCATCGATCATCCATCCCTCCATCACTCTATCATGTATCCATCTGTCACTGATCAATCATCCGTCCATCATGTCTGACCTCACTCAGTATCTCAGTCAGCTCTTTGATGAACTGGGTCTCTGTGGTTTCTGGCAGCAGAGAATAAAGAGACGAGGACGTCTTCACATTTCCTTTGTATTTAATCTGAAAAACAAGCAAACAAAACGTTGTCAGTGAACTAATCATATTTTATGATCACTATTACCAACTCTAAACCAGTTTAGTAACAGCTAACAGAGTGTAAAGGCACTAGAAACAGCACTGACAGCATCTGCAGACACTAACTAATGGATGAATATTTAGCTGAATAGCTCTTTGGGTAAAAGAGGTCATAAAGAAAAGTCCATGTTTTTCTTACCACCTGGGTCTTATTTTCATACGTTTAGCCTTATTCCTGTGACAGTGCTTTAAACAAGTTGACCAGATCGTGGTGTACTGAAGTGTAGCTACCTCACTCTGCAGCTCTGAAGCCTCTCTGGCGTGTTGAGTCTCAGGAGTCTCTGGCAGGACGGAGTACAGAGACATCGACGCTTCCTTCTTTCCCTCCTCTTTGTACTTCGACTGAAACAGTGACACATTTCAGGAAAAAAGATGATCAGACTGGTGGATCGATATGAGAGAGAGTGTAACTGTGTGTGTGCTCTTGTACTTCTATCTTCGTGAGGACCAGTTCTACACCCTGAGAATGAGGACATGTGTCCTGTTTGAGTGAGAGTCCTCACAAGTATAGAAGAACAGCCATGCATGTTGTGTGCCCAGACCTCAGATATCACAGCGCTGATGTTCTTGGAGTGGATGAGTTCGGCTCCAGGAACAAACAGACTCTGACCCCTCATCTTCTCAAAGTCCTCCTTATACTTCACCTGCAGGGAGGAGGACACATGAGAGAGAGAGAGAGTGTGTGTGTGTGTGTGTGTGTGTGTGTGTGTGTGTGTGTGTGTGTGTGTGTGTGTGTGTGTGTGTGTGTGTGTGTGTGTGTGTTATGTGACTTTATATTGCATGCAAGCTGAACTTGCTGCACTCCTGCTCCATCCCCAGGAGGAACATTGAGTTAGTTGTTTTGCAGAGTTTTAGAGGAGCCGTCTCATCGAGCTGTGTGCAGCAGAAATAAAGAACTACTAAAAACTGCTGCTATATTATCTCTAAAACATCTAAAACGTGCAAATATCAAAGCATTCACAAAATTAAAAAATGTGAAAAGTAAAGTTACAGAAAACAACATAAAAAGTGACCACCAGACAAAACGGTTTTAAAGAGCACATCTACTAAATTTTGCTTCTGCTTTAAATACATTATATAATTAACGCTGGTGAGTGGACCCCCTTACAGTAAAGTATGAAAACCATCAAAATTTTGTTCACTGTCTGTCTGTGTTCATCAGGCTCAGAGTTGATCTTTGCTGCAACGTTTAAAAACTAAAGCTATGCTCGGAAAACAAACCAAAAAAAGATAATTTTAATAATTAATAATGTCAAAACTATGTAAATATATCTTGCCTGACAAAACCTGATAATAATAATGAACAATAATAGAGTTTTTCTCCTTAAAGCGAATATCTGTAAGAAGAAATTTGTCATTTTTTACATTTTATTTAATGGGAAAGAGATGGTAATATTACTATAACATAACAAGTTTGCCTTATATCATGTCAGGTTTGTCAAAAAGATTATTTTTGATGAATTAAAACATATAAAACATTTGCTAATTCTGATTTGTTTATGTAACTTGTGTTTGCTAGCTCAACATGTATTTTTCAGATAGTGCAGCATTTCACAGGACAGACAAGAACCACAGAACTTTATTTTAAACATGTGCCACAGATTTGGCGTTTGGCTCTGAGTCTGATTGGACGTTTGGTCAAACAGACCGGCAGATTTAGTGGGAAGACCCAGGAGGGAAAAAAAATGGAATTAATCCACAGATGACAAGCTGTCCGCCCCAATCTGTGAGAGGAAACCAGAGTGGGCGACAAAACAAGAGGTGCTCAACGATACCAAATAAATTCTTCTTCTAACCAGCAAGCACGTGAGAGTCCGGGAAGTGGCCAAGTTCAGCGTCAACACAAATAAACACATATATTAACATGTCCTCTTGCAGATAATGTAGTGTTTATTATGGTGTAATTTCTTCTCCATGTGCTGTGGTCAGTGCAGAGCTGCATCAGGAATTTTTGGGACTGACACACAAGAGCATGAGAGTGTTTCATCCCACCTACTGTGACCGAGTGCAACCAAAGTCTTGAGATCTTCGAGTGTTAAAGTCTCTTCCTGCGTGTGATGATTAATGCTGATGTTTTCACAGCTGGAAGAAGGAGTGAAGATTCATTTATAAAGTGGGTTGACTCGAAGCTGATGAGTCATTCTGCTGGTGCAAACAGCCGAGCTGCCAGGTTTGACTCACACCGGGGAATCAATATCTCACCCTCCCACATCCTACAACAGCATTCACCCTCATTCACCGTTTCACTGCCAGATATGCGCTTCAAACCGCTGCTGCAGAAGCCTCTGAGTATACGTACGCTCCCTCTGTGCTGAATAAAGGCCAGTCATTGGATCTTTGGAGGGATGGTTACCAATGGCAACCCTGCGTTCAGCTCATATGTGAGGATGTGGAGGAAGAGGACGACGCCTCGCTGTCTTACACATGCAGAAGAAATATTTCTATTCATGAGCTGCAGCAGATATTACACACTAAAACGTCACTGGGTTAGAAACTGACTTTTCGTTTGAGTCAATATAGCACCGATGCAATACTGCCTTAACTTTTGAGCAAGTTGACCAAGTGTTAAGAGTCATTTTTTTTCATATTAATGTTGGAGTATTTACCCAAATGGTTATTCTGACCCAGTGTTAGACACAACAAGCTCAAGTTTTACCTTAAAGCTGTACAAAACAAAGTGCGTATAACACTGAAAACTGCAAAGGACGCACGTATTATTAACAGAAACAAACTGCAGCAGACAAATAAGTGATGGTGAGAATTATTAGTCAAGAATGCAATTCAGCCTCCTTTTATGAATAATGATGACCAGGTAGAAAGAGACAGAATTTTTTTAAATAAGGAACTTCCAAAATACACGGAGCAGGACATCAGGGAAAATCCCTGCATGTTACCAAGTGATTTGCACAAAAATGTACATTGCTCATACAGATCACTTTTAAGATCAGTGCCTTGACATTTCATAGATAGAAGATTAATTTATGCTAAAAATCACATGTAAACTATTTGCTTTCACACTGTCAGTTCACGCCTAACCTTTTTGGTTCGGTTCAATCGAACTCGGGTGCATTTGCTCGTTTAGTTCAGGTTGTTTAAGCTGGCGTGAAAGGTGTCAATCAAACTTTGGCGTGGACTAAAGAACTGGACCGAGGCCGCCTGACCTTTGAACTCTGGTGTGGTTCGTTTGCAGTGTGAAAGCATGAATTCAAAAGCTAAACTACTATCGAATCCATCTGCTGATAGTGAAATATTAAGAAAGTGATCTCCCGATATTTAGCCTATAGCCTACATTTATACAAGATCGTTTTGTAACCATGGTGACAGTATGTGTGTCAAAAGTCAGAAAGTGAAAAGTGAATAAAACAGAGGTGTGTTGTGTTCGTGTCCTACTCCGTGCATTTTGCAGTTCCCTAATAAAAAGTGAGTGAAACTAATAATCCAACACGAACCAAACCAGAACTAAAAGGCAACCTTTATTTTTTTGGACCAAAGGAATCAAACTACAGATGTGACAGAACCCTAAAATAACAAACTGAACTGTTGTTGAATGGACTTACGTCACTGGCGAGCAAGCTGCATCTCCTGTTAAATGCCGGGTCTGGCAGTGGAGGCTTCACATCAGAGGAGGCCTGAAAACACACGAGTGCAGGCCAATAACTATACTGACATTATTTAGACAAACGTCAGCTATAACCACTATTTTGTGCTGTTATTCTATATATTTATATCAAATTATTTTAATGCCAAGAAGATGAGTATCCAGTGTTTCCTAGAAGACCTTAGGAGTGGAAAAGTCACTCTATAATGGCCTTTAAACCAGCATGGGATCCTACATCTCTCTACTGAGATAATATTGGTAATTAAAGGTCAATATCAGCAAACTGAATTATCCGTCTGACCCTCCTAATGTTACTGAGACAGAGAAACCTGTGAGTCAACCTAAGGAAACTTTTCTAATTCATGCACCGTTAATCCCTCGCCTCTCTTAACAGACCTGGTTGAGTCCTAAAAATCCCACTATCAAAGGCTAATAACGGCACATTTTCATTTGTAGTTCCACTAATCCTCTCTAAGCCCGTACAAAAACCTGCAGTGCCAGGCGATGCCCCACGCCAAGGTCAATACAAAGACTCACAGTCAGAGCTCCTCTGCAGAGGAACTAAATCTGCCTCTCAGCAGAGTTCATCAAAGAAAAGCAAAATCCTCAAAGACGTTTAGCAGTACACAGGACTTAGCTTCAGTTTGGGAACAGTGTGTGTATTGGTGTATTGAACAGGGAAATTATTTGATAGAAGAACAACCTCATTAAAAGACCAAGAAGGTCCAACTGCTGGCAAATAAAATAAAAAAGTAAACTTTAAAAATCAGAAAATCAGAAGAAAATACTTGAAATCTTTATCGGCCTCCTGTGAGATCCCTTACTGGCCTTCTCTGGTTTTAAAGAAGCTGCTGAAATGATATGAAATCATATTTGTTTTAATTAAACTGATGACTGAAAAGGGTTAAAGTTAAGACTGTTACCAAACTGACGTGGCTGAAAAGACCTGATTCGTCACTGCAGGCCTTTAACAACAGAAAATGGTGAGAAAAAAAACATTTTCTAACTTTACATGTAAAAAATAAATTCTCAGAATCTGAAATAAGATTAATTTAAAAAGCTGAGACAGAGATCGTTGCATTGTTAAAACTTTGTTCATCTCTTGAGCTTCCTTAAATTAATTACCTGGTTCCTTACAAGAACACAAGTGGGAGGACTGAACATATTGATGAAGATCCGCAGGTCTGTATACTTGCACATTTCTTCATGATTTTCTTGTCAAAGTGTCCTGTTATCTGATTATTTTTAGGTTTTAACTAAGCTGAATATTTAATTTTGGGTTGTTTACGTTGAGTTTTAAAAGTTGCTGGAAAGGTCAAACTCCAAAGTTCTCACCTCTGATTCCCAAGGTCCCAACAACCTCTTCGCTCGACCCTCCTCTTCCTCTCCACTCTCTTCTTCTCCTCCCTCCATCTCTGCTTCATTTTCCTCCTCCATCTTTTCCTCCTTCTCCTCCTCTGTTACTTTGTCAGTTTCAACCTCCTCCTTCTCCTCTACGTCCGTCCTTCCCATAGTCGTGGTCAGCGTCATCTCCTGGAAAGACTCTTCTTCCTCTCCCTCCACTGTCCTAACTTCTTTCACCTCTCCAACAAACACCGGAGCAGCTGGGGCCTCCTCCTTCTCCATGTCAGTCACCTCTGATGATAAAGGACAGTTAATGTTAAGGTTCAGTTTACTCATAATGCTGTTTTTTTATTCATGTAACACAATTAAAAGAACAAACTCGACAGCAAAGCTGATAAAAACAAGGAGAGACAGAACATAAGAACCGGATCATGAAAAGGGAAACAACAACAGAAGTTATTGCGTTAACGTCTATAAAAACATAAATGAGTTTGAAGCAGTCATTTAAACGATTATATAGATCAAGCCAAGATGAGCACAGACGGGTTTATTTGTACATAAAAGCATGGATTGCCTGCAGTGCTGGTAGTCAGAGCTAACGACTATCCTATCTTTCGTTACAATGCTAATAAACTATAGAAATACAACGTTCATGTTACAAAGTAATCTACCAGGAATGTGCACTTGCATGTATTTAACGCAGCACCTTGACATTACAGACTCAACCTTTTTTGCTGGACAGTCCTGTTCTTTAGTTTTTAGCATCTCTGCTGGAGGCTGATGGAGCTTTGGCAGCCAATAAAGACACATTTACGACCCATTACCAAGTTAAAAAGGACTACAAAGACTGCAAAGAGACTGTTACTTATCTGTCAAATGAGTGTGATGTAATGTGGTGTTACAGACTGAGCCAACCCCTTCAAGAGACAGTCGAGGTGTGTTTCTGCGTCGTAGGTAGCTAGCATCTCTCCTATGAGGGACTCTCCGCCCCACAGCTGGTTTAGAGCTCAGGATATAGAACAGCTATCAGTGGGCCTATGCCATGCAAGTACTAATGCCAGTACATAGTCATAGCCACAGTGAAGTAAACGCTGCTTAGAGTGGTTAAGTTCATCAAAACATTTCGTGCAACTCTGTTCCAGCACTGGAGAGTTTTGTGACGTGTTTTAATTTTGATGAACTTGCATTGAAACTCAACACAAACACAATTATGGGTTGTTTTTACTACCACATTAGAGAAATATATCTCTTGCTCATGTATGAGGGCGTCTCTTCCAGTATTCACCCCAGAGTTGGTCCCGACTGTTAAAGGCTTGTTACCAGCTATGAGCCAGACTGAATTCGCTTAAAAACAGAGTTCGGAGCCACAGTTCTAGCAAGGAAACAGAGTAAAAGCCACTCAAAACTGAAAAACGATAACAGGAAAATACTGCTTATTACTAAAACTGCAAGCTACAACTCACTGATCAACTCTCCTGTCAGAGTCGACACACTTTTCACCTGCTAACGGCTTCTTCGAACTCATGGTCACCATTTACTGCTCTACGTGTCAAGGTCACCTTTTCAGCTTCATCAAAGTCACTGTGTTAAATTCCTCAAGGTCTTGGCCTCAGATTCTTTAAGGTCATGGTCACCCCATCAGTAATCACTTCTGGCTGCCGCAGCATCTTCAATGTCGTACTCACACTTTTCAGCTTTTACCAACCTTCCTCGAACCTTCTTCTGAGGTAGGTTTGTTAGCTTCTTCAGCTTCCTGTTCTGGCAATCAGCCTCCTCAATGTTGCACTCACCTTGTCTGATTTACGGTCGTCTCTTAATAAATGTTCCTTTTGGTTTCCTCAGTGTTTGGGTCGGCCTTTTAGCTTTCCAAACGCTGCACTCACTGCTTCTGAATATCGTAGCTACTTTTTTTTGCCTTCTCTGATGTGGTGATCGCTCTTTGTTTTCTCAGGATCTTCTCACGCTTTCCTTTCAGGTTCTGGAGGTCTTGGACACTCTTTCAGTTTCTGTGAACTTTCAACTTTGTTTCATCAACCTTTTAGCTTCTTGTTAAACCTCTAACTCAAAATCTAAACCTGTGAGTGACTGAACTGCCTCGTCTAGTCTCGACTGTCTCCTGTGATGGCTGACTGTCGGTTCCTTGGGTACTTCTTATCATGTTGAACTTCCACATTTAGCCCTCTACTCAAGACCTTATCACCACTGTGCCCTTCATCTCAATCACAGTGCCAGTGTTGGGTACAGTGTGTGTGTGTGTGTGTGTGTGTGTGTGTGTGTGTGTGTGTGTGTGTGTGTGTGTGTGTGTGTGTGTGGCACTAAAACAAAGACTGAGGGTACATACTGGATGAATGTGTCACTGTTGTCTGTGTGTGTTTGTTTAAGTGTATGTAGGTTGAGGGGTTGAAGGTGAGTTCAGAAAGTATCTAAGCTGGAAGGAATGTACCATTTACTTACACACACACACACACACACACCTCACTAACACTTACAGATGTACATTAACCCATTAACTTGCAGGTGTATCATGCTGTTATTGACTGAAAACCGTAATCTTTAGTGTTTTGTTCCAGCTGCCACAAAAGGTCCACAATGACACTGACTCTCTGCACTGATGTTATACAACAAAACTATAAGAAATTCTTATTCTTATCTTATTATTTATTCAGTCATTGAAGCACATTATGAAGGACAATTTAGGCATAAAGACAAATAAAACCTTTCCCAAGTTGTGCAAAAAAATGTTGGCTTTAACGAGGGAACATGTTCAAATTCAGCTGAAGAGTTGAAGAAAAGGCACAAACGTCTACATCTGGACAAGTCGTTGCACATTTTCCCCTTGAAATATTGTGTTTGCTGTATGTTATGGATAAGTGTTCCAGGCTTATTGTTGATTATTCTTGATGTAAAATAAAGGGAGGGATTAAAAGACAGAAAGAAAGAAAGAGACACAAAACTATCAAAAATCAGCTCCAAGCTTCTTCTTGAATTGTGTGTGAAGCTGTGTGTGTGTGTGTGTGTGTGTGTGTGTGTGTGTGTGTGTGTGTGTGTGTGTGTGTGTGTGTGTGTGTGTGTGTGTGTGTGTGTGTGTGTCCGTGATCTGTTTGGGCTTTAAGAGACTGACATTCTTGCAGTCTAACATCATTTTGGACAACCTTTATATCTTTGAGAGGTTAGTTATCGGTCGAGAATAGAACTGGGATGAGGTTTCTGTTAGAGTCAAAGAATGAATGAAGTCATGTGTGTGTACATGTCTGTATCTGCCTGCATGCTTGTGTATTTAGGTGGAAGTGATGGCCTGTCATTTGTTTTAACACTGTGACACACTGACTAACAGGTGAACTGTTAACTCAGAACGGTAACTGTGAGATCACAGAAATGAGAGGCTGACATGTTGAGAAATCAAAACACAAACCTGCTCACTGTTATGATCAGATATACAGAGATATAAATAACCACGTTTCTCACGTTCCATAACATAATATCCAGAATAAAATCACAACCGAGATTCAAATGTGCATGAATTATTTTTTCCATTAACAACAATACATTTTCTTCCCACAGTACGCTGTGCATTAATACACAAAAATAAAAGATATGGTAACTACAGATGCTTCAGTAACCAGGACTGGATATGATTGGCAAGCAGATGCACCGGATTTTTTCAGGCTGATACCGATATTGATATTTGAGAGTTTAAAAAAGTCCCTTAAATTCCTTCTTTTTTTTAACAGTTGTGAACAAGAAATTTACTGAGCAGGACGTTTTACAGTAGAGAAATAAACCTGTCATTACTCTCTGGTGGACAAACTATAGAACTATTTCCAAACATATCTCTGGCATTTACGTGATTCTATTTCTTGTCATTTATCGGCTGACATATACACCAATACCAGTATATCTGTAATGAGCTAATATCAGCCGATATATCTGTCAGGCTCAAGTTGACACTTATTGTTTCTGTTGAAGGCCAGCATGCCAGAGACATTAAAAAAGATGAAATAACCTCAACAGTGCCCCAAAACACAGAAGTGTTAGAATGAGCTGATAACAATGTCTGAAGGGCGTTTTCTCTTTATTTCTGCTCCAACTTTTCCACCTCAGCCAAGTATAGAAACTCTTTTGGGCTATTTAGTCCTCTTTGGATTTTCCAGGGTACAAAAATCTGCATAGAAAAACACCAATACAACATAACAACAGAGATCAATGCTGACTTGTTCAGAGGAGGACTAATTAATCAGGTCTTTAAACACGTCATCGGGTTTAGTGGCCTGAATAACAGCTGAGTCCTGCCAGTGGAGTCCTGGCTGCACCTCCGGCCTGCAGTCATCACTGTCTTGCCCAGAATCACAGTAAACAAGGCTCTCTGGGGAATAACGGCTTTACTAAAAATCTGTCTCTTCTTGAAGCTAAATTGGGAGACAGTTTTCATAGCTGGTAAAAAAAAAACTGACCAGGAGCTCTCTCCTTCTCGCTCCCTCAGATCTTGTTAATGAATTCTGAAACACAAAGCTCTTCCTGGGAGAAATCCCTGTGATCTCGTCCTGACGTGAACCAGGTTTACTGCCAGCCACAGCTCAGCAGAAAAAACCTCTCTTTTACTGAAATACTGTACTTCACTACAAATGAATCCAAATCCGAATTCAGCTTGTCGTGAGATCAGAAACAATTTTGTTGATTTCTTCTCTCTTTTTCTCCTGACAGATAAACAGACAGCTCCTATTAGATTCAGCTTTAAGCAAACATAAATCCCTCTCCCTCAGTCTTCCTCTTCCACCTTCCTCCTACTACCCTCCTCTTCCTCCCACCTCTCCCCCTCCTCTTCTTTTATCAGCAGTTCAACCTTGAAAAGAGCTGAGCTAATACAATGAAAAATGTGTGGGCTACTGAATGTCACAACATTTGAAAGAGAGGCAAAGTGTGTCTGTATTAATTAAAGCGGAGCAAATGAGGAGAGAGAATCTGTGGTGTATTAACACGGTGGAATAACACGATCACTCGGTCAGGTAAACAGAGGAGAGGGGAGAGAGGAGAGGGGGAGGGCAGAAGATAGACTGGCAGGGGAAAAAAGAAAACATAAGGAAAGAGAGGGGGAAAAAATGCCAAAAAAGACGGGAAAACAAAGGGAAGGATACAAGATACAAATGGACTCATCGGGTCATTAAGAGCAGAGCTGATGAGCGTTGTAAAGGATTTACTCTATTAATGTTTTATGTGCAATTCAGTGTTTTATACCCATATTTTCATGTTTGCAGATGCTCAAAATACAACGAAAAACAACAATAAAATGTTTTAAAAAAGAAAAAGAGAGATAAACTCTACAGGAAGAGGGATAACAGAGATAAACACTCTACCTTGGCATCATCTGCTGAGGGTCACGGGGTCACCAGGACACACATGGGTAGAGCATCTGTACGCACACACACACTCACACACACACACATCAAAAGAATAAAGATACGCTCTTGTAACTTTTATGTTTTGAAGCTGTATGACCACAATAAAACCATCACACCACAGCCGTGGAAAATACTGTTTTTTGATTGGCTTGCAGGTGTCTATTAAAGTCCAACTGAAGCCACATTAAGTCACCTGTTTTTTGAAGTCAAAATAATGCCGACTTGTGTTTTTAAAAGTATGGTTAACAGTTTTTCTTACTAAAAGGAAGAAACGAGGTCTTTGTGATAAATCTGTGTCTGTGTTTGATTGACAGCAACTGGCAGAGGGAAAACGTAAACAAACTAGCTGACAAGTGATGTGCAGACAGTGAGTTCTTATTGGCAGTAGTTTTGAAGAGTAAGAACCACACCAGCATCTAAACTGACCAAAGTGACATTTACAGATACGTTTACAGTACATGCTGCTTAATGTGCTGCAGCTGAGCGGCTAACTAGCAGTGAACTTTTCACCACTGAATGTTTGTTTGGTGGCTCGTTCAACAAGCTGCAGGACAAAACTTAACTTGCCTCAAAATCAATAAATAAAAAATCACTTACACTCACTGGTTTCAGAAGAAGCTCCTCTTCAAACAGCTGATGTCGTCACCACTGGAGGGCTTGATGATGTAGACATTTTGTGTGTGTATGTGTGTGTATGTGTGTGTGTGTGTGTGTGTGTGTGTGTGTGTGTGTGTGTGTGTGTGTGTGTGTGCTCACTGACCAAAATGCACCCCTCACTTTCTCTCATACATATCACTTTCACACACACTTGCAAATACAAACACCAGGAAAAAACAGTAACATGGTGTATATCAGTGTGTGTGTGTGTGTGTACGTACAATACTGATCTGCTCCTGAGTCCTTCTGAGTCTTTGCATCTCTGGCGTGTCGGACACAATGCTGAACCCTCGACCTTTGCTCTCTTCAAAATCCTTCTTATACTTCACCTGCAGGAGAGCAAGAGAGTAGAGTCGATTAGTGATGTACTCTGCATCGCTTTGAGTGACGTAAATATTTCAGTAGTGACGTGTTGCTCATCTCATGTTCATCAAATGGTTTTAAAAACATAAACATTAAGTTTTGGTTTATAAAAGGAAGAGCTTCTTTCTAGAGCGGCCATTTTGGGTTAACATTCAACAAACATACAGAGAAGATAAAGAGACCAGTTCCTTCACACACAATAGACCAGACAGCATTGCTGCTACAACACAAAAAGAGGTTAGAGTCTGCAATCATCACCTGGTTACAAGATCACTGAAAACCTAGAATTCACATTACAGTGATGATATAGATCTGATGGTGGATTTTACCTTCGAATGTGCCCACACAGCAGTAATAATTACACCACTCAGCATTCAGACAGAACACAGCTACAATCAACTTCACGCAGCGTGAAAAGAACTTTAAATATACTATAATTGCTCCTCATACAAGGTTGAACAGTGAGGAAATGAAAAGGAGAACAGTTTTAGAACCATAGTGATTCACTGACGCATTTTTGGCCAGTGATCCAGTTTAATCAAAGCCCCAAGTGCACATATAGTAGAATCTACCTGAGAAATTACTGGTTATTTGTTTATCATAAGTAGGGCTGGGTATTAAACCTCAATACATTGAGTACTGAGCAAAATGTGTCTGCAGAATTGAGTACTGAAAACATTGAATTGAACGCTAGATCAGTTTAGTCTTTTTAAATCATTCTTTGATCGGATATTTCCCGATTTAAATAATAATTGAGCTAATTTAAAGGATAAGTCTGATGACATTCTTTTTTTTTTCTTCTTGTCAATAAATCTCATGAAAAGACCAAAACTAACACTGGATGTATCTACGAACAACTACTGTGTGTGTATCACAGCCTGATGCCATAGAGCTCCATTGTTGCTCCAAAAACTATTAAAAACTCATCAGTGAGCCTCACTGTTGTTCCTTCATCACCATGAACACACACACTGGAGTTTATTTGGACTCAGTCCCACACACACCGTCCTGCTGCCCCAAATACTCACTAGAGCACCAAATGTGGATTCATCCGCCGCTGAAAATAGTCCCCAACAAATGCACTATTTCCTCAGATCTTTGGTAGGAACCAATGGGCTTGGGACTGAGAGCCACAGACAGGAAGTCAGAAAATATTGAGAGACGGACTAACACACTGTTGGTTTTTGTCTTTTCATGGGATTTGCTGACAACAACTAAAATGTAGAATATTCCCAGCCCAGATTATATTTCTCAAAGTAAGGTATTGGGGGAAAAAACCCACTTTATATAAGATATAAGTATTTTATCACCAGAACTGAAACTCAGGTATAGTTTTGGCACCGAATAATTTAAAATGATACCCAACTTTAATTATAATGAATCAGTCAAAGAGACTATATAAAATGTTCATCTCTGGATGGTCCAAACAGCTGGACTCTTCACCACCGTCAGCAAAGAATTGAACTGAATTAAAACCCACAAAATAATAAAAATCCAAATCCAAATGACTCCCCCGTCACTGCCAAACAGCAGGCAGAGTGGACGATTTACAGCCCACAGATGACAACAACAGAGCGGCAGCCGGTCATTTGTTACTCTGGTCCTGCCTGCACTTCAGTTCGACCTTCAGAGGAAACACTGCAGCTCATTTAGCCATAAAGTCATCCGGCTGGTGTCTATCAGTCGTCAGTAACAGCCCATTAGCCCTCAGAACAGAGTTACATAAGGCTGTAAAGTGCACAAGTATGACTCAGACAGTTAGGGTGTGTGTGTTCTGGTATTCTGCTCTCACAGTGATCGTCCCCGATCTCAGTACAAAGCAGATTAAATCCCCATTCATCAGTCATAGGACCTCTGCAGAGCTAATATCACAAGCTAACAAGCTAAACCACACACACACACAAGGGAAAGCAGCTGATGCCGCATGCACACTTAAACTCACAGTATGGAGGGTGGAAATAACACAAATACAAGCATGAAAACTGACATCTCTTTTAGTTTGGCGTTTCGGGCAGTGAACCAGAGTCACTGCACTGGTGACTCCTGCTGGTGAATTTAGAGCAGAAGGAGGAATCTGATGGAGGAAAGACCTGATGGAGAAAGGCTGTAATGTAGGAGGATCTGAAGGAGGATGGATCTAATGTAGGAGGATCTGATGGATGAAAGACCTGATAGAGAAGGGATCTAATGGAAGATGAATCTGATGGAGGATGGATCTAATGGAGGAGGATCTGATGGAGGATGGATCTAATGGAGGAGGATCTGGTGGAGGATGGATCTGACGGAAGACGAATCTGATGGAGGAGGATATGATGGATGAAAGACCTGATAGACAAGAGGATCTAATGGAAGATGAATCTGATGGAGGAGGATCTGATGGATGAAAGACCTGATCGAGAAGGGATCTAATGGAAGATGAATCTGATGGGGGATGGATCTGACGGAAAACGAATCTGATGGAAGAGGGATTTGATAGAGGACATTGTGGTGGAGAAAGGACCTAATGGAGGAGGATCTGTTGGACAAAGAATCTGATGTGGGACGGACCTGAAGGAGGACAGATTTTAAGGAGGAGGGATCTGATAAAGGAAGGTATAATGAGGAGGGTTAGGAAATATCTAATGCAGGAGGGACAGAGGATGGATCTGATCTGATCTATTTGATAAAGGAGTGAACTGATGAAGGGTAATGTGAAAGAGAAAGGATCTGAAGGAGCAGGGATCTGGTAGATTCGGGATCTGATGGAAGACATCAAGCTCCTCTCCTGTGGAACCAGATCCCAGTTTGTGTACGGGAGGCAGACAACCTCCTCACATTTAAGAGTAGGCTTAAGACTTTCCTCTTTGATAAAGCTTATAGTAGGGCTGACTCAGGTGACCCCTGAGCCACCCCTTAGTTATGCTACTATAGGCCTAGACTGCCGGGGGACTTCCTATGATGCACTGAGCTCCTCTCTCCTCCTCTTCCTCTCCATCTGTACGCCCTCATATCCCATCAATGCTTGTTATTAATTCAACTTCTTCCTGTAGTTGTGTGCTTTCTCTCCTCTCTCTCTCTTTCTCTCTCTCCCCTTCTGTTGCTTTCTGCAGGTGTTTCTGCCTCTGGAGCTGTAGAGTCTGGGTCTGTGGTTGCTGCCGCCTGCTGCCCCCGTGCTCCTGCTCAACACCCACTGCTGCTATTGCTGTTGTTGCTCTTGTTATTAGTATTGCTATTATAGTGTTGCTCTTAGTGTTGTTTCTGTTGGTGTTAACATCAATGCCATTACCACAACTATTGCCTTACATCCCTATGTGGAACTGTATTGTGCTGCTGTATGTTCTCTTTCCTCCTGCTCTCTCTCTCCCGCTCCCCCCCCCCCTCCCCCTTCAACCCAACCGGTCGAGGCAGATGACCGCCCACCTAGAGCCTGGTTCTGCTCGAGGTTTCTACCTGTTAAAAGGGAGTTTTTCCTTACCACTGTCGCA
>SEMN01000746.1:0-140000 GCA_005408345.1 Macquaria australasica
CATGGTTCATCCCTGCATGTTTCCATGGAGACTGTGTATAAGAGAGTGCTGTACTGAAATAGTAGTAATAACAATGGAAGCTGCTGCAGTAACATTATTTACTCTGTAGTATTTGTCATGATTACAAAATAAAAAAGAAAGGGACATTAAATGAATGACATTATGTTTGTAAAATAAGCATTACTACTACCACAACTACTAATGCTACTACGATACCTACTTTTACTGCTACAGCTGCTGCTGTGACAGTGAAGCAACACGCTGAGTTACTGATGTGTTATAATTGTCTGCAGGGAGTGTCGATGATCGCAGTCAGTCATTCTGCCAAAGATAAATCTGCTCAGTAGATCTACACGTGTGTCTTGCCCATATTTAGTCAGCCAGTGATGAAAAGCTCAGGCTCAGTGTTTTACAGGGCTGGAGGAAGTACTCAGATCCTTTACTGCAGTAAAAGTACTAATACCACAATGTACAAATACTGTGTTCCTTCAGTAACAGTGTGTGTGTACTCAGTAACAGTGTGAGTACTCAGTAAAGTGTGTGAGTACTCAGTAAAGTGTGTGAGTACTCAGTAACAGTGAGAGTGTACTCAGGAGCAGTGTGAGTACTCAGTAAAGTGTGTGAGTACTCAGTAAAGTGTGTGAGTACTCAGTAACAGTGAGAGTGTACTCAGGAGCAGTGTGAGTACTCAGTAAAGTGTGTGAGTACTCAGTAACAGTGTGAGTGTACTCAGTAACATTGTGAGTGTACACTCAGTAACAGTGTGAGTACTCAGTAACAGAGTGAGGGTACTCAGTAACAGAGTGAGTGTACTCAGTAACAGTGTGAGTGTACTCAGTAACAGAGTGAGTGTACTCAGTAACAGTGTGTGAGTGTACTCAGTAACAGTGTGTGTGTACTCAGTAACAGAGTGAGTGTACTCAGTAACAGTGTGTGTGTACTCAGTAACAGTGTGTGTGTACTCAGTAACAGTGTGTGTACTCAGTAACAGTGTGAGTGTACTCAGTAACAGTGTGAGTGTACTCAGTAACAGTGTGTGTGTACTCAGTAACAGTGTGAGTGTACTCAGTAACAGTGTGAGTACTCAGTAACAGTATGAGTGTACTCAGTAACAGTGTGTGAGTGTACTCAGTAACAGTGTGAGTACTCAGTAACAGTGTGTGAGTGTACTCAGTAACAGTGTGTGAGTGTACTCAGTAACAGTGAGAGTGTACTCAGTAACAGTGTGTGTACTCAGTAACAGTGTGAGTGTACTCAGTAACAGTGTGTGAGTGTACTCAGTAACAGTGTGAGTGTACTCAGTAACAGTGTGTGAGTGTACTCAGTAACAGTGTGAGTACTCAGTAACAGTGAGTACTCAGTAAAGTGTAGTGTTGAGTATTAAAGCAGTAAATGTTCTGTCTGATCTCATTAGATGATTCTTCCTCATCGTTCATGGAAAAGCAGGATTTTACTGTTGGAGCTCATTTTCAACTAGTTTGTATCTAATGATTCATTCTGGATTCATCTGCTGATTCTTTTCTCCATTAATCCATTGATTGATTGATTGATTGATCACAATGAGCCAGAGCCCAAAGTGACTCCTTCACAACCAACAGTCCAAACATTAACATTATTAACATCATTCAAAGGAAAAGCAGCAAAAATCACTTCAACCATTCATTTTCTGTCAATCAGCTGATTGATTAATGGACTGATCGATCAGCTGTACCTGTAGAAACTGTTGGGGAGTTTCATTTTATAGGATCTTTGTGTGTTTTGTGTAAAAATCTTAATTTGTAAAGTAACTAAAGCTGTCAGATAAATGTAGAGCAGTAAAAGTGCAATGTTTCCCTCTGAGATGTGGTGCAGTCAAGTTCAAGTCCTAAGTCAGGATAATCGAGTCCCAAGTCAAATCCCAAGTCAAGTTCCAGTTCCCAAGTAAAGAAAGGTAAGAACCAGTCAAGACAAGTTAAAATCCTAAGTCAAGATACAAATGCAGAACTTTTACAGTTCATGTCTACAAGTTGTCTAACACAAATAACAACATCTGGCAGTGCATCTCATGGCGGTACAACCCAGGGCTTTTTTTCTTTGACTCTAAATCCACAAGCAGTCACGTCTGTGTACAGCTACAGCTCAGATGCAGATCCAGCGAGCGAGCCGAGGGGTTTTCGTCTTATTTGGCCATGAGCTGCTCTGAATCACTGCTGCAATGAAGTGTGCGCTCAAGAATGTGTGGCAGAACTCCCACGAGATTCACAGGAGGGGGGAGGTTAATGTTTGTGTGTGTGGAAGAGAAAGAGGGGTGGTGTAAGACACAGACATGTAGATGATGTAAGGCATCAAGATAAACATTTAAGTCTGGTTTACATGCCATGATTAGGATGTGTATGTGTGTGTAAAAGAAAAAAAACACAAGAGTGAGGAGAGAGAGAGCATGCTTGTGTATTTGTGTAAGATAGAGAGAGATGGTGTAACAGACATTGTGTAAGGCATAGCTATGCAGATTACGTACCATGTAGAACACAGATGCACGTAAGCCTTGTTTCCATGCTGTGTAAAGCTTAGTGCCCTCTGTGTGTGCGTGTGCATGCTGTTGTACGTATATCTTTGTGAGGACCAATTTGAGTTTCAGACTGTGGGAGTGAGGACATGTTTGCAAAGTGAGGACATTCTGGTCCATTTGACTTGGTTTTAAGGTTAAAGGGAAACTCCAGTATTTTTAATCCTGGACCCTATTTTTTACATATTTTGGGGTCTAACTGATTAATAGTTACCAAAAGTTTTGGAATTGGTCCAGTAGATCGCCTCCGCCGGCATCTGCGAACGGGCTGCAATGGCTGTAACGTAATCCTTGTGGGCAATTGCAGCCATCAAAGTGCGTCCACTAAAAGTGCTTGTTTTTAACACTGACTCTGGTTCAGACTGTTATTCTAAGTGTCTGACAACATTATGGAGAGGATCCCTACAGAGACAGACCGTTTTGTTAAAGAGTAAGATCCTTTTTGTTTAACCAGAAACAGAAGTCTCACTCAAGGAGAAGAGGTTGAGTTGTTGCAGGAAGACGAAAGGACCGCAAGAATTACGTTGCAGCCATTGCAGCCCGTTTGTGGCTGCCGGCGGAGGAGATCTACTGGACCACTTCCAAAACTTTTGGTACCTATTAGTCATTTAGACCCCAAAATATGTAAAAAATAGGGCCCAGGTTTATAAATATCGTTGTTTCCCTTTAAGGGAAGAATCAGGTTTAGGTTCTGTTCAGATTAAAGGTTGGGGTTAGGTCTTTATTTGTGATGGTTAAACCTGCAGTAACTGATGTTTCTTGTTTTCAGCAGTAACAGAACACAACATTAACATTTCATCAACTTTTAAGTTGATGTGTTGAACTTGTTAGCAAACAGCTGTTTATTTCCACCTCCAGCAGTCACAGAGCAACATGATCCTTCATGTTTAGGCTGTTTGTGTCACCTGATGAATCTGAGTCCAGTACTCCCTCTCTGTTAGCTCTGGTTTTGGTCTCCACCAGCTCTACAAACACATGATGATCTTATAGACCATGATGCATTGCTGCAGATGAAACTAGCCAACAGGATATAAAGGAGCTCAAATGAGCTCAAGCTGAAACATGACAACACAAAATGACACACACACATTAATGCAGCAGGAACATTAATCCAGAAACAGCAGCACTTTTACTGATGATACTTTAAGTGTATTTAGCTGATAATACTTACACACTTTTACTTCAGTAAGGTTTTAAATACAGGACTTTTACATGTGGTGGAGTATACTCTGAATACTACTTCCACCTCTGCCTACACAAATGAAATAAATAAAGGGCAGAACAGGAGTGTTAGCATAGTTAATGTAACTTTAAGCTAGCAACGTTTAGCTGTTAAAAACACCTTCCTGTAAAAGTGCAAATCCACTGAAATACATGACATTGTGATATTGGGGGAACACAAATATACTCAGTGAACTGTGAGAAGCATTATAAAATTACACTAACTCGCCCACAGAAGAAGAGATGAAGGAGGTGGGGCTTTGAACTTGAACCTTACAGATCTGACACATGCTAAGTTCAGAAGCCTTCATGGTCAGATAAATAACTGTATTCTGAGGGATTTATAATTAACAACAGGTTACTGTACATATGCCCCAGTTACACACCTCTTCAACAGTTTTGCTGCCACCTAGTGGTAGAACAGGAGACTGCAGTCCAACAGATTTTTTTTCTGGAACATTTTCTGAGAGTTTTCTGTCCTGTTCAACACGTTTTGTTGTTGTTTCACTGGAACACTTGTACTTCCAGTTTTGAGGTATTTACTGTATTTTTACCCTCTTATTCCTACGACGCTATAAATGTATATTTTCAGATATTTTCAGAATACTTGCTCCCTGTCTATTATTAGTAGAAGACATTGCTTTTCTTATATCTCAACAATATCTCAACAACTATTGGATGGATTGCCTTGAAATTTGGTTTACGTATTCATGGTCCCCAGAGGATGAATCCTAATGACTTTGGTGATCAGGTTTTCGTTTCAGTACAGGAGCAGTGGCAGGTCTCTGGGAAAACACAGAAGCTGCCACGTGTAAGTACATTTACTAAAGTACTGTACTTAAGTACATTTTTGACGTACTTGTACTTTACTTGAGTATTTCCATTTTCTGCTACTTTATACTCCTCTACATCTCAGAGGGAAATATTATACTTTATAGTACTATTCTATTATATTTATCTGACAGCTTTAGTCGCCAGTTATTTTGCAGATAACATCAGTATCATTTTACATTATTAATACAAAATATAATCAACTAATACGTGATGATATATTATTATAGATTGAGCTTCCCAGCAGCATATAAAGTAATTAAAATGAGCTCCACCTTCACCAGCTGCAACATTAAAGTGATGAACACATTACTTTAACTTTTGGAAGTATATTTTAATGCTAATACTTTTGTACTTTTACTTAAGTAAGATTTTGAATGCAGGACTTATTTTATAGTATTTTTATAGTATTTATAGTATAGTATTTTTATAGTATTTCTACACTGCAGTATTACTGCTTTCACTGAAATAAAAGATCTGTAATGTTGTTTTGAACAGAACGAGGCAAATGAAGTTATTAATATAACCTTTGCCTCCATCTGCTCTGTGTATTTGGGTCCCTGTTCTTATCAATTTCAGTAATTATCTCTTCATCAGTTTATATGTTCTTTAAACATTTCTAGACGTTAAAATGATCATTGTATTTTATCTTTCTTTTTCACAGTGTGCTTGTGGTTAAATGTTATCACTGTACGTCTCTTATATTGCAGTCTGTCAGTGACAGAAAAACAGAATATCATTTAAACACAGACTAAAAACAACAAGAACATTACAGTTTAGAAAAACCCCCTCCAACATACCTTATTTATTTATATATTTACTGTTTATCTGATAGGGACAGATACAGTATACATAGAGAATTGCACGACAACTATCCAGTGCAATGTTTCATAGCATTTATAGCCACTGCTAATTTCCAATGCCCGTCCCGAGAAGGGCCTTTAAAATAACAGACATGAAACATATTCACAAACAACAAAGTTAAACTCTGTGGCACCTACCAAATAATTTCTCCTCATCCAAATGATAATTTCTTACATAATTAAAAATAATAATAATTAAGGTACATACAGAGAGGATTTAACATTCACACACACACATCATGAGCTGATGTTCAACATGTGCATATTAAACCATTCATGTGAATATTGTGTTGTACAGGGTTATTTTTGTTAAGCATAAGACATCCATATATGACTAAAAAGAATGTGTTTAAATACAGAATACAGATAAAGCTGAGTCAGCATATGCAAGAAGCACATTGTGTGACTAACAGGCGCAGCGCTTCATTAGATGCTGTCTACGCATGTTGGGCCTTGTGTTTTGCAGCAGGAATCATTTTGCGAATCTTCAGACATCTGAAAATCACTCCTCTGATCTGAGGCAGATTCAGGCTGTAGACTAGAGGGTTATTAATGGGGGGGATGATCAGAAACTCCAGAGATAGAACAACAATGACAAATGTATTTACTTCATCAGCTTCCAAACGACTCAATGACAGCTCACAGAAGACAGAGAAAGAATAGGTCACAAATGTCACCATGTGAGGCAGGCAGGTTTGTAACGCCTTTCCTCTGAATGCAGACGAGCTTCTCCTGCACACAAGCAGAATGCGTAGATAGGTGTACAGGACAAAGAACAGAGGGATGAAGATGGTTGTGACAGTAACAATCTGACCTGCTATGTTGTTCAGAGTTGTGTCCACACAGGAGAGCTGAACCACAGGCCAGTTAGAACAGAAAAGCCTGGGAAGTCTGTTTCCACACAACGGCAATCGAACAGATAGAGACAGAAGCCAATAGCAGATGCAGGGTAGAGCACAGCAAAAATCAGAAGATTTCTCACCATCCTGAACGTCATTTTGCTGTGATAGTGTAAAGGCTGGCAAATAGCAACAAATCTATCATAGGCCATGATGCCGAGGATAGTCAGCTCACATGGCATGGCATGTCTGTTTAGACAAGACGTTAAATTTCATATGCAATTTCCTCTGCCACGATTGTCATTCTGAGTTGATAAATGAGGTGCAGCAGCTACTGTGTATGTATACATTTCCATTTCACCCTCCCGTATTTTGAACCTTGTAATTTTGCCTCGCATACTTATCCAAATTCTAATTTCTTATTGAATAAAATACCCGCCATGGAAGTAAATAATAACTTTCAATGAAGCAGAACATTGTATTATTTCTCAGAGACATAATACATTGTATAGAGAGCAAATGATATTTGAGCTAGGTCGTAGCACAAACTAAAACCCATAGTGTGAGACATATTTAGTGATGAGCTGTAAGTCAGACCATGCATACACACCTTGTTGAATAATTAAATTATTGTTGTGCTAGGTGATCCATTTTAAAAAATTGCATTTCTTTAAGAGACACATATGTCTTTCAAAAATGTGATGGCAAACAGTTGTTCTGATAAATTTAGACGCAATAGTTCATGAATGAAGCTTGACAGGACAAACGGCCACTTAACAGTAATGATACATAGTGCCATGAATTTCCCAGCTCATTACAGTCCAGTTTTATATTGTCCCAGTGGACAACTGGGGATAATATATCACAATACAATAATATAACAATATAATTTTCATCCAGATAAACCTTAAAAAAAAAAAAAAGTACCCACCTAACAAAAACAAAAACCTCCTGTTCCAGAAGAAAATACCCATTAAGGCCTAACCTGTACTGTTATCAGCCAGAAAATTTGCACATAGTATGATTTATTTCTCATGGAAGGTGTGTTGTTACATACAGCATATGACTGACACATGGAGACAGGAGATCATAAACAGTGGAATTAACATTCAAGCTTGGTCAAATTATAATTCAAATACAAGTTCTTAAGATGTATTTTAGTCTGATGAGTTGTGACATGGACTATGCATATAAAACTGCAGAATATTAATATGTGGTGCATCCATTTTCTTCGTATTCTGATTTGTTTGAAGTAAATGTGAACAAACAATATATGTACAGATAAACTAGAGTTACCATAGAAGCACAGTGTCAGGGTGAGCCATCTAGGCAGCAGGGGAAAGACCCAAACGCAGACAGGCAAGGAGGCTGAATATGTCCAAAGATTTATTACTTACGAAAAAAACCACAGGAACAGACACACAGGGAATCACTAGGAACATGACATCAGCAACATCAATGACTCAACCAAGAACGAAAGGAGAGGACCGGGGCAGGGCAGAGACCGGACCCCTCAGGCGGATGGCCTGGAGGCGGGCACCGGCGACTGCCGAGGCTCACAGCTGGGCTGCGGATGGCCTGGAGGCCGGCACCGGCGACTGCCGAGGCTCACAGCTGGGCTGCGGATGGCCTGGAGGCCGGCACCGGCGACTGCTGAGGCACTTGCGACAGCAGCTGGACCGGCATTAGAGCAGGAAGCGGCGGGTGCTGCAGCTGGTCCGGAACGGGCACTGGAGGATGTGGCTGCAGCTGGTCCGGAACGGGCACTGGAGGATGACGCGGCGGCGGCGGCTGCTGGACGGGCACTGGAGGCTGAAGTGATGTAGACCGGACTGCCAACTCGGGAACAGGAACTGAGGCTGGATGGGCCGCCGACTGGAAACAAGGAACAGAAGCAGGGCGGTCTGCAGTTCTGAGCAGCGGAGACTCTGGGGCGCTGAGCAGCGGAGGTGAGGCAGGCTGAGAAGCAGGCTGAGAAGCAGGCTGATCCAGGGCATCAAAAAAAATCCAGCGACCCATTCAAGAACTGACTTCCTCAGCCAAGGCTGAGTGGCCAGCTTCCAGCGTCCCTCTGACATTATTGCCTCGCAGGACTCTTTATTAGGGGCCCTCCTGCAGTTGGTTTGGAAGCACATGAGATCAACAGTCAGTCTATTTAGCTCCTTTGACCCATTGTCTGCTGGACCCGCATATGGTCGAGTCATTCTGTCAGGGTGAGCCATCTAGGCAGCAGGGGAAGGACCCAAACGCAGACAGGAGAGGAGGCAGGGAAGCTGAATATGTCCAAAGATTAATTACTTACGAAAAAACCACAGGAACAGACACGCGGGGAATCACTAGGAACATAGCAACAGCAACAGCAATGACTCAACCAAGAACGAAAGGAGAGGACCGGTATATATAGGGGAAGAGACAACGAGGGAAACAGACACAGGTGAGTAACGAGACACAGGTGAAAACAATCAAAACCGGAGGGAAAACAAAGACAGGAAATAAAGGGCACACAGGGAAACAAGAACAGTAATTTCAAAATAAAACAGGAAACAAGACAAAACAGTCCTAAGGATCATGACACACAGTGTGTGAGTACAGAGAATTACAGCTTCATTAACATCTCTCTGGGCTTGTCAGGTCTTGAATTATGTCGGAGGAACCATTCTACGTACCCTTCGAAATTTAAAAATCACTCCTCTGATCTGAGGCAGATTCAGGCCGTAAACTAGAGGGTTATTGATGGGGGGAATGAGTAAAGACTCCAGAGATAACACAACAATGACAAATGTATTTACTTCATCAGCTTGCAAACGACTCAGCAAAAGCTCACAGAATACAGAGAAAGAATAGTTCACAAATGAAATTATGTGTGGCAGGCAGGTTTGTAACGCCTTTCCTCTGAATTCAGAAGAGCTTCTCCTGCAAACAAGCAGAATGCGTAGATAGGTGTATAGGACAAAGAACAGAGGGATGAAGATGGTTGTCAGTGCAACAAACTGACTTACTATGTTGTTCAGAGTTGTGTCCACACAGGAGAGCTGAACCACAAACCAGTTAGAACAATAAAGCCTGTGCACTTTATTTCCACACAACGGCAATCGAACAGTAAGATAGAGAACGAAGCCAATAGCAGATGCAGGGTAGAGCACAGCAAAAATCAAAAGATTTCTCACCATCCTGAACGTCATTTTGCTGTGATAGTGTAAAGGCTGGCAAATAGCAACAAATCTATCATAGGCCATGATGCTGAGGATAGTCAGCTCACATGATAGATAGGTGTAAATAACATATATCTGACTGAAACAAGACGCACGTGAGATCAAATGAGTGTCAGACAGAATGTCCATCAGAAACCTTGGGAAGAAGCCGGCTGAACCCCACAGAGAGTTTAAACACAGACAGGAGATAAACATGTACATGGGCTGATGCAGAGACTTCTCCAGGCAGACTGTCAGAATAATGGCAAAATTAGCAGAGATTATAGTCATGTAGATCAACAGACACAGGCAGAAGAACAGATATCTGAGAGGCCCAGAGTCTGTAAACAGAGTCAACTGAAAATAGACAGGATTCAAGCTGTTATTGCTCTTCATGTCTACACAATAGTGAAGCAAAAAGAGCAAAGAACAAACAGGAGAGAGTGATGGAGGATAAAGGAAAGGAAAGGAGAGGAAGGAGTAGAAGTAAAACTGCCTTGAACAAGAAACATATCCGAGGCCTTACTGAGTTAAACAAAGGCTGAAATTTGTCTCCGACAATGTACAGTATAATCACATTTTAGGAAAGTAAAATAGAAGTGAGAATCAAGATATCCTTTTCTTACCTTTCATATTTACATAAAATGTGTGTACAAATACATCCATCCAAAGGTAAATGTAGCACATGCAGAACCAGCCAAAATACATATATGTTTATCATTGAGGTTACTTGTCAAAGGTTGCATATGAATAACAGATCAAGCAAAGTCAGGGGCAACTATTTTCCCTTGGCATGGGAAAAGCAGAGGACACATTTTAACAATAAAATTGTAAAATTAAAGGAAACATTGCTGATCCAGATGCCTGATAAGGTGCCGTAGTAAAATGTAACATCTTTTATGCTCAAGTTCATATTAGTTTGTAGTATTACTGCATGATTATCCTACATGTGCATTATCAAGGAAGCAGGTAATCTAGATATCTGTTGAAAAGACCCGGTTACTATTTTATCCTGTTGTGTGTTCTATTATAGTTACAAAACTACAAAACCAACCAACAAAATATCAAGTTTGAAGTCTCAACAAAGTTACAAATAATAATGAAAGCTTTTTGAAAACAATGTATGTTAATCAGCTTGTTAAAGAGCTTCGCCAGATGAAGCCTCTACCTTGTAATGATCCAGACTGAAGCTTTATCTTCTTCTGCTGCTAGGGCGCAAGCAGCAACGTGTACAGGCAAGGTCCAAAGGGAGGTAAAGCCTCTCGCACCTGACTTCATTCATGTTCTGTAATGCATGTTTCTTTTTTTCAGTGTTGACTAGCTTGTGGGTGTGCTTAACTTCAAGGTCGAGAAATGGGGAATGCAGCCGTGTAAACCGACAAAGTCTAGTCAGACAACTGTCAAACCAGTGACATTTATAGATTATTTATTTTAACAATGGGATAATGCTGTTGATACATTGACACATGGATGCCATACACTTTATACTACCTTTATACTACTGCCATACTTATACTATACTTACTGGTACTGTAGATATATTCTACTGCATTGGTTCCATCTGCTTACTTACTGTTTTCAACCGTTTTACCACCTGTTTATACCTACACATCACAGTATATATATATGCATACCTGTCTATAACCTTTTCTCATACATATACACATTCACCACATTACTGCACAACCTGTTGAGGAAGGGATAGGCCAATCCATGACCGCCTTGACCTCGATGGGATCCATCTGGATGCTGCTGTTGGCAGCAAGGTGGCTTGTTAAATACCTCCAAGTCCAGATATTCAGGAGGAACCCCCAAGAGGTCTGGAAACTCAGATGAGGGAGAATTCCTAAGAGTGAGAGACAGGGCAGATCTGAGACACACAGCATGACAATGGCAACTCCAGTCCAGAATGGCTCCTGGAGACCAGTCAATATATGGGTTGTGTCTGACGAGCCAAGGATACCTTAAAATGACAGGCAGGTGAGGTGCATTGATCAGGTGGAAGGTGAGTGTCTCATAATGATTACCTGACATGCCTAGACATACGGGAACAGTTCTGTGGGTAACAGAGCAGAGGAAGTGTCCATCGAAGGTGTCCATGGACTTGACCAGTCACGTCGCTGGGGAGGCCCGGAGCTGGTGCCCCCTGAAGCTGGAGGCGAGAGTGTTGGAGACTGCTAATGTGGCGGTTGGAATCGTAGAGAGAGGGATCACTCCGCTTACTTTCAGTGGCAAAGGTTCTGAATTCGATGGAGTAATCGGCCACCGTTCTTCCTCCTTGACTCAGATTGAGCAGGCCACGAGTTGTCTCTCTTCGTGATTGAACACTTTCTTGAGTTTGTAGTTGAGCAGGCTGGGGATTGCCTTTTCCATTCCCAGTCCCAGGCTCTGTCAGTGAGCTGGGATATGATGTAGTTCATGTGGGGACACTCAGACAGGAAAGAGGAGGGTTTGAGCTCGAAGATGAGGGAGCATTGGACGAGGAAAGGTTTACATGCCCCTGGATTGCTGGAATAGCGTTCAGGAGGGTTGAATCATTGCTCGGAAGCAGGAGCGGGAGGAGCAGGAGTGCTAGGTGGAGGCACCGAAGCTGGAGCTTGACCTGGAATGGAGAGCTGTTGGATCTGTCCACGGATGAATTCCAGAACCCCCACATGGCGAACAGAGATCTCCTGGAGGCCCCCCACAATGGAGATAAGCTGCTGCTTGTGGCGATGGTTGGCGCTGGCCTGTCCCACCAGCCCTTGATGCACAGGATCAGAGTTGACTGTGTCCGTACTGGCCAGATTGTACTGTAACTGCTCAGTAAACAACTATGGTTTGAACATAAATGCACTACTCAGAGACAAGCAGGTTAGGTAAAAGTTCAGGTTTAATCATGGTCAAAAACATGCAAACGTCAAAACCAGGCAGGGAGTTCAAAACAGGCAAAAAAGGGTCAGGCAGAGGGGCCAATGATCAGGCAGGGGATCGTGCATCTAAGGTCAGGCAGGCAGAACAAAAGGCTTGAAAGCTAGGGCGTAAGGACAATAGACAGTCTGGCAGGGAATGAGTGGAAATGGGGGATGATTTATATATATTGCAGGGATTATGAGGAAAAGTGGGAACAGGTGTGCAGGTAGGCGGGGGAGGTCAGGTGATGGGAATGGCAGGAAAGCTAACCCCTTTCTTGCAGGTCAGGAGGGATTGGCTGGATCTAAAATCTCAGGAGAGTTAGTATGTGGCAGGAAAGGTGGAGCAGACAAGAGAATGGTTGACTAGGAGTTAGCTAAAGTTGTGACAGTGAGGTGGTATAAAGCACAGAACTGTGATGCTGGACAGGACTCATATCCTGAATCCTGTGGCAGGTTAGGTTTAGGCAGAAACAGCATGTTGGTTAAGGTTAGGTGAAAGATTGTGGTTTTGGTTGAATGTTAAAAAAGTAAACACATCGTGCTTCATGTAACTGGATTTTTGTAGACAAAACCAAGCCCACAATCTTACCCTAAATTTAACCAAGTTATCCAAGTGCTATGAGGGCCTAAACATAAAGAAGTTAAATCATGTTTTTGTTGCTGAAGTGGCCATCTAACAATGATGATTAGATGACACATAGTGCCAGTTTGTCAGTAGTGTACTTCTTTTAAGCCATGCTAGCGGCATTTGTCTAGGGATGACAATGTTAGTCTGTCTCAAATATCTTAACTATTGGATGGATTGCCATGACATTTTGTGCAGACATTAATGGTCCCCAGACGAAATATAGTACTGACTTTGATCCCCTGACCTTTAGCGCCACCAGCAGGTTGACATTTTTGGCTTTTAGTGATGTCCCAACAACTATGGGATGGATTGCCCTGAAATTTAGTACACACATTTATGTCCCTGTCAGGATGAACTGTAATAACTTTGATAATCCTCTGACTTTTTAATCTAGCGCCACCATCAGGTCAACATGTTAATGTGTCCAACACTTTAGTTTATGACCAAATACCTGCAGAACTAATGACATTCCCATCAGCCTCAGCTGTACTTTGTTTTTTGTGCTAATTAATAAATGTTAGCATGCTAGCATGCCAAACTAAAATGGTGAACATGGTAAACGTTACACCTGCTAAACATCAGCATGTTAGCATTGTCACTGTGAACATGTTAGCATTTAGCTCAAAGCACAGCTGTGTGAAATTACAACCTCGCAGGACCTCTTGCATGGCTGTACACTCTTAATCTTGTTTATTGAATATCCTACGTTATTATAATCTAGTGTTATTATAATTATTAAGGGCAACTGGTCACAAAACTGAAACAAAATAATATTAAAACACAGAATAAACACAGAGTAACATACAAAATTAAAAATGGAAAATACAACAAAGAGACATTTAACATCCAAATTCCCACCATACACACATATAATCCTATCAAATCTAATTTGTTTTACATTATGATATTAAATGCCCAATTTTTATTGACCTTCAATCTGCCAGAAGAAGCAGCACATAGTATGTTTTATGACATGGCAGGTGTGCCTTTACATTTGATGTGTGAAAAATAGAGACATACAACAGCAAAATGTATTCACATTTGAGATTAATTCAAACACAAAGATGTGTTTTAGCCTGAGGAGCTGTGAGTTGAGCCATGCATATACATCTTGCAATATCAATATCATTGCTGTGGTTCAGGTTGATCTATTATAAGATTACAACTATTCTATTTGTAGATATTCTGATCTCCTTAAAATGAATGTGATGGGAAACACAATCTATGGACAAATACATTTAACATATTGCTGAAGCATATTTTGTGAATAACAGTGTCTTAAAGTTTCATTATTTGCTAAACGTGCATGTTGAATTTTAAATTTTGGCAGTGTGACACATTTTGCGTGTCTTCAGAAATCTAAATATCACTCCTTCGATTTGAGGCAGATTCAGACCATAAACTAGAGGGTTATTGATGGGGGGAATTATCAAATACTCTAAAGATAAAACAACTGTGATGATTGGATTCATTTTATCAGCCTCAAATCGACTCAATGACAGCTCACAGAAGACAGAGAAAGAATAGGTCACAAATGTCACCATGTGAGGCAGGCAGGTTTGTAACGCCTTTCCTCTGAATTCAGACGAGCTTCTCCTGCACACAAGCAGAATGCGTAGATAGGTGTACAGGACAAAGAACAGAGGGATGAAGATGGTTGTGACAGTAACAATCTGACCTGCTATGTTGTTCAGAGTTGTGTCCACACAGGAGAGCTGAACCACAGGCCAGTTAGAACAGAAAAGCCTGGGAAGTCTGTTTCCACACAACGGCAATCGAACAGTAAGATAGAGACAGAAGCCAATAGCAGATGCAGGGTAGAGCACAGCAAAAATCAGAAGATTTCTCACCATCCTGAACGTCATTTTGCTGTGATAGTGTAAAGGCTGGCAAATAGCAACAAATCTATCATAGGCCATGATGCCGAGGATAGTCAGCTCACATGGCATGGCATGTCTGTTTAGACAAGACGTTAAATTTCATATTACAATTTCCTCTGCCACGATTGTCATTCTGAGTTGATAAATGAGGTGCAGCAGCTACTGTGTATGTATACATTTCCATTTCACCCTCCCGTATTTTGAACCTTGTAATTTTGCCTCGCATACTTATCCAAATTCTAATTTCTTATTGAATAAAATACCCGCCATGGAAGTAAATAATAACTTTCAATGAAGCAGAAAAGCAGAACATTGTTTTATTTCTCAGAGAGACATAATACATTGTATAGAGAGCAAATGATATTTGAGCTAGGTCGTAGCACAAACTAAAACCCATAGTGTGAGACATATTTAGTGATGAGCTGTAAGTCAGACCATGCATACACACCTTGTTGAATAATTCAATTATTGTTGTTGTGCTAGGTGATCCATTTTAAAATTGCATTTCTGTAATAGACATTCATATTTGTCTTTCAAAAATGTGATGGCAAACAGTTGTTCTGTTGTTCTGATAAATTGAGACGCAATAGTTCATGAATGAAGCTTGACAGGACAAACGGCCACTTAACAGTAATGATACATAGTGCCATGAATTTCCCAGCTCATTACAGTCCAGTTTTATATTGTCCCAGTGGACAACTGGGGATAATATATCACAATACAAAGATAATATAATATAATAAACACAAGAAATATAATTTTCATCCAGATAAACTTTTAAGGTACCCACCTAACAAAGACAAAAAAACTCCTGTTCCAGAAGAAAATACCCATTAAGGCCCAACCTGTACTGTTATTAATCAGCCAGAAAATTAGCACATAGTATGATTTATTTCTCATGGAAGGTGTGTTGTTACATACAGCATATGACTGGTGACACATGGAGACAGAGGAGATCATAAACAGTGGAATTAACATTCAAGCTTGGTCACAAATTATAATTCAAATATGAGTTCTTAAGATGTATTTTAGTCTGATGAGTTGTGACATGGACTATGCATATAAAACTGCAGAATATTAATATAATTAATGTGGTGCATCTATTTTCTTCATATTCTGATTTGTTTGAAGTAAATGTGAACAAACACAATATATGTACAGATAAACTAGAGTTACCATAGAAGCACAGTGTGTGAGTACAGAGAATTACAGCTTCATTAACATCTCTCTGGGCTTGTCGGGTCTTGAATTATGTCGGAGGAACCATTCTACGTACCCTTCGAAATTTAAAAATCACTCCTCTGATCTGAGGCAGATTCAGGCCGTAAACTAGAGGGTTATTGATGGGGGGAATGAGTAAAGACTCCAGAGATAACACAACAATGACAAATGTATTTACTTCATCAGCTTGCAAACGACTCAGCAAAAGCTCACAGAAGAGAGAAAAAGAATAGTTCACAAATGTCACCATGTGAGGCAGGCAGGTTTGTAACGCCTTTCCTCTGAATTCAGAAGAGCTTCTCCTGCAAACAAGCAGAATGCGTAGATAGGTGTATAGGACAAAGAACAGAGGGATGAAGATGGTTGTCAGTGCAACAAACTGACTTACTATGTTGTTCAGAGTTGTGTCCACACAGGAGAGCTGAACCACAAACCAGTTAGAACAATAAAGCCTGTGCACTTTATTTCCACACAATGGCAATCGAACAGTAAGATAGAAACAGAAGCCAATAGCAGATGCAGGGTAGAGCACAGCAAAAATCAAAAGATTTCTCATCATCCTGAACGTCATTTTGCTGTGATAGTGTAAAGGCTGGCAAATAGCAACAAATCTATCATAGGCCATGATGCTGACGATTGTCATCTCACATGATACATAGGTGTAAATAACATATATCTGACTGAAACAAAATGCACGTGAGATCAAATGAGTGTCAGACAGAATGTCCATCAGAAACCTTGGGAAGAAGCCGGCTGAACCCCACAGAGAGTTAAAACACAGACAGGAGATAAACATGTACATGGGCTGATGCAGAGACTTCTCCAGGCAGACTGTCAGAATAATGATGAAATTAGCAGAGATTATAGTCATGTAGATCAACAGACACAGGCAGAAGAACAGATATCTGAGAGGCCCAGAGTCTGTAAACAGAGTCAACTGAAAATAGACAGGATTCAAGCTGTTATTGCTCTTCATGTCTGCACAATAGTGAAGCAAAAAGAGCAAAGAACAAACAGGAGAGAGTGATGGAGGATAAAGTAAAGGAAAGGAGAGGAAGGAGTAGAAGTAAAACTGTCTTGAACAAGAAACATATCCGAGGCCTTACTGAGTTAAATAAAGGCTAAGAATTGTCCTGAGTGATGTACAGTATAATCACATTTTAGGAATATAAACTGAAGTCAGAATCAAGGTACCTGCTGTATTTACAAAAACATGTGTGTACAAATACATCCATCCAAAGGTAAATGTAACACATGCAGAACCAGCCAAAATACATTTATGTTTATCATTGAGGTTACTTGTCAAAGGTTGCATATGAATAACAGATCAAGCAAAGTCAGGGGCAACTATTTTCCCTTGGCATGGGGAAAGCAGAGGACACATTTTAACAATAAAATTGTAAAATTAAAGGAAACATTGCTGATCCAGATGCCTGATAAGGTGCCGTAGTAAAATGTAACATCTTTCATGCTAAAATTCATATTAGTTTGTAGTATTACTGCATGATTATCCTACATGTGCATTATCAAGGAAGCAGGTAATCTAGATATCTGTTGAAAAGACCCGGTTACTATTTTATCCTGTTGTGTGTTCTATTATAGTTACAAAACTACAAAACCAACCAACAAAATATCAAGTTTGAAGACTCAAAGTTACAAATAATAATGAAAGCTTTTTGAAAACAATGTATGTTAATCAGCTTGTTAAAGAGCTTCGCCAGATGAAGCCTCTACCTTGTAATGATCCAGACTGAAGCTTTATCTTCTTCTGCTGCTAGGGCGCAAGCAACGTGTACAGGCAAGGTCCAAAGGGAGGGAAAGCCTCTCACACCTGACTTCATTCATGTTCTGTAATGCATGTTTCTTTTTTTCAATGTTGACTAGTTTGTGGGAGTGCGTAACTTCACGGATTCGAAGGTCGAGAAATGGGGAATGCAGCCGTGTGAACCGGCAAAATCTATTCAGAGAACTGTCAAACCAGTGATATTGATAGATTTTTTTTTTTTAACAATGGGACAATGCTGTTGATACATTGATACATGGATGTCATCCACTTTATACTACCTTATACTACCGCCATACTTATAACATACTGTTTTTAACCTTTTTACATCTCAGTATATATATACTGTATTTATTACCACCTGTGTATACCTACACATCACAGTATATATATTTATGTGCATACCTGTTGTCAGATCGCCGGTAAAGTCCCTTACAGGACTCACTGGACCAGCTCTCTGCTTAAAGGGTCCGATTTTCAGTTCTATAGAAGTCTATGCCTACTAGAAATTCTAAAGATAATTTAAGCTGGTGACGGGGAAACTCGTCTAGCTCCTGGCTGCCTTCATCCGGTTATCTACCCTGCTCCCTCTGATAACTACCCCTAACCGAGTAGCCTTCCTTGCCGGCAGTAGCTATCAGCCACGCCCGTTAACGGCAGCTTTCCCCTTAAAGATCTGGGCTCTTGGTAAATTGCTAGGAAACGGTTTGATGGCTTGTATTCTAAGCCCTAAGGGTCTGTTTTACTAAAATAGTGGACAAAAACTAGAATAACCTTTCAGAACCTTATGGATGTTGGACAAAATTAGACTTAACTTTTTACTATCATGAGAAGTTCAATAATAATGAAGGAACAATTTACTTTAAATCCATTTTAAGTATTTATTGCAGGAATTAAGCAGGGGCTAAGCAGCAGATTAATCAAATCAAAAATCAATGAATCATAAAAATAATCAAAAAGACCCTTACTCTCTTGTCCTTACTGATTCTTATAATCTAATTTTTCTAATTAGGAGAAGGGAGGCTAGCCGGCCATTGCAAACCCTCCTAGTTCCTCCTGCCAAGGAGAAGAGTCCTCAATGAAAATCCAGAGCTCAGTACGAAGTCCCAAAGTCCCAAGAAGCTCCTCTCCCCTCTAGCGCAGGCTGGAGTCCAATCCGTGGTCCCACGATGTCCTCACACCGTCCACACCAGGGATCAATCTGACGACCTCCATCTGTACTCCTATGTCCCGATGCTCGACATCCGTTTCCTACAGGGCTCTACCTTGGCCGATGGTTGAGGTAGGCGAAACTGAAGGCGACCCGTACTCCAATACCGGTAGACAAGGACCAATAATTAGGAACCTCCCATCGCACAGATGGGTCGTGGAAACACGCGTTCTGTCAGAATACTCCCTTATCTTCACATATATTGGGCAGTATGTACCTTTCTCATCTGTGATGACAAAGGGATTGGTCTCTCCGTCTGCCCTGGCGGAGCTCCACGTTACCTTTGCGTTCGTCTCCACAGCCAGGCAATTGGCAATAGATACTGCCAGTACTGATGAGTTGGGTCCACAGCAGAGGAGGCCTCGAGCCGCCCCAATTGGGAAGTTCTCCAGGTAGTATGAGGTGCACCACAGGGCATGCATTACCTCCCAAAGGTGCAGGGTCTGCTCCGGGGTAACTCCACAATGGATGCAGCGGGTGCCTCCCTGCAATTTAGACCGAATACAGAGACTTCATTAATACTATTTATCAATCAGCTTGAAGCATAGCAAGCAAGCAGGGCCAGCTTCCCTTTTTAGGTCCTTTCATTCCTTCCAGCGCATCTTTGAGCTAGAGCACTCAGCCATAGGGATCTTATCATTGCAGGAGGTGTTTGCCCAGGACTTCTTGGGGCTTCATTTCTCGGGAATAGAGCAGCATACATCATGAGCCAAATTGCAATGGTAATTGAGGATTTTGGTCCAGTCCAATGGAGTGCGACTGTCACCCCCCAGCCTAGGCCCCATAGAGTGATGGCGCTGATCTTGGTCAGCCAACGCCCTCTTCCTCTTTTTTGAAGTCATCGTCATGGTCATGAGATATGCTAGCAAAGCTAATACCAGCATTCCCTTGTAGACCACAGCGATCCATTTCAGGGGCTCGTAGAAAACTGCAGAGGTGTCGAAGATCATCCAGACAATTACTGCCATGGCCTTGATGATGCCTTCCCGGGTGGTGTCGATGGTTATTCTCCCCAGGATGTAGGCCATAAACCAGGACAGAGTCATCCACATCTTTCCTTGGTAGACGTTCTCAACTGCTGCCTTTACACATCCCAGTACCAGAGCTATGCCTCTCAAGGGTTGATTCAGGGACCAGGTCCCGGTGCAGCAGTAGAGAAACCAAATGACTTCCATTACCCAGAAGTCTACTTTGGTCAGCATGACAGCCGATTGTTGGCCTTCATCACAAGTATTCTGTGGTTGTCTTGTGGTACTCACCCTGTAGGCTGGTGTTGTCAGAGTGTAATTAGTTGTATTATTCGCCATGGCTAGGATGATTCTATGATTCTTGCACTTCTCCTTTTTCTTAAGTATTCTTTGCTGCCTTTGGTGCTCTGTCAAGATCTTGGAACTGCAATGGCTGCGACGCTCTAGTGCTCCAGCTCTTATAGGCTGGTTCGCTCCTCCCCTTTCCGGAGGAGGGGCTTCCTCCCTTCTTCCTTTTTGGGGGACTTCTTGCAACACGTGTAGGCCTTAGCCCCTCCCTTAATGGTGACACACCCTATCAATCCCAGAATAACGATTCTGATTATCATCAGCAGGTAGGGCCAGAGCCAGGTGAACATCCCCTTTATCCAGCCTCCTACCACAGACATTCCTTCTTCAATCGTTCCTACTACCTCTTCCACGGCTGTCAACAGGGTTCCCCCTACTACGGCTCCTCTTAACTCCAACCAGGTGCACTCGTGCTCTTCCTTTCCAGAGCCACAGTGTACCCAATGTTCTTCTGGTGAATGACAGGTTCCGTTATTGTAGAGACGTTTGGGTCCCAGCCACTCAAAACCTCTGATCTCCTGGCCTTCACACAAGCTTTTCCTGAAAGCGTGTCCATCTGCCAAAAATATGGTAGGATCTGCTACGTGGGGTATGATTTCTCCATTAATTTGCCTTCTGTCCTTCATCCTGTGTCCCAAAATCATTTTGGTACAGCTAACCTTCAGTGGAGCTGACCTTCTCCAGACCTAATCTCGGCTACTCTTCACCCAGACCACCTCCATTCCATAGGTGTCGTACTCATCGTCAGAATGTGATTGACAGTGGTCTTCCCATCCTGAAACTTCTTTACAATGCATTCCAGCAAGGCTGATGTTACAAGTTGTATTGGCGGTTTCGCATACCATACTCCATGGTCTTGGACTGATGTACAGTTCTGGTTTGCTCCAAACTCCAGGCCAGATTTCTTGATCTTTTGAGTATACCATTGCCAAGTATTGGTACTTTACCCAGTAGTTGGATGATTTTGACAGGCAGGGAACAACCCATTCTCTTATGTCTTCTTTTTGCAGGCCCCACCAGGTAGATCCACTATCTCTTGAGTGTCCTTTCTGGGCCTGCAAAATTCCTTTAACAGTTTTGTTCTTTTTCAGACCGCTGCAGTCATATTCCCATGTTCCCCAATAGTGTTGCCATGTTTGCGATAGCTTGCAGTGGGGAGAGGCACCGTTACTCACATAATCAGTGCCATTTAATGCATCAAAGATCTTGTCAGCTACACATTCATCAATTTTTTGGAAATCCCCGGAGGGAACTTCCATCAGATCCGTAGGTTTAGGTAGTTTCTGGACATACATTTCAGTTACCTCTGGTCCCCTGAGTCCTTGAGTAGCCAGCAGAAAAGGCTCCTCTGAAAAGGTTCAACATTCCTGTGCCAATTTTCTGCTTCAATTTCTTCGGTGGCCGTAATCTATGGGCTGAAAATCTGGGTCTACTAGCTGTATAGTAAATATTTGAGTTGTTACCTCTACTTGTGGTTCATTAGTTCCAGGGTCGTTGTGTTGATTCCACATTGAGAGTCAGGTGTAGCTGTGGTTCCCCTAGTATCCTGTGTCCCCCTGGTTGTGTTAGTCTTTGCGATGTTGACCTTTCTTGGCTACTTCAGTGGTCATAGCTTCCCCAAAATTTTCCACTCACCGGTAATATGGTAAGACAGGAGTGATTGCGGTGGTGCGCTGTGTACACCACCTCAGCCTTCCAATATCCTTGTCTCTCTTGCCCAGGCCATGATACACAGGCCCAGGTACAATACCAACTGGGGTTCACCAATTCTGGATACATCCAATTGCACTGTGCTTGTTTCCTTTCTTTCTCAGTTCGAACCAGGATTCTCATTCCCATCTCATCTCCGTAGATTTGCAGATCCTTCAGCAGCCAAGTCTTGTTGGTCAATCCTTCGCTTTGGATAATTGCTTCCCAGGTTTGCAGCCATCAACATGTCTGGTTGAACTTTTTGGTTGTGGCATAATAGACCCTAGTATGTGTATGGGCCCAAAGTTCACTTCCATAGTGATACAGAATGGCAAGGACTGCCACTATTCCTGCCATTACTGCTAATATCTTGGCCATTAAACAGACACATCCATATTCCTTTCCGTGGTCTGTGCCGTGATTGTTGCTGTTGCTCGCCAATGTCATCTAATTCATCTGGGTCGTAGGGTCTTCTCCCTCATAGCAGCGGTAGCTCCATCCTCTGTCCAGTGAGTATGACCAGATCCTCTGCTTTCCAGGGTTGCTTCCTCCCCTGCCGCTCCTTTTCGATGGTGTTAGGTGCTCAATAATGGGTGAAGGGCCTTTGCAATGGCCCTGTGGGAGCTCTTGATATAGCGGTGCTGGATGTCGCTTAAGCCTAGGGTCCATCCCTTGCCACACCGACTTGTAGGAGGCAACCACTACCTTCTCCACTCGTGGGAGTGGTCTGATGCATTTGCCATCTTCACCAGGGTGCTTCAACTTTTCCCGGGCGACTTCATAGCTAGTACTTTCTCCCCTTTTATTCCACACCTGTGATAGTTCCGAATACAGGGGCTCCTTGCGCTCAGTCTGAAGTTCAAGCACACTCACTGCCTCATCAGAGAAAAACAGCTCCCATGTGGTAGAGGCCCTGGGACCTCTGAGGCGGGTGTAGGGGAGCTGTCTAGGGTCGAAAAACTCTCCTGGGTGTGGTAAACGATGATGCACCGTGCGTAATGGTAGGGATTGGTTTTCAATGACATACCGATCTTTTCTCTTGATCCTTTTCTTGAGGCACTGATACATATATGGGCTAGAAGTCCACATCATATAGTTTCTTAACCAAATGTCAACATATTCACCCCTTAAGGGTTCTGCATAGTCAGGGCCCCAGCATACTTTTAGCAACACTCCCTGCACCAAAAAATAGGCTGTGTTCAGAATCCATGGAGATGTGGTGGGACACTTTGGCACTAGTTGGTTCGTCCACGGGACTGCAGTCTGATACTTGTACCTTTTGATACTGGAGAAGGCTCCCATGGCATTTACAGTCTGAGGTCTCTTTTCGTCCTGGTACCAATAAATCTGCACCCCTTTCACACTCCCCATTGCTACAAAAATATGCTCCGTTTCCACAGTGAAACAAGTTAAACTCAAAATCCCTTTTTGGATGGTCCAACCATATCCACTCATTAGGAAGCCTAATAAATGGTTTGAAGGTTAATGGGCAGGTATTGGTTTGTATTTCCTTTCTTGACTTTTTGGGCGGCATTGCAAGTCTTTTCCAGTTCTTCTTACTCGCCTATTGATCTGACTTACGAATACCCTTTCACTCTTCTCATCCGGTGAAAAGACCGTCACACCCAGGCTGTTGGATGATGTCTTCTCTTCTGTGGTTTCAGGCTCCAACAATGCTGTCTCTTCCACTTTGGCTAGGTCTACTCCGATGGAGTATACCCCCACAAATGGAACCATGACGGTTTTCACCGTCACTCTTACTTTCCTTGTTTGGTCCAGCCTAGTAGGCGTGACTGCTCTAGCCACCCAGGATTCCCCAAGTTGCATGGCACCCTGATGATGCCAATTCTCCGGGGTGACAACGAACTCAGCGCTCTTCATTTTAGTCTTTGCTCCTGGGTTTCCCCAGGCATCAAGGCTGGTGACGCTGTAATACAGGTTGGTGCCTCGTGCTCCCTCCTCTGTGGGAACCAGGGCCATCTCATGTACAGGTAGAGTGGGGTTACACAGGACCTCTTCTATCAGCCTGCTCCATGTGGTCAATTCCCAAGGTCCCTTCCAACCTTGGGCCTCCTCTCTAGCCCGTTGATGTTCGGGTAACTTTTCCATCCCTGTAGTGTCTCCAGGCCCTTCGGGGTCTTGATACACCCTGAAGACTAGAGGAACTTGGGTGTCCGCCAATGGCAGGGTGGAAACTTCCACCTGCTGTGGGCTATAGGGCCAGTTGTTCCTGACCACTTCCCTCCAGAATGATCGCATTGCCAGCTTGGTGTCTTGGTCACTGGTCCCTTCCAGAGCCACCTTCACAGGAGGGTATAATAAAGGAGCGGTAGCCAGAGCTGCTCCTTCACAGATCCATAGGCTCAGTGCTGGTTGCTCAGGCAATCCATCTTTATCCTCCCTCCCCTCTACTGGTGGTGGCTCTAAGGGCAGGATTGTGTCGATAAACTTCCTCATCTGCCATCCCTCAGCTCTACCTACCTGTATCAGGTGTCTGCACTTCTGAAGGAAGGCGCAGGAATTGCAAGGACCCAGGCTCAGTGGGCTAGACAAATAGGGAGACTACGCACGATTTAAAGTAATTCAAACAATATTTTATTGGAAACTAAGACAAAACCAAAGAAATAAATGAATCTGTAGTCTGTAAATCAGTAGTGGGTGCAATGTTGAATGTGTGTGTGGTGTTGTGAAGGCAAAACCAAGAGGAAAACCAAACCAAAAGGGTAGATGGTGATGGTAAGAGAGAGCGAGACAGAATGAGGAGCCAGCTTAAATAACCCAAGCCCAGCCTGCCCAGGTGCAAGGTATCATGTTAAATGGCTCCACCCATCTCTACCTGCAGGCAGTCTGCAAAGGAAAAACAAAGACAGCAGGAGGAGCACTGACAGAGTCAGAGGTCGTCACAGCATCGAATCCCCATCCCATTGGCATGCACATCCACTAAGGTCGGGTATTATACCTCTCAGGTCCCATTGGGCAATGATGACCACTCTGGGTGATGTACCCACTCTGCACATCCCACAGATGTATGCATCCATTACCTTCACAGGCTTGTAATGCATATCCTTCACTTCTTTCTTCCATCCTCGGACCTTGACTGACTTTAAATGACCAGATCCCTCCCAACGGATTGTCAGTGTAGTCAGTTTCATACAGACCACACAGGCATTGTTCACTTCTCTCCACTTCAACATCTCTTTATCTTCTGATAAAAATCCCTTTTTAGCATAGTCCAATTTCTTTAGGGCTCTGCCTGCCCAGAGTCCCTTTGTGCTTCTTCTCATGACAACCACCCCATAGACAGTGGCTATTCTGACATAGGGCGGTAAGTCTTGTTTGCTATTGGCCATTGTATTGGTTCCTGGTTTCTTCTAGTTAGGAACTGGTTTCAGCTGCTCCACTCCTTGGATTCCCCCCTTCTTTAGTAACACTGTGTTACTGTCCAAGATATGTCTGCTTTGTTGTATTTTGCCTTTACTGCAGCACCAGTGGGATGATCTTGGGCCTTGATCCAGACTCGCTGTCCAACCTGAAATGGGACTTTCAGGCTCAGCTTTAGCTTTTTGTCATCTGGGTCCTGCCCCACTTCTTCTGATGTGAATGGGCGTTGATTCAGCTCCTCCGAGGGGGAAGGTCTGTCACTTCGATGTCTGTCATTCAGCGCAACTCCCACCTCTAGAGCTTTCTCGCTCCATTCCTTTGAATTTGCATTCTTACCAATCCAGTTCTTCACCAATCCAATGGTGCGTTCCACTACACCACTCCCATCTTCCCCACTTGGCATTGGTTGCTTTGGTGCTCTCTCACTTTGAGTGTTTACCTTGATACCTTGCCCTTGGCCTAGATCCTTCAAGGCACTCCAGTACCTTGCCAGGACTGCCAGTTCTTTTTCCTCTGGTGGGTATTTCTTCTCCACTGAGGATACAGTGTAGCTCCATAAAGCCACCATACCTCCGTCTTCGTTGCTCACCTTGACCACTGCATTATCCTCCTCACAGCCGATTTCTGCTACCAATCTGGTATTTAGGCTTCTTGGCTCCAGTCTTAGGGCCCCTTGGATAGCCTTCTTTAGTTCCTCCAGATTGTTCTGATCTGTAGCTGTCCATTCCCAATGTTGGCATGGTTCCTTTCCTGGGACCGGCTCCTTCTTCTTGAGTCGGGCATACAGCGGCTTGGCATACCCTGATAGAAGGGAACATGGTCTCTGACATAGTTGCAGAGTCCCAGAATCTTCTGGAGCTCATTCAGCGATGCCGGTGGTTTGATCTGTTCCAATTTTTCTCTAAATCCTTCTGACAGTCCCAGATCTGTAGACACCTGGAACCCCAGGTAATTTACCTGGTACTGCCCAAACTGGCATTTTTTGAAGTTCAACTTCAGTCCTGCCACTGTTAGGCATTCCACCACTTTCCCCAGTCTCTCGAGGTGCTCCTCCTCGGTGTCATCCGCTATGGACACATCATCGATATAGATGGTAGCCCCCAGCCCGTCCAAGATATCCATCACGGCGGACTGGAAGACATTTGGGGAATTTTCGTAACCCTAGGGAAGGCGCTCCCACCCGTAGGCTCTACCTTTGTGGGTAACGGCCATCTTTCCCTGGGATGCTTTGGCCAGTCTCAGGGAAAATAATCCATTTGCCAAATCAATACATGACTTGTATTTTCTCAGCTGTAAGGTTTTCAGGGTCCCTTGTGGGTTGATTAGGCTGGCTCGATTGGCTATTGTCCGACGGTTGAGGGCCTTGAAGTTGATCACTAGTCTCCATCCCCCTCCTGATGACTCTGGCTTCTTCACCGCCTGTATTGGGCTGTTGCTGATGGGGTTAGGTTCCTCTCTGATGACTCCCAGGGAGGTCAGTTCTTTAACTATTGTATCCATTTCTTCAACCGCTCCAGGATTTAGTGGATACTGGACACTGGGGGATGCACACCCCCTTCTATGGTGTGGATGTATTTGGCGCCCAAATCACCGCAATCGTTCTTAAATCTAGCCACTTTGGCCTTTGCGATGATTTGTCTCGGCCTTTCTTTCCCCTCTGGGGAAAGGTCACTCTCCTGGATCTTCTGTTTGGTCACTTCTGGCACATCAACTGGTTTGTACCATCCTCTGGTGAATCTTTCTTGAGGGGTCCCAACCTTATTAGTCGGGCTTGCAGCCTCTCCAGATGCCTCCTCACTGGAACCCATTCTCTCCTGGATAAGTGTAAATTCTTCAAGTCCTTTGTAGTTATCAGGTCATAAGATCCTAATAACCACACAATCCCTTTCCAGATCCCAAACAGGACTCGTTTCACTGCCCCGTCCGCAAACTGGACTTTTAGGTGTCCTGCTTTCTGAAGGCCTTTGCGGGTCATGGACACCTCAGCCCCAGAATCCACTAGGTAGGGAACTCCATCCACATTGGCGTAGATGTCATCTCCCACCCAGTAGGCATGTTCCAGGGTGACCCGCGCCTCCTGGGCCATTACTTTCCAGGCCCTCTGGCCGCCGCCTTGCGGGACTCACGGAGGGCTTGCTCCTGTTCCGGTGTTAACTTGCTGTATTCTTCTGGGGAGAGATAATCTCCCTTCTTGGCTGGCGTGGTTCTTCTGGTTCTTCTTAGGGGTGCTGTCTTGATTGTTTCAATAGCCGCTTTGGTGCCTCCTTGGCGGCTGTTGGGGATGGCCTCGGGGCGGGCTTCTCTGTCGGCTTTTGGCTTAGCTGGTTGCTGTTGTGCTCTTTTCTCCCTCTTGGTCTCGTAGAACCTCCTCTTCAGGACCCACTCTTTCACCACTGCCTCAATCTTTGTTGTAGTGGTGCCTTTTACTGAGAGCTTTGCAAAGTCTACTTCATCCCTTTGCCCCTTGGTCACCTCTCTCGTGGCCCTAACATACCGGTCTGCTGGGATTACCCCCTTCAGCATATGCCAGACTTGGGTGAGTGTATAGCCTTGATTCAGGTTCTTTCTGGCCCTCTCAATGCAGGAGTCTTCATCCTCCAAATCTTCCAACACCAGCCGCTCGTAGTGGTTCTATGTCGACTCTCCTGCATCCAATGGATGAGAGGTCACACAACTCAGCCACAGACACTTAGCATCCTCATTTTGGGTATAAGCCTTGACCATTGGCCATTTCTCTGTCAAATATTCTTGCATACTTTGTTGGGGGTCTTTGTCTTTCACCATCATCTTGATCTTTTTGAGGTTTCATCTCTTGCCCAGGGAGCTGGACGGTCATTCCGTCCACTCCTGCAGTGCTGACCTTTGGAGGAAGAGCTTGGCTAGCCTTTTGCTTTGGCTGCCCCCAGTCATCTTGCTCCTCCTCATCCCCGGAGAGATGCTGCAGACGGATGTCTTCTGTCTCTATGGAAAACTGGTGAGCTGCTTTTTTCAGCCTTCGCAGCATAACATCATGCGTGATGTCAAGGAAGGCTGTTCTAAAGTTTGTGGTAAGTTCCTTGCATTTAGCCAGAGATGCATAGGAAGGCATCATCAGGAAACTGGCCCATTCTCCTACCTTAGCTTTGACCTTTAGTTCCTGGAACTTATCCAGGTTGTCAACCCAGGCTTCAGGCATGTCGTAGCTGGTTTGGCCAATTTCTGGCATATATGCCTGTCTTCCATCTCTAGTGATGATTGGGCCATACCTGTCATCCCTTGCCATGTTTTGGGACATTTTTGCACTGAGAGTAGGGGTGTTGGCTTTTTAGCCCCCCTCCCTCTTGCTACTCTCAGGTCTTGCACCCCATCTGGAGACTCATAGTTCACAGAAATCAGGCTGTGCCTTTCGTCTGCTTCTTCTGGATCCTCTCTTTCATATTCGTGTTCGCCCTCGGTGTCGCTGAGCCCGCCATTCCTTGGTGTGGCTGGCCCACTTTGGTCCCTTCTGCTGTGGCCTGCTAGTGGGCTTTCCATGGCTCGTGGCTGTGGGATCCTGGATCCCTCTTCTGGCATTGTTGTGTACATGCTGTCGTATCTGGCCTCCGGTCCAGGTCTTATAACAGAGTCCGCATATTCTGGAGATGCCCCTTTATCTTCCCCTTCCGGCATGGCCACATGGGACTCTGTTACCATAGCCGGAGTCATAAAGGCAAGCTTGGGCCTGCCCTTTTGAGGTGGCCTGAGAGTCTCTCCAGCCACTCGTTCTCTTGAGCCTTCGTTACCGTGATTACCAGTTCTTTAATGTTGCTCCAGGCCGGGTTACCTTGTATGAGATAATGCACGACCCTTATGGCTGCTTGCTCTGCTACCTCCCAGGGGAGGCAGTTGGATCTCATCCCATCTGGGCTGATGACAATTCTCCGGTGTCCCAGCTCGCTAGCCCTATTGAGCCCTTGCTCCACAGCTTTCACCAGGATTTCTCTGTAGCTTTCAATGTCCTTCTTTTTGTCATATTCTTCAGCTGGCACATGCAATATAGCAAAGTATGAGGATTCTCCTCCGCTCGTCACCACCACAGGGGAATCTTTATCTTGTTGCCTCTGAAACCCTTTACTTTGGAACTCTACTTCTTTTTTGTATTCTTCCCCTGCTTGGTGATTCAGCGCTTTCCTGAACTTACTATTATGCACCTTCAACAGTGAGTTAGTAAGTACCAGCAGTCCATCTCCGTTGATGTCCCATGGTTCCCCAATCAGGTTGTAGGCTGTCATGCCGGCCTGACCTGGGATTTTACGGCAACCCCCTGGTATCGGCAGCAGCGGAGGTGCTATGTCCTGTATGCCCCGCTCTGGTGGTTCCAGCATCTTGGCTGTCCTCTTGGTGAGTTTCTCCACCATATCTGTGAGTTCTGCCATATTCTGGGTCAGCCGTCCCATGCTTTGTCACCATTGGAGTGGTTGGTATTGTTATGCTGACAGGGAGGGGTTGAAGTGCCTCACCTTCCTCGTCAAAGTCTATCAATGAGTCCTGCCGTTCCTCTGGAGGTGCAGGTCTGTAATTTGTTGAACTTGCAGGTATTGATGGAAACTTTGCTGTCGCACCCAGGCCACCATTGCCTGGATCCTGTTTTCCTTCATCCTCGCTCTCTTCTCCTGAGGACTCGGGACCCACATAACTCTCATTTTCTTCTGCATCTTTTTTTAACCAGTCCCGATGGCGACTTAACAGCAACTCATGCTCCTTATATCGTGGTGTGGCTCTTGCTGATTTATTCATCATTTATTCAACAGCTTGTGCCCCCGACACATTTGACAGCATCTTAACTATTGAGTCATAACCTGTAGAGGGGCTTCTGAGAGCTGTTATCTGTCCTTGTGCATAAGGATGTTCATCTGCCAGCTCCGCTGCCCACCAGCAAAGCCATACTGCAACATCTTGTTTAGATTTTGGAGGTTTAGGGCTGTCTCGCACCACCAACACTTGTCGCTCAATGATGGTAGGTGTATCTCCCATGGCTTCTACATTGGTCAGCTATCTCCTGTCCCAATTCTTCCTCTGACTTCCCAGAGGCATGGGACTGGAGATGTTCTTGGATCTCTTTTTCCCAAGTCCTGAAGCCATGCCCCTGGAGGATGATCTGGTAGAAGAGTCTGCTGCTCAGTCCAGGCCCCTCCAGGTCCTCGTAGTGGTGGTCCTCGGTTTGATCCTGGCTCCGACCCTCCTTCCTGGTCTCCTCCGGGTTCTCTGCCTCAAGGGGGTCCCGCTGTAGCTCTCCTTTTTAACAATGGGACAATGCTGTTGATACATTGATACATGGATGTCATACACTTTATATTACGTGTATACCTACACATCACAGTATATATATTTATGTGCATACCTGTTGTCAGATCGCCGGTAAAGTCCCTTACAGGACTCACTGGACCAGCTCTCTGCTTAAAGGGTCCGATCTTCAGTTCTATAGAAGTCTATGCCTACTAGAAATTCTAAAGATAATTTAAGCTGGTGACGGGGAAACTCGCCTAGCTCCTGGCTGCCTTCATCCGGTTATCTACCCTGCTCCCTCTGATAACTACCCCTAACCGAGTAGCCTCCCTTGCCGGCAGTAGCTATCAGCCACGCCCGTTAATGGCAGCTTTCCCCTTAAAGATCTGGGCTCTTGGTAAATTGCTAGGAAACGGTTTGATGGCTTGTATTCTAAGCCCTAAGGGTCTGTTTTACTAAAACGGTGGACAAAAACTAGAATAACCTTTCAGAACCTTATGAATGTTGGACAAAATTAGACTTAACTTTTTACTATCATGAGAAGTTCAATAATAATGAAGGAACAATTTACTTTAAATCCATTTTAAGTATTTATTGCAGGAATTAAGCAGGGGCTAAGCAGCAGATTAATCAAATCAAAAATCAATCATAAATAATCAAAAAGACCCTTACTCTCTAGTCCTTACTGATTCTTATAATCTAATTTTTCTAATTAGGAGAAGGGAGGCTAGCCGGCCGTTGCAAACCTTCCTAGTCCCTCCTGCCAAGGAAAAGAGTCCTCAATGAAAATCCAGAGCTCAGTACGAAGTCCCAAAGTCCCAAGAAGCTCCTCTCCCCTGATGGCAGGGAGAGCTGAGGCTCCCCGCAATCCAATTTTGTCAGCAACAGTCTGGTTCCTCTCGTCTGTAGTCGCTCTTTAAAAGTTGTTGCTGATCTTTCAGGGTCCTCTAGTGTAGGCTGGACTCTGATCCGTGGTCCCACAATGTCCTCACGCCGTCCACACCGCTCTGAGGCTCGAACACCTCGGACCCTTCCTTTTATCCTCTATGCCGGGCTACTCCCTCTCCCTCTTACTCAATGATTACACACACTTTTCTAAAATCATTTTTCATACACACACATACTCTTTCACCCAGTTTGCCACACACATGCCCTTTCACCCAGTTGCTCTCTTCTTAATCATATATTCTGGCAAATTCTAGGGGCTTTCCACACTTCCTCATTTGCTAGCGCTCTTTGACGCACCTAGCTAGGGTGTCAACCTTTTTCATGTTCAGTGTATCACTATTATTACTCTCAATACTCTCTTCAAAACAGTATGATCATTTTAAACAATCATTACATTACTGATTATAATTATTACAGTGCGGTAAACAATCACGTATCTTTTAACTGTTAGTCTCTTGTATTCAAGTGTCCTGATCATGCTGGTTATTGGAGGCAATGTTCTGGGGTCTCAGTCCCACTTGACACTGTCTATAACCTGTTCTCATACATATATACATTCACTGCATTACTGCACAACCTGTTTACATAACAGTTTATACATCTGACTATTTCTTGACACCTACCACAGTATTATATTCTATTTTATTTTATATATTATATTTTATTCCTATATTTTAGCTGCTGCACTATTATGTTTTATGTAAATTCAAATTACAGTAGATTTTACTTATGTGACCTTTTTTCTATGCATATTTGTATTAGCATTGTTGGAGGGAACCTGAGATCTAAGAATTTCATTGCCAACGACTGCTTCACTGTAAATGTTGTGTATATGACAATTAAGAGCTTGAACTTGTTGACAATGCACATTAATCAACAGCACTGTAAAACATTTAGCTGACTGAAGGCACTAGTGTGCTCAGTGCAGACAGGAAATCCTGGTATTCCTCCCATCCAGACAGATGACTCAGTGTAGCTGTTCATCATGTCGGTGGTGCACCTTTGAGCCAGGATGGAGAAGAAGATGTTTCCTTCTGCTCTTACAAGGGATATGGTGTTGATCTGGTGGCGTTGTTTTCTTTTGAGTCAAAGACTCCTGCTCTCTGCCAGCAAGTTGATATTTGTCTCTTCCTACATATTGTTTTGGTCTGTTTCCATAATCTGTCTAAAATCTTCTGACACATTTTGTAGATGTTATATTGGAGTCCACTTGGGCCTGGAGCTGGTCTTGCCATCACAACTCTCTCAATATTGGGCCTTGAGTTGAGTTGTAATTCTGGGGTGGCTACTGGAGAGATTCCTGGGCATGGACCAACTTGTTGTTCCCTCACCTGGTCTGAAAGTGTTTTCCTGGAGTGCCCTTATGTCCTAAATGTTGCCTGATCCCATCTTCTTTAGTTTTGCTAAATCCACATTCTGAGACAACATTAGCCTTTCTCAGAGTGTGTCCCATAGTTCTTTGAAGGAATAGTGGTTTTTGCGTATGCCTCCCTGTACTGCCCTCTGAGTGTATAGTCATTACATACTGCAAGCACCACTCTGTACAAGGATGCTATTTTCTTCTCCATGCTCCCCAACAATGTCGTTTCTATAGGATGTTGTTCAATTGCAGAAGCATATTTTGTGAATTACAGTGTGTTAAAGCTTCATTGTTTGCTATACGTGCATGTTGAATTTTAAATTTTGGCAGTGTGACCCATTTTGCGTATTTTCAGAAATCTAAATATCACTCCTTTGATTTGAGGCAGATTCAAACCATAAACTAGAGGGTTATTGATGGGGGGAATGATCAAATACTCTAAAGATAAAACAACTGTAATGATTGGATTCATTTTATCAGCCTCAAATCGAGTCAATGACAGCTCACAGACGAGAGAGAAAGAATAGGTCACAAATGTCACTATGTGAGGCAGGCAGGTTTGTAACGCCTTTCCTCTGAATGCAGACGAGCTTCTCCTGCACACAAGCAGAATGCGTAGATAGGTGTACAGGACAAAGAACAGAGGGATGAAGATGGTTGTGCCAGTAACAAACTGACTTACTATGTTGTTCAGAGTTGTGTCCACACAGGAGAGCTGAACCACAGGCCAGTTAGAACAGAAAAGCCTGTGAAGTCTGTTTCCACACAACGGCAATCGAACAGTCAGATAGAGAATGAAGCCAATAGCAGATGCAGGGTAGAGCACAGAAAAAATCAAAAGATTTCTCACCATCCTGAACGTCATTTTGCTGTGATAGTGTAAAGGCTGGCAAATAGCAACAAATCTATCATAGGCCATGATGCTGACGATTGTCATCTCACATGATACATAGGTGTAAATAACATATATCTGACTGAAACAAAATGCACGTGAGATCAAATGAGTGTCAGACAGAATGTCCATCAGAAACCTCGGGAAGAAGCCGGCTGAACCCCACAGAGAGTTTAAACACAGACAGGAGATAAACATGTACATGGGCTGATGCAGAGACTTCTCCAGGCAGACTGTCAGAATAATGGCAAAATTAGCAGAGATTATAGTCATGTAGATCAACAGACACAGGCAGAAGTACAGATATCTGAGAGGCCCAGAGTCTGTAAACAGAGTCAACTGAAAATAGACAGGATTCAAGCTGTTATTGCTCTTCATGTCTGCACAATAGTGAAGCAAAAAGAGCAAAGAACAAACAGGAGAGAGTGATGGAGGATAAAGTAAAGGAAAGGAGTGGAAGGAGTAGAAGTAAAACTGCCTTGAACAAGAAACATATCCGAGGCCTTACTGAGTTAAATAAAGGCTAAGAATTGTCCTGAGCGATGTACAGTATAATCACATTTTAGGAAAGCAAAATAGAAGTGAGAATCAAGGTATCCTTTTCTTACCTGTTGTATTTACATAAAAATGTGTGTACAAATACATCCATCCAAAGGTAAATGTAGCACAGCCAAAATACATATGTTTATCATTGAGGTTACTTGTCAAAGGTTGCATATGAATAACAGATCAAGCAAAGTCAGGGGCAACTATTTTCCCTTGGCATGAAGAATTGTAAAATTAAAGGAAACATTGCTGATCCAGATGCCTGATAAGGTGCCGTAGTAAAATTTAACATCTTTCATGCTCAAGTTCATATTAGTTTGTAGTATTACTGCATGATTATCCTACATGTGCATTATCAAGGAAGCAGGTAATCTAGATATCTATTGAAAAGATCCACAGTCCACGGAAAATGTGTCCTGTTGTGTGTTCTATTATAATTACAAAACTACAAAACCAACCAACAAAATATCAAGTTTCAAGGCTCAATCAGCTTATTAAATGAGAGTTTCGACAGACGATGCCTCTACCCTGTAATGATCCAGACTGAAGCATCTGTTGAAACTTTATCTTCTTCTGCTGCTAGGACGCAAGCAGCAATGTGTTCAGGCAAGGTCCAAAGGGAGGTAAAGCCTCTCACACCTGACTTCATTCATGTTCTGTAATGCATGTTTATTTATTTTTTGTGTTAACTAGCTTGTGAGAGTGCTTAACTTCAGGGATTTGAAGGTCAAGAAATGGGGAATGCAGCCATGTGATCCGGCAAAGTCTAGTCAGACAACTGTTAAACCAGTGATATTTTCCATCCTTATTGATTTATTTTAACAGTGACAATGCATATCAATCAAGCAGCACTGTAAATGTGCCAGTTTTATCACAGTTCTGGCCACTTCGTATCAACCTGTCCAGTTAAAGGAAGGGCTCACCATGTGGGGCGGCTGTGATTCAGGAGGTAGAGCGGGTCAGCCATCCCAAGGTTGGCGGTTCGATCCCTGGCTCCTCCTATCCACATGTTGAAGTGTCCTTGGGCAAGACACTGAACCCTAAGTTGCTCCCGATGGATCTTGCATGGCAGCTTCGTCGCCATCAGCCTGTGAATGTGTGTGCGAATGGGTGAATGAGACCAATCTGTAAAGCGCTTTGGGAACCTTAATGGTTGAAAAGTGCTATATAAATGAAGTCCATTTACCACTCATCAGTAAGCGATTGCACTGGTGACGGAACCTGCAACCTTGAAACTCCCTCACGATCTCTGGTCCAAGCCTAGTTAATCCTGCCAGACTAATCCCTCACCGTTTCTGTGTTCATTGACTCATTGAACAAGACTTATATGGACTGCGTAGGCCAAACACCTGGCCAAAGAGCTGGCATGGAATGACTGCAGAAACCTGTAGAAGCCAGTGCCTTTGGATGGCTGCCTCCACACATCGCACCGCCCCCGTGAGACTGGCCATGTCAAGTAACCATGAATAACTTTTAAGTTTCAACCTGATAAGTTCCGCTCAGTTACCTGTCCTTCTTGATCATCCATGGCCAGTTAAACACAACCCACATACAGACGTGTCCACGTGCACTGTTCTGGGTTGGAGTGGGTTTTGCCATTTGGCCTGTTTAAAATCTGCTTTGTCCATTTTACCTTATGACTCTCCACCCCCTGAGTTCCCAGACCTCCTCAGGGTGCCCCCAGAATATTTGGATTTAAAGGAGGTCTTCAACAAAGCCTGACACACCTCCTTACCACCACACAACTGCACCATTGACCTATTCCCTCTGAATACTGCAGCCAGGCCAAAATGCTGCAGTCATATTGCACACGAAGACTACAAAGAAATATATCCAGCTTACCTTCACTCCACTGGCAATGAGTAAACTATATATTTGGCTGGTTATTTTCAAGGCACATGTGAGATTTGCACCTGGTTATATTATATGAGCTTTTAATCCAGTATAAGCCTGAGTACAGACACAAATACAAGAATTGAGCCTTTTTGGCCATTCTGGGCTGAATAAAGGGGGGGGGGGGGCAAGCATTTGCTATCAGGGTCAAAAATGTCCACTACAGTAGATCCGTGAAATGTGAAATATGACATAAATACTGTGCATCTATAATAGGCTTATATAGATTTACTAAGTCTAATATATTCATTCAAAATCCATGGATTATCAAAGTAACGTGCCTCAGGCTGTCAGACGCTCATCTGTTTCCTTCAGTGTCATGGCTTTCCTGTAGGCCAGTGGTTTGCGTGGTATGGTATGTATGCTGCAGCTGCACACTGAAAATAAACCTAACAGATGACCATACATACAAATAAATTAAATTAAATGCAATAACTGTGGTTTATTTTATTTTTGTTTTGTTTCAGATTGTAATAAGAAACCGTCTAGTTCCATGTATTTCTAAATAAAAACACAATAAAACAAAAAAGAATTATCTGTGCAACACAGGCATGTGCTCTTGTGTTCAAGGCTGTTAAAACTTAAGATTAACACAGAGCAGTAGAACATTTTAAACACTTAAACAGTTAATCTTCAATTAATGACCGTTATAAACGTAATCAATAAACCCAGAATCATTAATATTTGATACTAATATTAATGGTTCTGTTGTGTTGTAAGAGCCACTCCCTGTTTTTGGACCATATAAATCTTAAGTATATTTGCATATATACTTTACATGTATTAACTGCTTTGCATTGCCAATGTGTGAACGGACTGTAACGTAACTTAAAAAATGAGACCTTCCCCAGCTTTCTCAGCCTAAAAAGCCTGTGGACTGATTTCTATGTAAAGGTGTTGGGACGTTCAAAGGATGTGACGTTTATGGGCACTCCTGAGTGCCTTGCCTCTCTTCAGCATACCTACAGCGCCAACAGTGTGCAACACTAGCTAACGTTAGCTTAGAAATGGAGTCTGCTAACGTCAACAAACGAGTGCCACTCACCACAACACAGTCAGAGCTAGCTGTTACCTAGCTACGCAGCATGGATCTGGTGTTGGTTGCTTCGTGACGTTAGCTGATGAAGTAATTTGTAAACAGCAAGCTAGTTAGCATCATGGAGCCAATGGTCCGAATAAAATATAGGAATGGATAGTAACGTTAATCTAAATATGATTGTAAATCACGTTCAGTATGTCACATCCAAACACTGTTTTGGACGATGTGTCCAGGAGCAACAGGATGCTTGACGGTCACCAGCGTCAATAATAACAAGGACTTTTTGAAAACTCCACATAGTACCTTTAAGTGTGAATTAAAAATGCATTTTGTGTGTAACTAATTGTAATTCCTGCTTTTACAAACAATGTCAGAAAACATCATAATTCATCATTTAGGTTTAGTTTACATATGAATTACAGATTGTGCCTTTAAAAACAAAATGAAGAGGAAACCTGATCACTTGATAGAATAAAGGTGTGTTGGATTTTTAAATAACGTCAGCACATTGATCAGTCATTACATGATTGAAGTTGACAATATTCTTTACTGTGCATTTATCATAGAGAGAATAATTCAAAATACATTTAAATATATGTATATTTGTTTTAAGTGTTAATACAGCAGATCATTTTGGCTGGGCAGAACAACCTCTTGAGGTGTTTAGAAATTTCTTTCATTTTTAGTCCATAAATGATTGGATTAAAGAGAGGATGATACAAAATTATTTGTAAAGTCATTATTAAATGCACAGTCTTCGGAAAATCTAATTCAAGCTGAACTGTAATAACATCATATGCACACAAACAGGAGAAGTTGATTAAAACTATCAGGTGGGGTAAACAGGTCTGTGCAGCTTTTTTCCTGACTTCTCTACTACTTCGATAGGTTATTATAAATATCCTGGTGTATGTAAAAAGTATGAATAGGACAGGGAGAAGTGCAACATTAAGCAGTATGATCATATCATGTATAATCTGTTCTCTTGAGATCACACATTGAAGTTTGTAGACTGTATTACTGCAAAAAAACTCCTTTTAAAATAAAATTACATAGTTTTTCTTTGGCACTCAATGCAGTTGACACTGCAAGTTGACAAGCAGGCAGAAGCCAGGCTAAAACCAGGAAAATACTGACAGTGGTTTTTCTCATGATAGTTGGATATTGCAGAGGTTTACATATAGACACATACCTGTCATAGGCCATGGCTGCCAACAGTAAGAACTCTGAACCGCCTAAAGAGTAAAATACATGAAATTGAAAGAGACAGGCTGAATATGATATGATCTGTTTTTCAGATAAAAAATCTTTTTTGGGTAGATAGCAGTGCTCAAAAGAACAGAGTTGATTAACAAAGCTGCAATGAAAATGTACATAGGCTCATGGAGGTTTGGGTGGATCCAGATAAGGCACACAATTGTAGAATTACTGCATATTATTAGAATATATACTGTGAACATAATCACAAAATACAGAAATCTATATTTGTCCACTTCTACATGCCCACCAAAAGTTAAATATGTTACATTTAATTCATTATCCATTAAGGTTGTCTAAAAACCACATGAATACAAAAGGCAGATTATACAACAGTTACCTGACCTTAAGACACACTTAGAGTGTGTTCATTTAATATTATAAAGAGTGCAGTCTAGACCCGCTCTATATGAAAAGTGCCCTGAGATAACTTCTGTTATGATTTAGTGCTATATAAATAAAATTGAATTGAATTCATCTCCAGAATTCACAAAATGAACTGTTTGAGTCTGTGCAATGTTTTTTATCAGACTGCTTCACCCTCCATGGATCTCATTAAACTCGTCACTACATGTTAGTAGTTCTTACTAACAAGTAAACAACTTCATCAAACTCTGGAGGCCTGAACTCAGTGGTTGGGAAAACTCTGTGTTTCAGGAGACCCAAAGGCCAGGGTTGGAAAATGTAATCTCAAAGCCTTTCACTAATTGGTCAAAAGTTTGGAGGAGGAAACGTTTACGTGTTTCAGGAGACCCAAAGCTTGGAAGGGGGCATTGAACTCGTCAGGAGTTGAAACAACAGCAGGTGTACGTTTTTGGTACCGACTGACAATGGTTATACTGTAACTATAGTGGTGCAGTATCTGTGTGGGTGAGCTGTAGTAATCGTTGATAATATCATAATTCCAACAAGCAGTTTTGAGCACACTGTATAGGTGTGAACCAGCTGGAGGGGCGACATTGTTACCTGGTTCTTAGTCTCATCTGTGACCATAGCTTTTTGCATGTTAAGATAAGATAAGATAAGATAAGCCTTTAATTGTCCCACAGCGGGGAAATTTTCAGCGTTACAGCAGCCAGCAAAAGTGTCATATATAGAAATACAATAATAAAATATAATAAAATACAATAAAAATAAATAGAAAAATAGTCCTGTACACAGTATAGACAGGAATAATAATAGAGTAACTGAGTGCATTTGTAAGTATGAACAATAGATAAGATAAGATAAAATTATTGCACAGCAACAGATGAAGTAAATAACATCATGAATAAAAAAATAAAAAAATATGTATTAAGATAATACACAGCAGCAGATGAAGTAGAGTAGTGAACAGTCTGCTTATTGACAGTCAAGTGTAGATTACCGGGAGTTGTACTGATTATAGAGTCTGACAGCAGCAGGCAGGAAGGACCTACGGTACCTCTCCTTCAGACACCGCGGGTGGAGCAGCCGATCGCTGAAGGAGCTGCTCAGTGCTGACAGAGTGACATGTAGGGGGTGGGAAGTGTTCTCCAGTAGTGATGATAGCTTGGCCACCATTCTCCTGCCTCCCACCACCTCCACTGGGTCCAGAGGGCATCCAAGGACAGAGCTGGCCTTCTTTACCAGTCTGTCCAGTCTCTTCCTATCCCTGGAAGAGATGCCACTGGCCCAGCAGGCCACCCCATACAAGACGGCTGATGCCACCAGAGTCATAGAAAGTCCTCAGGAGCGCCCCCTGCACTCCAAAAGACCTTAGTCTCCTGAGCAAAAAGAGACGGCTCTGGCCCTTCTTGAACAGAGCGTCTGTATTGTCTGACCAGACAAATGTACAAAATGCTGAGGTCAAAGGACTATCCATTACTGTGGGTTTTGACAGTGTGGTCATTTAAAATCACCACATCTGGGCCCATTAAAGAGAGACAGCTAACGCTAGATAGTCCGCTCCTGTCTATAATGCAGGACGAATACATCACTGAGTGTGCAGGAGCTGCTGATGACTCAGCAGGTGTTGAAATAACATTAACACAAAGTAAAGTCCACTGGGAATCACTGCCAATGTTAGCAAGCTTGGCTAACCAGCTCCCACTTTCTGAGTGGACTACATGACAAGCCCTCCCAAATTTCTAATATTGTAACGGGACAGACAGCTTAAATAGCTTATTTATAGCCAATACTACATAGTCTTGTTATAAAGGCGAAAAACTGCCTTCCATCAACATATGTAGGCTGTACAGTAAGATGTTCTCCAGTCGGCAGGGCACACAAACGTTGACAACACCTCTCCTAGCAATGCCACCTCGTCACTCAACCAGTGCTATCCGTGCTATTATCAGTGTGCTTTGCAGCTTGTGCATTTATAGTTTTTGTTGGGACACCATTGATGTTTGCAATGAATTTCAAGCCAGTATTCTTCTTGAGTGACCTCCTTCCTGACCTTTTACAATGACTGTGTGATCACGTGATTCGTGTGGTCAACATGATAGTCTTTGCAAAGCTTCATTTCGCGGTTCATTCATAGAAGCTAGAGTGGTGATCTTGTGAATCTCTTCTCTCTGCTCAGACTCTAGGTACGGTCCATGATATCCATATAACTTCCATTTATTCGTAACACCCAGTGACAAGGGAAGACACAAGAACTAAGCTTGGGTCTTGAGGAGCTGTAGCATTTATTTATTGACAAACTGCAGCCTAAACTGTAGATTCACTGCTACATTGATCGCTTTACTACTGACTTTACTCTGCTTCGATCACCACACCAACATCTGTCTGCTCTGAGCGCAGCCACCGTCACTCCTGCTTTCTCCCTCAACCACACACTCGCCACACACACACACACACACACACACACACACCACTGAGCTATTCCTTAAATGAGCCACGCTACTCTTACAACACAGTGCTAACATGCTGATGTTTAGCACAGGGGTTCTCAACCTTTTGTAACTTAAGGCAAGATTGTTAAAAAGTTTCAGAGGACCACCTTTTTCAAATAAATGAAAAAAACCCCATAACATCTCGGGTGCTTTGTGTTTAAATGTCTCTGGAGCTTTGATAGTTTTAGCGCCTCATTTGACAGGATTTCACCACATTCAACACACTGTGCTTTGCACTGCCTGTCATTATGATTCCAGATTTAATGTATTCAGGCTCATATTTGCTCACCACATGCTTTGGAGCTTTTACTGGCGCAGGGTTGTCTCCCACATCACTTTTTCATTTCAAAAACCGATCCATTTTGTGTCACTGCATCCGAGGGAACGTTAGCTAGCTAAGAGTGGCAAAACACATTTGTCTACCTACAGATGTGTCGTGATTGGTGTGGTGATATTCAAACGTAACTGGCCATTGAAATTATGCGTTTTAATTTGATGGTTTTATTTATGCGAATCCTTGAGCACATTCAAATATAAAAATAAATCGCTTTGTAAATTACCCACATTTCTTTTTTAAATTTTAATCTAACCATTTGGCAGTACCACTGCCTCCGTGGCCCACTAGATGGCGCTCTGAGGCCCACCATTGAGCCGTGGCCCACTGGTTGAGAATGGCTGGTTTAGCAGATATAATGTTTACCATGGCGACCATCTTAGGTCACCGTGTTGCTGAAAGTAGCTAATTAGCAAGTAAACACAGAGTGCAGCTGAGGCTGATGGGAATGTCACTAGTTCTGCAGGTATTTGGTCATAAACCAAAGTGTTGGACACATTAACATGTTGACCTGATGATGGCGCTAGATGAACAGTCAGAGGATCTCCAAAGTTATTACAATTTAGACACATTTAGATATCCAAAGTCCAATAACAGGCTTATAATAAGTCCACAATAGTTCAGAAAAAATATCCAATATCAGCTTTATTTTTTTTCACACCAGACCTTCTCATGTGTCTCAACATCAAGAATCTCCTGGTTGATGTGGGATCAGGGCTGTAGCTGGCAATTTAGAGACTTTAGGTCTTGAGCTGGAGTTGTTTCTGATTTTTGTTGACTTTGAAATGACCTGGGGTGCAGTAAAAAATGTCGGGGTCATACTGTTACATTCAACACACACTATCGTTCCATCCTTGTGATTTTAGGTGTGTTCACTTTTGTTCATATTTAGTTTGATATTGTTTGACATGTACGGAGGTCTATTATATCTGTTCTTTCACTTTCATTGTGTTATTTGTTGTGTTTGAAGTGTCTTCTAGGCCCATGTGGGCTGGACACCTTTTGGTGCACGACACTACGTACCTAAAATATGGAAAGAATTATTTGAGAGCAACAAATTCAGAATGAAACTTATGATGACTCAACAGAATCAAAATACTATGTTAGAAAATAAGTTCAACAGATTGATGTTATTACATTGTTGATGCTAATGTTACTCTTTACTGTGTATCAGTCATAGAAACAATTTCTTACATTACACACCATCCAAGGATCAGAGGAATCACTTCAGTATTATTACAGAAGAAATGAGAAACTAATCAGTTATCAGTGTTGATTCATTAGTTCATTTTGGCTGGGCAGAACAACCTCTTGAGGTGTTTAGAAATTTCTTTCATTTTTAGTCCATACATGATTGGATTAAAGAGAGGATGATACAAAATTATTTGTAAAGTCATTATTAAATGCACAGTCTTCGGAAAATCTGATTCCAGTCCAATTATAATGACATCATACGCACACAAACAGGAAAAATTTATTAAAACTATCAGGTGGGGTAAACAGGTCTGTGCAGCTTTTTTCCTGACTTCTCTACTACTTCGATAGGTTATTATAAATATCCTGGTGTATGTGAAAAGTATGAATAGGACAGGGAGAAGTGCAACATTAAGCAGTATGATCATATCTCGTATAAAACGTGCTCTTGAGATCACACATTGAAGTTTGTAGACTGTATTACTGCAAAAAATTCCTTTTAAAATAAAATTACATAGTTTTTCTTTGGCACTCAATGCAGTTGACACTGCAAGTTGACAAGCAGGCAGAAGCCAGGCTAAAACCAGGAAAATACTGACAGTGGTTTTTCTCATGATAGTTGGATATTGCAGAGGTTTACATATAGACACATACCTGTCATAGGCCATGGCTGCCAACAGTAAGAACTCTGAACCGCCTAAAGAGTAAAATACATGAAATTGAAAGAGACAGGCTGAATATGATATGATCTGTTTTTCAGATAAAAAATCAATCAAAAGCTTTGGGTAGATAGCAGTGCTCAAAAGAACAGAGTTGATTAACAAAGCTGCAATGAAAATGTACATAGGCTCATGGAGGTTTGGGTGGATCCAGATAAGGCACACAATTGTAGAATTACTGCATATTATTAGAATATATACTGTGAACATAATCACAAAATACAGAAATCTATATTTGTCCACTTCTACATGCCCACCAAAAGTTAAATATGTTACATTTAATTCATTATCCATTAAGGTTGTCTAAAAACCACATGAATAGAAAAGGCAGATTATACAACAGTTACCTGACCTTAAGACACACTTAGAGTGCGTTCATTTAATATTATAAAGAGTGCAGTCTAGACCTGCTCTATATGAAAAGTGCCCTGAGATAACTTCTGTTATGATTTAGTGCTATATAAATAAAATTGAATTGAATTCATCTCCAGAATTCACAAAATGAACTGTTTGAGTCTGTGCAATGTTTTTTATCAGACTGCTTCACCCTCCATGGATCTCATTAAACTCGTCACTACATGTTAGTAGTTCTTACTAACAAGTAAACAACTTCATCAAACTCTGGAGGCCTGAACTCAGTGGTTGGGAAAACTCTGTGTTTCAGGAGACCCAAAGGCCAGGGTTGGAAAATGTAATCTCAAAGCCTTTCACTAATTGGTCAAAAGTTTGGAGGAGGAAACGTTTACGTGTTTCAGGAGACCCAAAGCTTGGAAGGGGGCATTGAACTCGTCAGGAGTTGAAACAACAGCAGGTGTACGTTTTTGGTACCGACTGACAATGGTTATACTGTAACTAATAATAATTATAAGTTATTTATATAGAACTTTTTAGAACACACCGTTATAAAATATACACATACAAATACAAGTATACATACATACATACATACATATGCACATACACATACATGTGCATGATACTAGGGCTGCCCACTATTAGTCGACCAAAGTTGATGGGAGTCTCAGTTGACCAAGTTTTTTTTCGCAGTTTGTGTGTTTCATGTTGTTTGTCCCTCTTCTGTTCCCTTACATACTGAATGCTAATCACATGATCAGGCAGGGCTGCCAGCTGCATTCAATTCAATTCAGTTTTATTTATTTATTTTATTTATTTATATAGCCAAATCAGGAGGAAAGAGAACATACAGCAGCACAATACAGTTCCACATAGAGATGTAAAGTAATAGTTGTGGTAATGGTATTGATGTTAATATTAGTATAAATAATACTAATAGCAATATTATAATAGTAATACTAATAATAAGAGCAATAACAGTAATAGCAGCAGTGGGTGCAGAGCAGGAGCACGGGGGCAGCAGGTGGCTGCAACCATAGATCCAGACTCTACAGCTCCAGAGGCAGAAACACCTGCAGAAAGCAACAGAAGGAGAGAGAGAGAAAGAGGAGAGAAAGCACACAACTACAGAAAGAAGTTGAATTAGTAACAAGCACTGATGGGATAGGATAGGGATGGGATGGGAGAGGAAGAGGAGGAGAAAGGAGCTCAGTGCATCATGGGAAGTCTCCCGGCAGTCTAGGCCTATAGCAGCATAACTAAGGGGGGGCTCAGGGTTCACCTGAGTCAGCCCTACTATTCAATTCAAATCAGTTTTATTTATATAGCGCCATATCATAACAAAGTTATCTCAGGGCACTTTTTCGAGTAGAGCAAGTCTAGACCGACTCTTTATATTTACAGAGACCCAACAGTTCCCACCATGAGCAGCACCAGGAGACAGTGGCAAGGAAAAACTCCCTTTAACAGGTAGAAACCTCGAGCAGAACCAGGCTCTAGGTGGGCGGTCATCTGCCTCGACCGGTTGCGTTGAAGGGGGGGGAGCAGGAGGAAAGAGAACATACAGCAGCTACTATAAGCTTTATCAAAGAGGAAAGTCTTAAGCCTACTCTTAAATGTGAGGAGGGTGTCTGCCTCCCGTACACAAACTGGGATCTGGTTCCACAGGAGAGGAGCTTGATAGCTGAAGGCTCTGGCTCCCATTCTACTTTTAGAGACTCTAGGAACCACAAGGAACCCTGCATTCTGGGAGTGGGGTAATAGGGTACTATGAGCTCTTTAAGATATGATGGTGCCTGACCATTTAGGGCTTTGAAGGTGAGGAGAAGGATTTTAAATTCTATTCTGGATTTTACAGGGAACCAGTGTAGAGAAGCTAATATTGGAGAAATATGTTCTCTTTTTCTGGTTCTTGTCAGTAAACGTGCCGCAGCATTCTGAATCAGCTGGAGAGTCTTAAGGGACTTATTGGGGCAGCCTGATAATAGAGAGTTGCAATAATCCAGCCTAGACGTAACAAATGCATGGACTAGTTTTTCTGCATCTTTTTGAGACAGGATGTGCCTGATTTTTGCAATGTTACGTAAGTGAAAAAAGGCAGTTCTTGAAGTTTGTTTTATGTGGGAGTTAAAGGACATATCCTGATCAAAGATAACTCCAAGATTCCTTACGGTGTCTCTGGAGGCCAGGGCAATGCCATCTAGAGAAACTATATCTTTAGATAATGTGTTTCGAAGGTGTTCGGGGCCAAGTACAATACCAGCCAAGTTTTGTCTGAGTTTAACATCAGAAAATTGCAGGTCATGCTGGTTTTTATGTCCTTAAGGCATGCTTGAAGTTTAGCTAATTGATTGGTTTCATCTGGCTTGATCGATAAATATAACTGGGTATCATCTGCATAACAATGAAAATTTATGGAGTGCTTCCTAATAATATTGCCTAAAGGAAGCATATATAAGGTGAAGAGAATTGGTCCAAGCACAGAACCTTGTGGAACTCCGTGACTAACTTTGGCGTGCATAGAGGATTCATCATTAACATGTACAAACTGATATCGATCTGATAAATAGGATTTAAACCAGCTTAGTGCGGTGCCTTTAATGCCAATTAAATGTTCTAGTCTCTGTAATATAATGTGATGGTCAATGGTATCGAATGCAGCACTAAGATCTAGTAAGACAAGTACAGAGACAAGTCCTTTGTCAGATGCAATTAGAAGGTCATTTGTAACTTTCACCAGTGCTGTCTCTGTGCTATGATGCACTCTAAATCCTGACTGAAAATCCTCAAACAGCTTGTTGTTGTGTAGAAAGTAGGTCTATAATTTGACAAAATCCCTGGATCAAGATTGGGCTTTTTAAGAAGTTTAATTACAGCTACTTTAAAGGACTGTGGCACATAGCCTTTTAATAAGGACAGATTGATAATATCTAGTAAAGAAGTGCTAACTAAGGGTAAAACTTCTTTAAGCAGCCTAGTTGGGACGGGGTCTAAGAGACACGTTGATGGTTTAGATGAAGAAATCATTGAAGTTAGTTGATTAAGGTTGATGGGAGAAAAGCAGTCTAAATGTATATCAGGTTTTACAGTTGTTACTAAGGTTCCTATGTTTGAAGATAAGTCAGTACCAACTGAGGGCAGGAGGTGCTGAATTTTGTCTCTAATAGTTAGAATTTTATCATTAAAGAAGCTCATAAAGTCATTACTACTGAGGTCTATAGGAATACACGGCTCAAAAGAGCTGTGACTCTCTGTCAGCCTGGCTACAGTGCTGAACAGAAACCTGGGGTTGTTCTTATTTTCCTCTATTAATGATGAGTAGTAGGCTGCTCTGGCATTACGGAGGACCTTCCTATAAATTTTAAGATTATCTTGCCAGGCTAAACGTGATTCTTCCAGATTGGTGGAACGCCATTTCCTTTCAAGTTTTCGCGATGTTTGTTTTAATTTGCGGGTTTGCGGGTTATACCATGGAGCTAACCTCCTCTGTTTTATTATCTTCTTTTTTAGAGGGGCGATAGAGTCGAGTGTTATTCGTAGTGAGCCTGCAGCACTATCAACAAGATGATCAATTTGGGAGGGACTAAAGTTAGCATAGGAGTCATCTGTTACATTGAGACATGGAACTGAATTAAATGCCGATGGAATCACTTCCTTAAATTTAGCTACAGCACTATCAGATAGACATCTAGTGTAGGAATGTTTGCCTAACGGAGTGTAGTCCAGTAATAGGAATTCAAAAGTTATTAAATAATGGTCTGATAAAAAATAATTCTGTGGAAAGACTATTAGATGTTCAATTTCTATGCCATAGACAAGAACAAGGTCGAGGGTGTGGTTAAAACAGTGAGTGGGTTTATGTACACTCTGACAGAAGCCAATCGAATCTAGTAATGAGATAAACGCAGCACTAAGGCTATCATTTTCTACATCCACATGAATATTAAAATCACCTACAATAATTATTTTATCTGTTTTAAGGACTAAACCTGATAAGAACTCAGATACAAATTCAGATAAAAATTCAGAATACGGTTTAGATGACAGAGATCTGATGTTTAAGAGTCCACATTTAATTCTCCTATTTTGTTGTACTGTTGCAGTGGTGGTTTTACTTTTTATTAGGTTTTTATGTGTAACTCCTCTTCTGTTTACTTTTGATTCAAATAATTTAAGTGGTTGGGGGGCAGACACCCTCTCTGTGGAGTTTAGGGTGGGTAACTGCTCTAATGGAAGCACGGAGAAGCATGTTCTGACGGAAACCCATCGCTGCCTGGTGATTTACTGGGCTTTAATCTACTGATTGCATCTTCCAGCTCCTCAAGTGTAAATTGTGACGTAATGGTGTCATTCTGTATCTCACCTATAGATTGCAGGTCAAGTGAGTTAAGAAAACTTCGTTTTTTCATCCACATCTTATAGTACTTTTCAAATATTCTTTCTACCTGGCTCATGTAATTGATTGGTTTGAGGGTCCCTTATTTTATGAATTGTATTAGAGGCCTGCTGTTTCCGCAAGCGTCTGGCCAGGAGTCTAGTTGCTTTTGGACCTGATTCATAGTAAGTCTGCTTTACAAATCTTGCCCTTTTTTCTATCTCCCCCCTAGTTTCCTTAGTTTGTTGTAATACCAACTGGTCCTCTGTGTTTTTATGTTTTTCCTCTAATTCTCTCAATTTTTCTACTTTGTGTTTGTATGTGGCTAGCCGGGCCTTTTTTTGTGATGTTGTCAGGGCGATCAGCTTTCCACGAGTAACTGGCATCCCAGCATCCCACAATATTACAGGGTCCACTTCCCCATTATCATTCTCTTCTATATACACCTCTATCTCACCCCTTATCTGTTCCACATTTGCCCTATTAAGCTTCCATACAGTATTTATTTTTCTGCTATTCAATGTGATGGTATGCGATCTAGGCAGCAGGGAGAGGACCCAAATGCAGACAGACCAGGAGGCATCAGCAAATGAAAGGTTTATTGACAACAACAAAAAGGCTTACACACTGGTACAGGTGGGCAACTGGCAGGTCCAGCATGAAAATAATCCAAAAAACAAGAACATGAAAACTGACACACGGGCAGAGGAAGGAAGGAAGAAAGAAAGAAAGAAAGAAAGAAAGAAAGAAAGAAAGAAACAGGTGAGTAACAAGACACAGGTGTGGGAATAAGACACAAGAACAGGAAGTAAATAATACACAAAAGACAAGAGCTGGGAACTTCAAAATAAAACAGGAGACAAGACCAAAATACAGAGTCCATGGTGGATCATGACATTCAGGTGTACTGTCAAGACATCTGCCACCCCAACTTTACAGTCTATGACTGTCTTTCCCCAGCACTCATCAAAAAGTAATCAGTTCTGGAGTAGACAGAATGAGGTACTGAATAGTGTGTATAGTCCCTCTCCAGAGGGTGTAGATCTCTCCAAACATCAATTAGTCCCATTTTCTGCACTGACATGTTAATAAACTTGGTCAGATGCATCTTGTTTTTCTTGAAGCTTGTTGTATCTAAATTATGATTCATGACCACGTTAAAATCCCCTCCACATATCAAAATACCTTCAGTCTCTAAGGCAATGATGTCAAACAGATTTCTGAAAAAACCTTTGGCACTCTCTGGAGGGGCATATACATTGATCAGCGTCACCACCTTATTTTCTAGCTTTCCTTTGACTAATACATACCTTCCCTCCTTGTCTCTGACTTCTTTATGGCATTCAAATTGGACTGCATTTGCGATAAGGATAGCTACTCCCCTTTTTTGGCTAGGTTTGTAGGAACTATAAAATGTATTCCTGTCACGAACTTCGACATAGAACTGGAGGACTCAAATGCACGACTCAACAGAACAAGAGAACCTTGCTCCTTTTGACTGGATTATTCATCCCATTTCCATTAAGTGACACCAATTTAATTATGCGGCATTTAAATTGCCCAATCCTGCGTTGCATTCATAAACATCCAGACAACTTAAAACTGCACAGGCCTGAACATCTGGACAACGTGTGCTAAAATAAAAAAATTAAAATAAAGAAAACACAGTTAACTTCCGAGTTAGGGTGATTCCTTGCCACCCTGAATCCCCATTGGCAGGTAGAAGGGAAAGCCTCCTCCCAGATCCTAGCAGTCCAATGTCATCCGATAGCACTTTTATTTTGTAGTCCAAACAAAGTCGTGACAAAATAGAGATTAGCTGGAGGGGACCCACTCAAACTCCTGTAATCTTTCCCTTGCTCGACGCGAGGTCTCGTTCCTGTCTTCATTCCTCTCCCCGGGGCGTTGCCATGTCGTAGCCTGAAGGAGACGCTCCATCTCTGGGTCTGAGTCCATAGCACTGCAGCTTGGTAGCTCCATAGAGTAGCCTCTCCTCCTCAGCTCCTGCGCTGTCGTATGACCGTGTTCCCGAATCCCAGTGAATGCGCATCCTGTCCAGCGGGGACTGAAAGCAGATACCTTTCTCCTTCAAGGCCCTCTTTATTCCCGTGTACGCCTTGCGCTTCTGGACAACCTCTGTTGCATAATCGTGATCGAATGATACACGGCACCCTTCAATCGATCAATCAAATCAAATTTTACCACTATGGACCTAGGTACTGCATTCTGTTCCGGTTTACGAGCCAGAGCTCTATGGGCGCGCTGGATCTGTAGGTTGGTGTCCGCTATTAGTGCGAGTTCAGTTTTCAAAAGTTGCTCCACAAATTCAGACATGGAGTTACCTTCTTTCTTTTCGAGCACGCCGTAGATGCAAATGTTGTTTCTCCTAGACCGTCCTTCCAAATTTGTCAACTTTTCCTGCATGGTTTTCTGTTGTTTCAAGATAAGATAAGATAAGCCTTTATTGTCCCACAGCGGGGAAATTTTTAGCATTGCAGCAGCCAGCAAAAGTGTCATATATAGAAATACAATAAAAATAAATAGAAAAATAGTCCTATACACAGTATAGACAGAAATAAATAATAGTGACTGAGTGCAGTTGTAAGTATGAACAAATAGATAAGATAAAAATATTGCACATATATAATATACATGTATATGAAAAATATTTCACAGCAACATATGAAGTAGATAACATCATGAATACAATATATGTATGAAGATAATGCACAGCAGCAGATGAAGTATAGTAGCGAATAGTCTGCACACTGACAGTCAAGTGTAGATTACCGGGAGTTGTACTGATTATAGAGTCTGACAGCAGCAGACAGGAAGGACCTACGGTACCTCTCCTTCAGACACCGCGGGTCTGTTCCTTGATTTTATCAACGCATCTTTCATAGCCATGTGAATTGTCTCTGCCTCATCGATTCGTGCTTCTGCTTCATTCAGTCTAGTTTCGTGGGCCTGGATTCGTGTAGAGTTAGCAGAAAGTTTTTGATAAATTTCCTGCTTTAGGTCTTTGAGTTCGGTTTTCATGTTTTCTTTGAATTCTTCTTTAAGTTTGTGTAAGTCCACTTTATGCTCAGCCCTGAAATCGCTTATTTCCTTACTGATACTGTGGAGCACTGAGCGCATGGTTTCTGCTGAGTTATTGTGTTGAGCGTCGTCCATCTCTAGTGAATTCTGTCCTTCTTGTCCGTCACGTTTCTTTTGTCTTCTAGTTTTCACTCCCCCACTCATTCCAATAATTGTTACACAAACGATTTGTGTAACAATTATTGAATTAAGGGAGCTAGTTTTAGCTTCCTATCAGGAGCTCAAAATTAAGCAGCCATCTTGCTCGCCTTACCACCGGAAGTCCCGGCCATGAATTATTTTACACTGATTAAGACTTTCAGTCCTCCACTCAGATCAAGGCTGGAACTCCACACTGTTTACGTGAAGTGTGTTGCAGGTAAGGCATTCTTAAGACTTGCAGAGCCACATTACACCCATGAAGTGATGGCTTGGTGGAATGCTTCGTTCGCAGCAAGTTCTCAATTGGCCCTCACAACAGCAAAATACCAAAGGGATTGGGATGTCCTGATAGGTAACTGCAGTGCAGTGCAGGAATTCACTGGTTGCACCTCAGCTCTCCTGATACTGGACTGGGAGCCATGGAGGCCATAGGAGACGACATGGTTGTCAGTGGCCCTGCGCCATGGTGTCTCAACGGCCCAGCACCACAGAGTCCCAGCGGCCCTGCGCCATGGTATCCAGGCGGTCCAGCACCACATAGTCCCAGCGGCCCAGCGCCACGGTGTCTCAGCGGCTCAGCGCCATGGTGTTGCAGCGGTCTAGCGCCACAGTGTCCCAGCTGCCCTGTGCCTCAGAGCTGACACCAGTTCCAGTTACCAGGTTGGCGGTCTGACCGACACCTCTTCCTGGTTTCCTGTCGGCGGCCCGGCCAACTCCTGTTCCTGGTTCCGAGCTGCCGGTCCAACTCATACTAGCTCCTCATTCCCGGTTGGCAGTCCGACCGACATTTGTTCCTGTTCCTGAGTCGGCGGTCCGGCCAACAGCTGTTCCTCATTCCCAATTGGCGGTCCGACCAACACCTGTTCCTGATATCCAGTCGGCGGCCCGGCCAACTACTGTTCATCATTCCCGGTTGGTGGTCCGGCCGACATTTGTTAACCTGGTTCCCAGTCGACGGTCCGGCAGACACCTGTTCCTCATTCCCGGTCGGCGGCCCAGCCGACATCTGTTCCTGGTTCCCAGTCAGTGGCCCGGCCGACAGCTGTTCCTCATTCCCGGTCGGCGTCCCGGCCGACATCTGTTCCTGGTTCCCAGTCGGTGGCCCGGCCGACACCTGTTCCTGATTTCCAGTCGGCGGCCTGGCCAACTCCTGTTCCTCGTTCCCAGTTGGTGGTCCGGCCGACACCTGTCCCTGCTAAGCTGCAGCAGTCTCCCGTCTCTGAGCTGTAGCAGCCTCCCATCTCTGCTGAGCTGCAGCAGCCACCCGTCTCTGCTGAACTGCAGCAGCCTCCAGTCCCTGCTGAGCTTCAGCTGCATCCGTTTCCTGGTTCCCAGTCAGTGATCCGGCCAACACCTGTTCCTGAGTCGGCGGTCCAGCCGACATCTGTTCCTGATTTCCTTGCTTCACCCCGTTCGTGATTGGGAACGGATTGGAGAGTTGTTGCTGGTCTCTGATGCTGGCCATCATGCCAGGTGGACAGTTAGATGGTTCAAAAGGATTCTTGCCAAGATTTTGCCAGCAATTGATAGTAGGGAGATGCCTCTATGGTTGTCGCAGGCCTGCCGATTGTCTTTCCCCCCGTAGAGATGGACTATAGAGGCATCCTTAAACTCCTTGGGAATGGCTTCTAATTTCCACCAAGACTGGAAGAGGTTGGTAAGTCTCTCAACTAAGTGAAGCCCTCCAGCCTTGTAGATTTCTGCTGGGATGGCATCAGACCCTGGAGCTTTGTCTGATGAGAGGAGGCTTATGGTTTTCCTGGTTTCCTCAATTGAAGGTGGAACAGCAAGGGACTAGTTTATTTCAACTTGAGGCAGTCTCGTAATTGCCTCCTCATTTATGCATGATGGCTGGTTGAGGCCTGCGCTGAAGCCTTCTCTGTGAGGAGTGTTGTTCCATCTGCATTCAGGAGAGGTGAAGTTCCTGAGTGTTGAGGACCATAGACCTGCTTGAGTGCATCATAGAAGCACTTGGTGTTATTGCTGTCAGTGTGGGACTGAATCTCCTCAGCTTTTGCGCACAGCCAGGTGTCTTGTATGACTCTGTGTCTCTGCTGAACAACCCTGCAAATGATGAGGAAAGCAATTTTCTGCAGCAGTTTGAGCTGCTGTCATTTAGGTACGCTTTATTCAGGTGAGGTTTTTCATTAAGGAGTGCTTGGATTTCTGTTTTGTTCTCATCAAACCAATCTTGATGTACATTTATGGGAACACCAACTGATTCAAGGGGTGTAGATTGCAGGATGGTCTTGAGGGCAATCCAGTCTGCCTCAGCGTCTGTATGCTTAAAGCTTAGATACTCCAGGGGATGTTCTAGAGCCTCAACAAAGGCCAATCTGGTGTCTTCCTGTTGTAGGCGAGTAATGTTAAGATGCTTAACAGGTCTTTTTCCTTGGGGGCAACTGGGAGGCTTGATCCAGAGGTTAAGTTTGGAAATGATGAGATGAAGGTCAGTCCAACATTCAGCACCACACATAGCCTTGGTCACCCTGACATTGTGCCGGTCGCTCCTTCTCACAATGACATAGTCAATGAAGTGCCAGTGCATCCATGAAGTTCTTTTGAGCTTTGGTAGTTAAAATATCATGTTGGTGATGAGCAGGGCGAACTCAGAGCATGTTTTCAGCAACAGAAGGCCATTGCTGTTACATTTTCCAATGCCATGTGCACCTATGACTCAATGCCATGATTGATGGTCATTTCCAACTCTGGCATTGAAGTCACCAAGTATCAGGAGTTTGTCCAGGTCATCATAAAACTTGGTTTTGATCTCATCAGAGTTGGCCATGGTAGGGATTTGACAGCAACAAGAGTTGGTTTAATTGTTTATTTTTACAATTAAAAACTGCTTTGTCTCTCAGGGCACAAAACTACAATTTCACTTACGTACACTGCCAAATCAGAAACGTGCACATGCTCTTGCTTTCAAGGCTGTTCATTTTAAATATTTACGGATATTTTATGGCCATTTTAAACTTTCAACAATACAATAACAATAACAATAGCAACTCACCTGAGGCATGTACTACAAAGTAGGATTTGGGGTTAGCGAGGTAACTTCAGGTTTAACCCTGGGTTTTCAGGGTTACGACGGTGGTTCACTTCTTTCCTGGATAAATCACCATGGTAACTTATGCTGCACGCCTAACCTGCTCCAGATCAGGTTATGTTGGAGATAACAGATCAACGCATACAAAAGCACCGTCTACTGACCAATCAATTCTCTTGGAAAACAGCATCACCAATAGAAAATCCAGTGGAGCTCGCTGCGTGGATCATGAGAGGGGCTGATTTTATATGAGAGACTTAGTTTCTCATCAGAGGGACTGACTTATTTGTGTCTTGCAAGCAATGTCAAAGCCATTTCATTGTGCTTTTGTATACACATATCATCCTACAACAGAGACAAAGCACTAAAGTCTTTTACTTATAAGTTATGAATGTAAGCCTCTTTACCGCTTTGAATTATGTTTTTATATTTATTTTTTATTTGCTCCCAAGTTTTCCACCACCAGGGTTGCAGCTGAAAGAATAAGGTTAAAATTGTCATACACGCCATGAGAATACATCTAAGCAACACATTCATTTAATGAAATACTACTGATGGGGCAGTGATATAAGCCTGTTAATTTACGCATTCACACAGTCGGCGATTTTTTGCCAGCTATCTTTCCTGCGTTTGGCAGCTGTGTTGCTTTTAGCCTGGATGATGTTTAACTTCTTCGTAATTCTCTAATATTACAGTTTGCTCTTTGTTGGTAAAATATGCCGCTCTGCTGCCAGTACACTTGTCATGTTTGTGATTGGTCACATGCTGCAAACCCCGCCCCTTTTATGTGAATGTGCTCATGGCTAGATTGGGAAACCTTGGGTTGACTTACCGAGTTAATAATCACCATCGTGTGACCGCTTAGCGTGATCGCGGTTGTTCGGCTCAGTGAAGCCAGATAAGTCAAGTCAAGTCAAGTCAAGTTTATTTATAAAGCACATTTAAAAACAACAGCAGTTGACCAAAGTGCTGTACAATCAAAGTAGCAAAAACCCACAAAACACAATAAAAACAGTACAAAAGTACAAAAGACAATAAAATAAAAAATAAAAAAAATTAAAAGAGCAACTCTCATACTAAATTAAAAGCCAAGGAATAAAAATGTGTTGTAAGACGAGATTTAAAAACAGGCAATGTAGGGGCCAGCCTGACATGCAGAGGCAACTCGTTCCAAAGTTTGGGGGCTACAACTGTAAAGGCCCGATCTCCCCTGTGCTTCAACCTTGATCTTGGCACAACCAGAAGGAGTTGGTCAGCGGACCTGAGTTACCTTGATGGGACATGTGGGTGCAGAAGGTCAGAGAGATAGGTTGGAGCTAGCCCATTTAATGATTTATAGGCAAACAATAAAATCTTAAAATCAATCCAAAAACGTACAGGGAGCCAGTGAAGGGAGGCCAGTATGGGGGAAATGTGCTCTCTTGCGTGTTCCTGTTAAAAGACGAGCTGCAGCATTCTGGACCAACTGCAAGCGTGATAGGGAGGCCTGGCTAACACCAACATAAAGTGCATTACAGTAGTCAAGTCGGGACGAGATAAAAGCATGTATAACCCTCTCAAAATCATTAAATGATAAAAAGGCTTGACCTTAGATAAGAGCCTCAGTTGGAAAAAGCTAGATTTGATCACAGAGTTGATCTGTTTGTCCAATTTAAAATCATTGTCCATTAGCACACCCAAATTTTTTACAGTGGGTTTAACGTATGGTTCCAGAGAACACAGGTCCATATGAGGGGCATCACAGGCACCACTGGGTCCAAGTATCAAGACTTCAGTTTTAGTCTCATTGAAGTTTAAAAAGTTCATGGCCGACAATGCTCAAGGCGAGAGATGAGGATACTATGGTCTACTGTGTCGAATGCAGCTGTGAGATCTAAAAGCATAAGAATGGCAAAATCCCCAGAGTCAGTAGCTAATAAAAGATCATTAAAAACTTTTAAAAGTGCAGATTCAGTGCTATGAAAAACCAGACTGGAACGCCTCAAGAATGCCATGTATGTCTAAAAAAGATTGCAATTGTATAAGTACAACTTTTTCCAAAACTTTTGAAAGAAACTGGAGTTTGGAAATTGGTCTGTAATTGGAGAAGACTGAGGTGTCCAGATTGGATTTTTTGATCAGTGGTTGCACTACTGCATGTTTAAAAGTAGCTGGAACAACACCTGAGGCAAGACTGCTGTTCATAAGTTTGTGGATGCTTGGTCCAACAGTTTAAAAAATGTCTTTAAAAAGTCGAGAGGGGACAACATCTGTGGGGCAAGCTGAAGGTTTCATATGACCAATAATGTCCTTTAGAAGAGACAGAGACACAGGCTCAAACGGGTTAAAGACAGCCGAGCAAGTGACAGTGATGGACGGGTCATAAGAAGGAGGTGCGATATGTTCTCTAATGTTCATGATAACAAAAAGAGATCCTGGGTATGTTGAACTTGCTTCGTAGTACAGGCCTCTGGTAGAGCTCATACCATTAAGGCTAAGTCCTTACCGCAGTGGCCTGGGTTCTATACGCTATCCAATAAAGTCAAAATGCCTGAAAAAATTATCTTTATAAAATGAAAACAAAAAACTGGAAAATTCGTAACTAAACTAATGATTACCTATTAGACTAAAAATGTACCTTTGGGTTTTTGAAAAACTGCAGCAAATTGCTTACTACTTATGATTACATTGTTAAAGTGGAAGATGTTCTGTGCATTAGTGTTGTAGAAACAAGACTTTACATTCAATGCCTTTAAATGATCACAGAAATCACATCTCTGCATTATTATGACACGAAACAATGACAGAACAACGGTTATCAGTGTTAGTACATTAGACCATTTTGCAGAACAACCTCTTGAGGTGTTTATAAATGTCTTTCATTTTTAGTCCATATATGATTGGATTAAAGAGAGGATGATACATTACTATTTGTAATGTCATTATTAAACGTACAGTTTGGGGAAAATCAGTTTCCAGTCGCAGTAGAAGTACATCATATGTAGTCAAACAGGAAAAGCAGAGTAAAACCAGCAGGTGGGGTAAACAGGTCTGTGCAGCTTTTCTCCTGACTTCTCTACTACTTCGAAAGGTTATTATAAGTATCCTGGTGTATGTGAAAAGGATGAAGAGCACTGGGAGAAGTGCAACATTTACCAAAACAATCAAGCCATATATATTCAGTGCTTCTGAGCTCACACAGTGAAGTTTGTAAACTGTGCTGTTACAAATTATTCCTTTGAAAGTAAAGTTACAGAGTTTTTTATTAGCGTTCAGTACAGTTGGCACTGCAATCTGACAAGCAGGCAGAAGCCAGGCTAAAACCAAGAAAATATTGACAGTTGGTTTTCTCATGATAGTTGGATATTGCAGAGGTTTACATATAGACACATACCTGTCATAGGCCATGGCTGCCAACAGTAAGAACTCTGAACCATTTAAAGAGTAAAATATAAAAACCTGAAAGAGACAGGCTGAATATGATATGATCTGTTTTTCAGATAAAAAGTCAATCAAAAGCTTTGGGTAGATAGCAGTGCTGTAAAGAATAGAGTTGATTAACAAAGCTGCAATGAAAATGTACATAGGCTCATGGAGGGAGTTGTGAATCACTATGATGCACACAATAGTAGAATTACAACACATTATTATAATATATGCTGTAAACATGATTACAAAATAAATATATCTATATTTGTGCACTTCCACAAATCCATCAAGAGTTATATATGTTACATTTAATGTATTATCCATTAAGGTTGTGTAAAAGAAAATGTTAACTTGAAGTCTCATATAACCTGCATCAGATTGCCTTATTCAGTCATCGGTACCTGCTCTGATCTGATCTGCTTGAGTCTGTGGGATGTTTTTATCAGACTGCTTCACCCTCCAAGGATCTCATTAAACTTTCCAAAGAAAGATCTACTAACGTTAACAACTTGATTAAACTGTAGAGGCCTGAACTCATAGAAGTTTGTTTGCTGGGATGTATTTTTGTGTGCTTATGAAAAAAACAAAATGAAAAAACTATTGGCTTGTGCATTTATAGTTTTTGTTGGAGAACCTGTACTGTTTGTGGTGAATTTGCCATCACCAAATGTGTTTTTGGGGTTACCTCAACGCTGACCTTTTGTGATGACATAATTCAAGTAACTTGCAATGGCGTCTTGCAGTTCCAATTTGGGGTAGGCACACAGAAGTCAGCCAGGACTTCTCGAGAAGACTCAGATATGCTCCACTCTCTCTGCTCAGTCTGAACCACAGATGCAGCTGCAGGCATACAGTATCCCAGAAAACAACTGGCATTTGGCCCAGTTGTTGCTCACATCCCCCAGTTTCTTCTGATCCACATACAGTGTGGAATGACAGTGATGACTCCACTGACTCGACAGACTGGCCATCAGAACTCAGCCACAGCAAAACCAAATGAAGGCCACATCTCAGGAATGACATGGACCCATCTGGGCCAGATAGTCCCTTTGATATCACTTATTGCCCTTTCAATAGTGAAAGGACCAAAGATTTGTTTTTTCTTGGGAAAGATCCGCCACTCTGAAAATATCCATTAGAGCTGCTTGAAAATATTGGCTGACCAAAGATTTGTCGTTAGGCCACCAAGAACGATCTACCACATGAGACAGGTTATGTGTGAGTTTATGTGTCTGTTTTCAAGTACACCTTTTAGAATGATATAATATTCCATTTTTGCGGCGCGTCCACCGCCTCTCTCAACAGCTCCGACACCGACCGTCTGGCCGACGCCGCCATTACAGAACACTAACCCTAACCCTACTGCTCCTGTGATCCTGTACGTCACACCAGGAGAATCCACATCAGATCCAAGACATTCCACTATTTCAAAGGGGCCTTTCCAGTGAGGAGCAAGTTTTTGTTTTGATGTAGTGGGGTCATTTAACCATACAAGTTCACCAGAAACATATGGAGTGTATTTGACATTTTTGTCGTACTGTTGTGTTTGTCTATTTTGGGCACAGTCTCTGTTCCAAGCAGCAGAACTGAAGGCTGAGTGAAGCTTCTGAGTTAACTGCTTAACGTAGTCAGCAGGAGAACCTGGAGTCAACGAGTATGGTGTATTTAAACTGATAAAGTCCACTGCCTGTTGTGAATGCTGTTTTTTGAAACAACTGTTTTTTTGTCTTTTCCTGAAAGAGCATCCAGTGAGTCATCTACTCTGGGAAGAGTATGAGAATCTTTGATTGTCACCATATTGAGTTTCCTGTAGTCTAAGCAGAAACGCCATGTGCCATTTTTCTTGCGCACCAAAACAACAGGTGCAGCCCAGGGGCTGTAGCTTTCTTCAATGACATCTGCTTTCAACAGTTTTTCCACTTGTGTCTGTATTTCAGCTCTCTGGTCTGGTGTTACTCTGTAGGCTCTTTGTTTTATTGGTGTGGCATCACCTGTGCGGATGTGATGTTTGATTATGCCTGTGCGACCTCTATCCTCTGAATCTTTACTGAATGTTGCAGAATATTTCTGGAGCAGTGATTTCAGGGACTGAACTTGTGAAGGTGACAGGTTTGTTTCATCTATCTGTACAGGCGGGACTGGATCAGATACAGGTGAGGTTGCACAACATGTCTCTTTAACTGGAATGATGTCAACAGATGAAGCAGAATGAAACTCACCAAGGTGTTGACCAGAATGTAGCTCAATGTCGTCTCTGGAGGGATTTAACACTCGAACCACAGTTGTGCCATTTTGAACTTCACTGAGTGAGTGTGCAACGATGATGTCACAGGCTGGGTTGGGCATGAGAACACCACAGTAGTCAGTTGGCATGGGAGAAGCAGGTGTAGCTGCTGACACAAAGGCTGTGATGAGGGTTTCACTCATAGCTGGAATTTTTGTAGGTGCAAGTACAGTTACATTACAGCAGGCGGCCACTTCATATCCTTTGGGCAGCAGAGGAATTTTCATTTCCCACAGTTGCAGTACTTTGTTCTTGAGATCGAGGAGGTTATGATGTTTTTCCAGGAAATCCCAACCTAATATGACTGGCTGGTAAGCACCTCTGAGAACTTCAACTTCTTGTTGCCACACCTGTGTTCCAAGTCAGATTCCCATGGTGAATTTGCCTAAGATGTCCAGTGGCTGTCCATTAACTGAGCGAGCTGGCAAAGAGGAGGGTGTCATGGGCTGTTTTTTCAAAGCTGGATGAGAGTTTCGAAACTCTTCACTCACAATGGAGACAGTAGAGCCAGAGTCTACTAAAGCACAGACTTCAATGCCTTCAACAATAGCCATGATGTTAGAGGGAACAGAGTTATCTGTTTGTGAGTCAATGTTATCAGGCAACAGTAACTCTGGGGTCTCATTCTGGGGCTGTGATACACTAGCTGATGTTTGTCCCTCAACAGCAGCTAATGGAAGTTTCCCTGTCGGCTTGAGTTGTAGTGAGCATGTCTTTCAGGGGACTGGAAGCGAACACTGGGTCCAGTGTGTGGACTTGCATCTCTATTTCTCAGTGGAGCTGGGCTTGGACTGTGTTCATGTCTGTTAGTGTTGTTGTCATGGCGACCATACCTGGAGTACTGGTAGGATGAGCGTGATGGCGAGTAGTGCCTGTCAGGTCTTTCATTGCTGTATCTCTGATGAGCAGGGGAAGGTGAACGGCGTTCATAGTGGGACTCTGGATCACGTCTATAATACTGCTCAGGAGGATAATAGTCTCTGGAGTGATGTCTGTTATGGTAGGGTGAAGGAGAAATGCTGCGTGCCCTGTATCTAGCATCACAGGAGGTTGATCTGTCAGGCCTGGAGTCCAAACGCTGAGAAAGGTAACTGTGTTTCTCTCTTAACTGCTGTACTTCACATTGCAAGCTGGATACAGTAAGAGTTAACTGCTCAACTGCTTGAAGGAGTTTATCATCTGTGGGCTTTGAACGTACCATAGCTACCTGTTCTGGAGTTTGAGTGTGAGGGGATCCTGCAGTGATCAGTTGCAGCGCTGCGCGTGCTCTCTCACAGTGACTGGCGATGCGCACAGCATCCTCAAGGTCCTCAGCACCCATCTCATGAATTTTCGACTGTAAAGCTGGGTCCAATCCGGCAACAAAGCGGCAAAATTTTTCACTTTCTAGTGCATTGTGGTCATAGTTGGGGAAGGCTTCAAGCACAAGACGAGTGATATCAGCACTATACACATCAAAACTTTCACCTGGTTTCCGAGGACGAGCATTTACATGTGTCTGGAAGAATGGCACAGAGCATTTTGGTCCAAAAACATCTGAGTTTCTCCTTAGCTGAATCATAGTCACTTTGGATTGCAGGAGATAAGCTGTCCCAATACAGAAAAGCAGCATCAGTCAGGCGAGTAGGAAGAACAGAGGCCATTACCGCTGATGAGTCCGCCTCGGGTAAAATCATAGCTTGCATTGCCACTTCAAAACGTCAAGACCAACTTGTGAAAGATTCTGTCCCGTCTCCTTTAAAAGCTGAGGGAAGCTCAATTTTCAGAGCACTGGAGACTGTAGATGGTGCCAGAGGAGCAGCAGTAGTCCGCGTGACTGTCTGTTGCTGTGTGATGGCGGGCTGCAGCATGTGCGTCTCATCATCAGACATGGTGTTGAAAAGTCCGGTTCAAAAATCACAAAAAGCAGGGGGGGAAAATGCTGCAATAATCCTTAATATCTCCAAAACAGAAGTGCTTTCAGTCCAGTAGCTGTTCTCAAAAAGTGAAGAAAAAAAAATTCGGCTAGCATAAAAAGTGACGATATCCACGGTCGGGCGGAATAAAACTCACCAAATGCACAAAACTACCAAAATAACACCACGCTACGTTATGTGTGCATCACACTCACCGTGGGATTTTAAGAACTGCTTTTGCTGCTTAAAATGTTTTTATTTTCCGCCAATTCATATAATTTTCTATGCCCATGGCCTCCTACTATGTGGTGAAAGTCCTCAAGGTATTTAGTGTAAGTGTAACGTGCAGGTTCGTTGTGTGGTGGTTGAATCACTCTTAGTGAGAAATAACAGCAGGATGGAGACAGAGTATTCTCTTAGCAGCAACTTTACTTCCCAAGCTTCAACAGCGCACATCAACAACAACGCTTCACTTTTTCCGCTCAGAATCTCATGTGACTAAAAGTAACCAATCAGAAGCTAGGAGAAGACTTACTCAGGTAAATGCACTGAAACCTAAAGGTGCAGATTCAACATTATTTTAGCAGTCTAAAACATGCTGAAGAGAATATTTAAACATGTAAATAATAATTGTAAATATTAATATGTAAATAGTTAACTGTGTAAACATTGTAAGAAATTGAAAACAGTAACTCATGGTGGAAACCACCCAGCTGGCCTACAGCTAACATCTGTACAGTCAGTACATTGGCTGTTTGGGGCGAATAAACACAAACGATCCAGTGGCCAAATTTGCACAAGTGACACGAGGTGGAAATTTGCTTCAATTTCTGTCCGAACACACCTTAAGTCTCTTTCCAACTTTTGTCTGGAAGTATCTGTTTTTTCCGGTAGTCCCACCAGCAAGTTGTTATATAACTTAACTGAGATACAGTTCAATAGCTCATTGTTATTGTTCAGTATAGATGGTGTAGGTTCTCTGGGAATTCTTGGAAGAATTAGACGTCCTCCTATCGAACATCCCTGAAGATGGCCCCCCACTTGTACTTCTCGATGACTTCAACATCCGGACAGAGAAGTTAACATCTGACTTATTACCTTTACTATCTTCTCTTGTTCTCTCGCTCTATCCCTCCCCCCTCCCACAAAGCTGGTAACCAACTTGATCTTATATTCACCAGGAACTGCTCTACCACTAACCTTTCTGTAACTCCTCTTCATGTCATCTGTCCTATCAGCTTTCCCCTCACCTGACTCATGGCTCCCGACTCTGCAACAGACACTCTCCTCTCTGCTTTGTCGTCTTCCGTGGACTCTCTCTGTCCTCTCCTGACAGAACCACCCTACGGGCAGCTGAAAGAAAGGGATTGCCTATCTGTCCCTTCTCTCCTCTTTCTCCGCCTCCTTATCTGCAACTAAAAGTTCTTTCTTTCAATCCAAAATGTAATCTTCCTTCTCCAATCTCAATAAACTCTTTTCTATTTTCTCGACCCTCCTGTACCCCCACCCTTCCTTCTACCGAGCGACTTTGTTAATGTGGATATATTTGGTATGGTATGTTGCCAATGACCAAATACCAATTTTTAGTTTATGGTTGGTTATTGTGATTCTGATCATTACTGTCACTACTACAACCCTTCCCCTTTCTTTTTTTCTCTTATCTCTCATTCCCACAAACAGACATGAAAACATACATTCAGCAATCTATACATACAATCAAGCACACTTATCTACACCCATTATTATTATTATTAATGTTATTCTCTGTGCTGAGAGGAAACAGAATTTAGAATTGAGTAGGTTAAGACCTCTATTGGTTCTTCAGGGAACTGATCCACAGAAACATATTGTTCCAGATGAAGAAAGAAATATGACTTTATTTTTAAATAATAAACAAAATAAAAATAAAAGTTTTGGTAAAACAATACATTTTAATGATGTTAGTTCAACCCATGAGGGAGATGAGAAATAAGCTCATCCTCTTTAAATCATTAGCATTCTAATAATTATTCACAGCAACAACAATATGTTTTTTGTTGTTTGTTTTTCAGTAACATTTGATTAACATTAACTAAGTCTGGAGCTCATGCTCTTGCTTTCAAGGCTGTTCATTTAATATGTTTATATGTTCACTTTATGATCATTTAACAGCAATACACCCAGAAACACTGATGCCAATATGAAAAACATTAGTGGTAACAGGATTCTGTTTTTCTGCAAAATTTTCTGTTGTGTTGGTAAAATACAACCCTGATAAAGGACACAAGCAGAAAAGCGTTGGTCTCACAATAAAGTTCTTCATTTAGCGTTGCTGGAGTTCAAGGTTATTGTTGATATATCAGTTCAGTTTGTCTTGACAGAACAACCTCTTGATGTGTTTATAAATTTCTTTCATTTTTAGTCCATATATTATTGGATTAAAGAGAGGATGATACAAAATCACTTGTAAAGTCATTACAAAAACGTACAGTTTGGGGAAAATCAGATTCCAGTTTAACTATAATGACATCATATGCACACAAACAAGAAAAGTTGATTAAAACCAGCAGGTGGGGTAAACAGGTCTGTGCAGCTTTTCTCCTGACTTCTCTATTACTTCGATAGGATATTATTAGTATCCTGGTGTATGTAAAAAGTATGAAGAGCAAAGGGAAAAGTATAACATTCAACAAAACAATCACACCATACACAGATAGTGCTCTTGAACTCACACAGTGAAGTTTGTAAATTGCATTGTTGCAAAAGATTCCTTTCAAAGTAAAGTTACAGAGTTTGGTATTAGCACTCAGTGCTACTGGCACTGCAATCTGACAAGCAGGCAGAATCCAGGCCAAAATTAGGAAAATACTCACAGTGGTTTTTCTCATGATAGTTGGATATTGCAGAGGTTTACATATAGACACATACCTGTCATAGGCCATGGCTGCCAACAGTAAGAACTCTGAACCATTTAAAGAGTAATATAGAAAACACTGAAAGAGACAGGCTGAATAAGATATGATCTGTTTTTCAGATAAAAAGTCAATCAAAAGCTTTGGGTAGATAGCAGTGCTGAAAAGAACAGAGTTGATTAACAAAGCTGCAATGAAAATGTACATAGGCTCATGGAGGTTTTGGTGAATGACGATGAGGCATACGATGGTGGAATTACTGCAGAGTATTAGAATATATAGTGTGAACATGATCACAAAATAAAGAAATCTGTATTTGTGCAGATCCACATGCCCACCAAGGGTTATAACTGTTGCATTCAATTCATCATCCATACAGATTATCAAAAAAATAAATGTCAGTGTATAAATAACGTTAATGCTATTGGTTTGTTATGTCTGTAAGAATGGGCGCCAAGTCATTGTTAAAAGTGGGGGGTGCAAGGTTATTGATAGGCAAAACGAGACTGTGCTGTCCAGGGAAAATATTGCACCAAACTCCCTTTTAAGGAATATGACTAACAATTCCTCGCTTGTCCGTAAAAATGCACAACGGAGAGCGGAGGTGGGCGCGTTGGAGGGAGGTCGTGGCTGGCTTGGGTGGCAGGCAGGCAGGCAGACAGACAAACTTGATGAGAGGGGCAGGCAGGGACCTGAGGCACAGAAGAACAACGTTAGAACCAGAGTACAACAAGTACAAGCACAGCTAGCAAAACTGGAGATATTGTCAGTGGCCGGAGAGCTTGCTACCATACGAGCAGAAGCAAAGATCTGGCGATGAGTGGGTCAAGTACTGCTGACTGATGAGCTGATGGAAAGCAGGTGTGCCGGCTTGATTGCAGATACAGAGCAGGAGAAGTGAAGAGGGCAGCCACGCCTCCCAGAGCGACACCCACACACTCACACAGAGAGACAGACAACACAGGACACAAGAGGGAGGGGGGAAACACCAGAAACACAAGGAGAAAACAATGAGCACGGTGGAGCCGTGACACTAGAAACATAAGATGAAGGGTGTCATATGTCAACAGTCTGACAGTTCACTGTCTATCGTGTGTGACGGTATTTGATGAGTTTTCGGCCATTACCAAAGTAACTATCCAGTTTACTTCTTCCTGTTTGGTGCTGGAGAGAGCGCGCCTACGACGTTGCAGTGTGTAGATATGTATGTTAGCATGTGTGTCGCTGCTAGACTGAACAGAGACCTCATCTCAGAGCAACAGCACTCAGTCTCTCCTGGTGCGTTCATGTAGTCTCACATTACATTACAAACAACAGAGTCCCACTAGGTAAATGTTTGTGGCCTGATATATTCTGACTGCTTTGAATAATGGTTAACACTGAGCTGTTGCAGCCTTTAGTAGTTGTACTTATAATGTAATATTGTTATGTATTGTTCTTAATCTGTTATAGTGTCCAGGCTACTGTGTCCTGCAAAGACCTTGGTTGGCACATCCACTGTTCCCTATGCAGCTCCACGGGCCTTTCAGTGATGAGGAGAAGCTGAGCCGTCACCACTGAGGCCTTCCACAGTGTTCTACATAAAGAGCATGGTAGGTGCAATTACTGAGAATATGACAAAATGTAAAAATGTAATCACAGTGACATTCGCACTGTGATCACACCCTGTTAAATACATGCTTCTCCTTCATTCAAGACCAAATGTATCTGCAGTTGGATATTGTTATCCCTGATAAAACTTGACAGTATAATGTACAAGTAACTGTGACTCTGCCATGTTTTACAGATCATCTGAATGACGTTTGATGAGGTGTTCCTGGACCCACCACACTCTCCTCACAGTATGAGAAATCATCAGAGGAGGAAGTTATTGCTGGGTAGGTGTCATGCTTCAGTCAAGCGACGGCCTGAAGACGACACAGCAGCCAGCAGCATCAGGAAAGTCTCGGTATCAAGACGCGTCAGGATGACCGCTGTGACCTGAGAGCTCCATGACCAGCTGACACAACTTCAGTATACAAGAAACCCTTTACCCTGATGGAGAACATCATCTGGACAGTTTACATAAAAATTATGGCTTTGCTACTTTGTGCATTATATAAACACAATGTATATTTCCATTTTAATGGCTATGAATAAAGTGCTTTATTTTCAAGGAGGATTTTGGTCATTTTTAAATTTATTAGTAACAGTCCTGTGGTATTAGAGAAAAATGTGTTCTTTCACAAAGGGTTTATGCAGTTACATTGTTTAAATGGGTGATGTGAAAACCTTATTTGATTTCATCCATGTAGAAGGGTTAAAAAAATGGTTAATTTAATATGCTGACTATGAAAATAAGCAAGTTACTTTGGACAGTTGCTACAGTAATCACTATACTAATTGATTACTTTCTTACATTTATCAGGTGTCTTCACCATAAATAATTACTTTAATATTTCACGTCTTCTATTGTTTCATATCGTAGGCTACTTTCCACCTCCACACCCTGATAAGTAGGCTTACTGTAAGTGTTTACATACAGTGCTACATGTACATGGTCTCTCTTCACAACAAATGTTTCCACTTCACTGGGCTTTGTAGGTCACTTCTCACAAATGTACCTGTAGAGACAAACGTAAAACAATGTGTGTTTACGATTTATGCATAAATACTAAGCTAGTATTTACCTGAGCCAAGAATCAGGAAACCTGTAGTCTTGGTTGCAGATGTCGTTAATTTTTGGTTGCCGATGTTGTGCGGTATTGAAGAAGTACAGCTAAACTCGGTTACAGTGATCCCTGGCTGCAAAAACCGGGTGGAGCATTAGCGAAGTTGGTGGGCGGTGCCCGCTCAGTGCCTGCACTGGCACGTGGGGGCTGACCAATAAGACTAGACTGGACTTTTAGGGAGGGGGGCCTTAAAGAGACAGGAGCTAAAACGGAGTGTTTCAGACAGAGGGTGAAAAGGAGGTGCTGCAGCCAGTATGAGAAAAATAATGTGTTTTTTGAACATTAAGGCATGTAAACCTAGTAAACCTAATAAACTCCCAAATAGAAGTATGAACCTGAAAATGAGCATATGTCCCCTTTAAAAATCTGTGACGTCATCACAATGTAAAGTCTATGGGCAGAGCAGGAACTCGCGGGCGGGGCCAGCAGGGGGGAAACACTACTGCACATATTCAGTGGGCCACATAACCCGGAAGTAAACCCGAAAATTAGAAACTTTTTCGGCCTATGCGCCAGGCGATCAATTCTCATTGGACTGAACAGGCACCATGTTTGGGTCTGGTATCCAAGGCTTAAGGCTTAACAAACACTAAAACACTGCACAGTGAACCGATATGAGGATCACGTACTGTTGTGTTGTAGCAAAGGTTTTCACTCCAATATACTCATTTGCTTTCTTAAATGGCGTGATCTTTGTTAGTTAACATTAGCAACAATTTCCAACTCAGCCCAAGCTCTTTAACAAGACAAGGAAAAAAGCCAATTCATTTCCACTCTAAGAGTAACAGAGGAGTGCATAGATTTGCTGATGTTTAGAATGACCCAGTTTTAGCACATAAAGATATTCAAACTAACTTAAATCATCTGGCTCCTCTTTTTTTTTTTTTACCTCTAGTTGCGATCAGCTATGAAAGCTTACATAGGACTGGACATAGGACCCTGGACTGGCAGACTGGTGTGTCCTTCCCTATACACCACAATTTAATGTAGATCAGGTTCCAAAGGCCTGGTGACCTGGCTTTATTCAGTTTTCATTAAGGCTTCCTAAAGGCCTCTTTTTTTGGAGAAACGACATCCAGCTCTCAGCAGCAGGTCTGAACTGACCATCAGTCTGGAATAATATTTCAGTCTCTTCTTGCAACCCCAATCATCAGTTTATTCATCATAAATTTGTACACAGGGCTTATTACTCACCCAGTGGACTGTTTCTCATGAAGGCGAGATCCTGCACTTTCTGTCAATTTGATACATGGGGCTCCTTTCCAACACTATCACATGCTCTCAGTCAGTTTTACTACTTCATGACACTTCTTTGTTTAATCTGTCCATTAATGAAAAACATGTATTATTTGTGGGTACAACAGCAGCTTGACTGTCTGCCAGGTGAAGCCGGCAATACTTGACCTCTCTGGTAGTGATGAAATATGCTGCCCATTACTTTATTTCTATTGTTATTTATTCCTGGACCTGTACTCTTATTTCTTATGTTGCTGACTTGTTGGTTTTCCTTTGCTTGCCGTCTGGATTGCCCACATTGGCCTCTGTAGTAAGTGAACCTCTGCACGTCCCTATTTGTTAAATTAAACTTAAACAAAATGGTCACACAAATGGGAGAAACCTTGGGAGCTGCCATTCAAAGTGACATGCTCCCTCTTCAGACAGCTACATTGCCCATGACTGACTAACAAAGCTGCAGTTGACATTAACGAAAACATATTTTTGAATAACTGCAGCATATTGATTCATTCATTACATTGTTTAAACTAAAAGATACTCTTTACTGTTTCCATGACGAATACTAAAGAGGATTTAACAGCATGGAAACAAATCCTTACAATAAATACTTTCCAAAGATCAGAACATTCACATCTCTGCATTATTATTATTATTATTACTATTATTATTATTATTATTATTATTATTATTATGGAAGGAATGACTGCACCTTAGCATCACTAACATCACTATTACTGTATCATCACTTTTAATACATTAGATCACTTTGGCTTGACAGAACAACCTCTTCAGGTGTTTAGTGATTTCTTTCATTTTTAGTCCATATATAATTGGATTGAACAGAGGATAATACAAAAATGCTTGTAAAGTCATTATTAAATGGAAGTCCGATCCGAGTTGAATTATAATGACATCATATGCACACAAACAGGAAAAGCAAAGTAAAACCAGCAGGTGGGGTAAACAGGTCTGTGCAGCTTTTCTCCTGACTTCTCTATTACTTCGATAGGTTATTATAAGTATCCTGGTGTATGTAAACAGGATGAAGAGCAAAGGGAGAAGTGCCAAGTTTACCAGAGTTAGCATATCAAATGTAGACCGTGCTCTTGAAGTCTCACAGTGGAGACCGTACATTGAATTGTTACAAAAAATTGCATTTAAAGTAAAATGACAGAGTTTCATATTAGCACTCAGTATTATTGGCACTGCAATATGACTAGCAGGCAGAAGCCAAGCTAAAACCAGAATAATACTAATTCTGCTTTTTCTCATGATAGTTGGATATTGCAGAGGTTTACATATAGACACATACCTGTCATAGGCCATGGCTGACAACAGTAAGTAATCTGAAGCACTTAAGGTGTAATATGCAAAACATTGAAGGAGACAGGCTGAATATGATATGATCTGTTTGTCAGATAAAAAGTCTGTTAACAACTTTGGGTACATAGCAGTGTTGTAAACAACAGAGTTCATTAGCAAAGCTGCAATGAAAATGTACATAGGCTCATGGAGGTTCTTGTGTATAAAAATAAGGCACACAATGGTGGAACTAAAGAAGATTGTTAGAATATAAACTGTGAACATAAGAAAAACATACAGATATCTGCATTCACCGACTTCCACATACCCAGAAAGAGTTATATATGTTGCATTTAATTCATCATCCATGAAGAATGTCACAAATTAAACCATTAATGAATAAGACAGGCAGATTGTATAACAAGCATAAATGAATGAACTGAGAAAAGAAGTCTCACTATGAAGATTGCATTAACATGGAACATGTATTTGATTGTGTTATTCATTTATAGAAACCTGACCTTAAACTGCACTTCATGTGTGTTCTTCAGAGATGAGAAAGTGAACTGTTTGAGTCAGACAAAATATTTTATGACATTTCTTCACCCTCCATGGATCTCATTAATTCTTCCATCAAGAGCTGTTACCAAACAACAACTTCATCAAACTCTGGAGGCCTGAAACCAGAGGTGTTAAACTTTTTACATGGGTGTGTGTTGTCTTTACATGTTTCTGCGCCTCTCTTACCACTTTGCATTTAGAGCCGTTGCCATTGGTACGAGTGCATGTGCACTAACCACAGTACAACCACATAGATTCTCTAGGTTCTAAGTTCAACTTGAAGTTGCGCTGCACCGTGTCATCAAAATGCATAAGAAAATATTGCAGGCAATGTATGGTCCCTCCAACAGCTACAAATACAAATATATTTTTAACAAAATCAAACTCTGGAGGCCTGAACCCACAGGCATTGTTCGACCTTCTTTACTAAAGATAAGACTTTAGACAGGAAATTCATGTTACTGTGAAACAGTCTATAGAGGTAGGAAACCAATAAAGAAATATTTGTGGTTGGTAAATTACATTGAATGTAAACAGGACTTTATATACCTTTTTATAATACTTCCTAAACATGACATGACGTGTGTAAAGTGTAAGAAGCCGTGCAAATACATATGTAAAGATAACAGTCCATTATTCAACATTAAACAATAAACAACAAAATATGTTGTTGGTCCATTCACTCTAGAACGCCACATAGAAGCGTTTTCTGATCTGACGTCCCTGTCAGCAGGGCGATATCATTTATCTGGGCTTTCCAAAACCATTACGTATCACTGTTGGAAAAAAAATACTGAAACCTGAAGCCCAACCATCAAATTTGGTTTATAAATATCAGCTCTTCGTCTACCAAAGCCTTACTGATAAATGATTTGATTCATCTGTGTACCAGGCCTTTCAATCTATGACAGCTTGCATCTTTTACATGACATGATGGACTTGGCAAAAATTACCAATGTGAACTTTGAGCTTCTTAGTTTGGATCAGGAGAAGGCCTTTGACAGGGTGGACAATGGGTACCTGATTAGGGCTTTACATGCATTGGTTGGGGGAACGTTTTATTGCTGGGGTGAAGATGCTCTATGCTGGGGCCTCACGTCTGGTTAAGGTAACTGGCGGTTTATGTAGACCAGTGTCTTTGTGGAGGGGGATTCAGCAAGGCTGTTTATTGTCGGGGCTACTATCGCCATTGAGCCTTTGTTAGCCTTGTTATGTAGGAAGCTCCAAGGTGCAATGGGGTTGGAGTTAAGGTTTAAGGTACCTATAGTCATCTCTGCCTATGCAGATGATGTGTCAGTGCTGGTTAGAAATGGACAGGACCTTCAGGCAGTGTTGGGTACACTTCAAATTTATCAAAGAGCCTCGTCAGCAAAAGTGAACTATGGGAAGAATTGTTGTGTGGGGTTTGGAGGGAGGCGGAGGTCCCACAGCTGCCAGGGGGATTAGAGTGAAGCAGGGAGGGGCTGAAGGTGTTAGGGATGTACCTAGGCTCAGATTGCTGGGTCAGTAAGAACTGGGAGGGGGCCTTATGGACCATAGCCACCAGGTTGGCAAAGTGGAAATGGGTTCTTTCTCAGGTTTCATACAGAGATCAGAGGCTAATAATCAATAATTTTGGAGAAGCTACAGAGGAAACTGGTGGATTTCTTCTGGTCAGGTGATCACTGGCTGCAGTGCTTCATCTACCTGTGCAAGAGGGGGAGCCCAGAGGCTGCTCTATTGTGCAGATATTGCACGTGCACTATTACAAAGGGCCAGTGACATTGGACTTGACCGGCAGCTTTTTCTGTTGAGCTGGGGGGCTGTGGATATGACGGGACTGTTGCTGTTCTATGGTGTGGTTTTAAAAAACTGGTGGATGCCCCAGGGCACTTGGGAGAGTGGTGTGGGGCCAGGACCGTGGGTATGGGAGGAGCCCATCTTCCACAACCCTCTGATCCATCTTGGCAGCATCTACACAGGGACCCTGCAGAGCTGCTTTGTGAGGGCTGGCATTATCACACTGGGCCACCAGAGATGAACAGACGGGCTAGACTGGAAGACACCACAGCAACAAGCAGGGGAGTTGGTTGTGAAATCTCTGAGACTTCTGGATAGGCTGAGAGGGCAGGAGCTGGACTCTGTGTCTGCATCAGCACTGGGCTCCTTCGGTCAGTTGACGGGGGAAGAGCCACCAATGTCTCCAGTGCTGAAATTGGTGGCGGGCCCAGAAAACTGGCAGGAAGGGGAAGGAAAGCTGATGTCCTTTGCCTCTCCAAGCCTGGGGAATTTTGAGGGTGTGAAGGGGAAGTTTTTATATGCAGCTCCTTTCCTGCCAGTTTAGGAAAGGGGTTCCTTTCCTTGTATTTTGACTCTGTGTTGTTCAGAGGTTTTAATGATATAGGGCAGTAAGTAAAGCCAACTACGGTCGTGACCTCTCTGGTAGTGATGAAACATGCTGCCCATTACTATATTTCTATTGTTATTTATTCCTGGACCTGTATTCTTATTTCTTATGTTGCTGATTTGTTGGTTTTCCTTTGCTTGCAGTGTGGATTGCACACATTGGCCTCTGTAGTCAATGAACCTCTGCACGTCCCTTTTTGTTGTATTAAACTTGGTTATGTTAATCAAAATGGTCACACAAATGGGAGAAACCTTGAGAGAGGCCATTCAAAGAGAGATCCCCCCTCCTTGCACAGCTAGGGTCCCCATGACTGGCAAAGCTTCACTCAACATCGACCTGTTGGCAGTGTTGGCCAGTAGTGGCACTATTATTCTCAGTAGTGTGGTGGTATTGTCACTGTTTTCTGAATCAAATAGCTTTTAAGTAGCTTAGCTCTTTTATTGATCAAGTAGTGCGGTAGCGTCCACACAGCAGTCTGAAATAAAATTACTGTAAGCTATTTTATTGAGTGGTCTGTTAAAGAGCTGCTGACTGAATTTAAGTTCCCTGGTAGCCAGCTATACAGTGTATATGTCTGGGGCTTTTATTGTGAAGGGTAAGAACGGATGCGCTGCTTTTGTTAATGTGTGTGGGAATGCAGTAAAGCGTGGCCCTCCCGGTTCAGACTAAGGAGCCTCCGTGTTTTTAGTTTATTATTCATATTAAGTATAGGCACACACAAAACCCTCGGCTGCACTACTAAGGACCAGTGACGCCACCGCCAAGACGTGTATGTGTGCGACACAAGAACTTCCATATGATGGTGACATCACGTACCAGTCCTTGGGCTGATGCATACGAAGTCTCTGCTGCAAAGGAATACAGACACGCGACTTTGATGGAAAGATGGCAGAGGGCGAGGACGGAGAGAACAATGATGTGTTCAGATGCTTACTATGCAACCCCAAGAAGAAGCTGCTCTCAACTTCCAAGAAGTCGAACACACAAATGTAAGAACACACGTTCAGGTGATTCCTGAATAAGCTAACGCAACAACCAAGCTAACCATCACAATTGTTTCACAGTCTGTTGGTACATACAGGAGGGAAGAGGTGTGGAAAATGAGGGAACAGAGTAAAAGCTGAAAAGTTTAGATTACTCTGAAATATTACTTTTGCAGTTTTTAACATTGACCAGAAAGAGGTTACAACAAAAATGCAAGTCTCTACAAAACCAACGTATGGTGGTGAGTCAAACTGATTTGCTTGAGCTGTATGTAGATATAGCTGCTAGTACAGAGTGGGTTGATTTAAGTCAATAAACTATTGAACATTTCTGTTTGACTGACAGTTTTATTCATAACTGAGATGAGATGAAGTTGGTTCAATGTAAAAAAATAAATAAAATAAAATTGGCTTTGATTAAGTAAGCTATTTTAGCTTAGCTTAATACTTTTCTCTGGGGGGTAGCTTCAGTGGAGTCGAGCTTCATTTAATGTAGAGTAAGTGGTAGCTTAGCTCACTACATGTTCCAAGTAGCTTGCCCAACACTGCCTGTTGGAGCTCCAACAGCCGGAGTCAGGTTTTAATCTGTGTCCCACTACAGTACATGTGTTCTGCAGATGCAGACGAGCCCATGATAGGTGACGATGCATTTATAATAAGGAAATAAGCACCTGACAACATCATAATGGTTTATTTTAGGTTTATTTTTTAAATTACAAAAATGTGTTGCAAACAAACCTGCTATTTCAGCCTTGTCAAAAGCGCAGGGGATGCCAGAGCACCAACCACCACACACACGTATACCCTCATGCACATACACAATCTTTCTTTCCCTGTTAGTCCAAGCACACAGGGTCTAAAGTCACAGCTGAAAAATAATGGCTTTATCCTGAGTAAGCATGTGCAGCCGTGGAAGACAAAGAACAGCTGGGAACAGCAAATATCATTGTTACTCTGAGAGACTTAGTTTGAAGTACACATTTTGGCAAATTGCAACCTGTAAAGTGCAATAAAATAAGAATGAAACCTTTCTGAAACACAGGCATGTACAGTTCAGTGTTGTTAGGACTTAAAACATTAGCCATCTGCTGAATTTCAATATTTAACTTCATCAGTACACCCAGAGCCAATGATGCTAACATGAAAGTCATTACTTGTCAACAGAATTCAGTTTTGCTAAATAAATTCATGACAATAAAGTAAAATACAGTGAAAATGTCTGAATGAAAGTTGTGATGACTTGATAATCTAAAACAAAAAGATTCTTTGAATAACTAATAACTGTGGCAAATTGATTAGCCATTACATTGTTCACGCTCTAGACATTCTTTAGTCACTTTAACAGTAAAGACTGTTTGTTGTGGACACAGAAAAGCATCTAATATTTTTCAAGAATGAAACATCTCTGAATGATTATGTTACAACTGATCACACGAACAGGATCCAAATACACGACTCCAGACAAAAAGTGTCAAAATCAAAAGAGTCTTTAGTGACGAAAAGTTCAACAAACAAAAAAAACACTCCAAAGAGGGAAAAAAGCACTCAAACCTTGAAACAACAAAACAATAACTTGGGTACTTGACAAAATACTTGATTTGGGCAAAACACTGGTTCTCTGGCATGAAGACAAGACAACCTGGCAAAGGCTAAAGGGAGACAAGGACTATAAATACACAAGGTAATGGGGAACAGGTGGAAACAATCAGACCGGCAGGAAACACACGAGGACAGGAAGTCAAAACACCTGAAATGAGAGGGATACTTGAATATCAAAATAAAACAGGAAATGACAAGACAACATGAACACGAACTCAACTAAATAAACTTAAAAATTGCAGGGCATAACAGATAATTTTAGAAGAAATGACATTAGTAATAAGTGTTAATAAATCAAATGCTTTTGGCAGGACAGAACAACCTTTTGAGGTGTTTAGATATTTCTTTCATTTTGAGGCCGTAAATGAGTGGATTAAACAAAGGATGGTACAAAACTATTTGTAACATCATTATTAAGCGTGCAGTTTTTGGAAAATTAGATTCCACTCGAGCTGTAATGACATCATATGCACTCAAAAAGGAGAAACTGATTAAAACCAGCAGGTGAGGTAAACAGGTCTCTGCAGCTTTTTTCCTGACTTCTCTGCAACTCCGATAGGATATTATAAGTATCTTTGTGTACGTAAAAATTATGAAAATCATAGGGAATATTACGAGATTTAATAAAGAAACAATGCCAGATACAGTAATTACACTTGATTTTACACATTGAAGTCTGTAAATTGCATTGTTACAAAAAATTCCTTCTAAAGTTAAATGACACAGTTTAGTTTCAACACTCAGTATTGCTGGAACGGCAATATGACCAGCAGGCAGAAGCCAGGCTAAAACCAGGAAAATACTCACAGTGGTTTTTCTCATGATAGTTGGATATTGCAGGGGTTTACATATAGACACATACCTGTCATAGGCCATGGCTGACAACAGTAAGAACTCTGAACTGCCTATAGAGTAAAACACAAAAAATTGAAGGATACAGGCTGAATATGATATGATCTGTTTTTCGGATAAATAGTCAATCAAAAGCTTTGGGTAGACAGTAGTGCTGTAAAGAACACAGTTCAGTAGCAAAGCTGCAATGAAAATGTACATAGGCTCATGGAGGTTTTGGTGAATCCAGATAAGGTACACAATAGTAGAATTACTGCAGAGTATTAGAATATAAACTGTGAACATGATCAAAAAATAAACATATCTGTATTTGTCCACTTCCACATGCCCGCCAAGAGTTATATATGTAACATTTAACTCATCCATTAATGTTGTCTAAAACTAAATATTCAGTAATAAAACAGGCAGATTACATAACCAGTGTACATGAATAATAATTAAAAAAATAAGTCTCACTATAATGATTACACCAACATCTAACCTGTACTGGAGTCTTATTCATTCACAGATACCTGACCTTGAAGTACACTGGGTTTGTGTTCATCTACAAAATTCAGAAAGTGAACTGTTTGAGTCTGTGGGAAGATTTTATTAGATTGCTTCACCCTCCATGGATCTCATTAAACTTTGCACCAAAATAGATACTAAGAACGCACAGTATTGTTTGACCTCTTGTACTTGAACATGTGCCCCATTACGTAATCTTTCCAACTCAAACTATCAGCTGTAGTACTCCACAACAGCTAAGTAGTCCTCTCTGTTCCAGTTAATAGCTGTGATAGTCTGCCATGGCCTGTCTGGTATCTGATGAGAGGTGAAATTTGAGGCTGTTAAGAGGTGTTATGTCGACTCAGCACGCAGAGACCAAAAAAGAGACTTGGATAAAACAGTTCGGCACAGTTTATTAAATGAACTGGTAATTTGAGTTCGAGCAATGACTGGGCCTGGGAGAGCGGGCAGGCAGAGAACATCAACGTCAGGCCAGTGCTGGGGAAAAGGGACCAAACCAAAGCTGGGTAACCTCCAGGAGACCAGGACTTAAGTACTGGCAGAGGTGATTGTGAATTGGAGGCAGCTGTCACGATTGAGAGGCAGCAGCCACCAGCTCTGGACCCCTTGACCTAGATCACTCCATACAGGTAGACAGGGAAGACAAACAGAGACAGAAAACACAACCCCCAAACAAAAACCAAGGAGAGCCCAGCCATCCCATAACAGAGGCATGTCATTCCTGGCATATGGAGCAGTTTTCCACAGTGGTGGTGATATCTTGACCTACATTGGAACAGAAAAGGACATCATCGCTCTTTGCTTGCTCCTTTCAATGCCCACGTGTCCTGTGTGAATGCACTTCAACATGCTGTTTCTAAAAGTGGATGGCACAATGATTTTTTTAGTATACCATTGCACTGTGATATGATCTCTGATCTTCTGGTGGTCTAGGAAGGTGGAAGGGCATTTCCTCCTTTCTTCTGGCCATCCTGACTGGACCGTCTGCTTCTTTAGCAGGACGAGTTGTAGGTCCTCTGCAGTCGTTGTCTTTAGCTCAACCTGCTTATGACAGGATGGACCTGCTCATCCATACCTTCGCTCACTGAGTCGTCACAGTCACGCAGAGGCTTTCTGGGTAGTGTGTCTGCCACAGGGTTCTCTTCCCTGGGCAGTGCTGTATCTCGATGTCATATCGCTGCAGCTGGAGGATCAATGCAGAATCATGCTTGTGGTCTGACTCAACTATGACTATCCTGCCAAACATGTAAGCGTGAAAAGATTTACATCCATACGGACAGCGAAAAGCTCCTTTTTGATCTGGGAATAATGTCCCTCAGTGATTTTGAGGTATATGCCACTGGTAAGCACTGGTAAGTCCCAGCTTTCTCGTGCTCTTTCATCTACAGAAAAGCTGTGTTGTGACTTTTATCCCAAGTGAACTCACCTTGTTTGAGCAGCTGGTGTAGTGGTGTGTTAACCTAAGACAGTTCGGTACAAACTGAGCCAGGTAATCTGCCATGCCTAATAGTCTCCAGCTCTGTTTTTTTCTTTGGTGGAGCCATGTCCCTGATCACTTTCTTTCATGTGTGGTTGTATGCTGTCTCAAGTTAGTTTGTTCCCAAAAAAGATGGCTTCCGTTGCCCATATTAAACTTTTTTCTGGATTCAGGCATACGTCTCGTTTTCTTGTAGCCTGGGAACCAGACGAACTGGCGAGCTCATGTTTTATTTGCTCTGACAGATGTGTCTGGTCCCCCTCCCATTCAAACAGACTGTATCTTACCTTGCCTGGGTCGGGCCAATTGCAACCGTTTATCTAACATTGGGCGGGTTTGATACGATGACTGCAGCCTACAGAGGAGCGCCATTGGGGCATTTTCGTAAACAACCAAGATGGCCGTCGCTGATGTGGAACATTCTCAATCTGCTATCATGTCAGTATTAAACAAACTGGATGGTATATTTTCTCTAAAAGAAGAACAAACAACTGCACTTAGAGCTTTAGTTGATGAGAAAGATGTTTGCCGTACTTCCAACAGGATTCGCTAAGTGCTACGTCACACGTTTCAATGCTCTGATTGGTTGTAGGTCTGTCCAATTGCGCATTTTGGTCTGCGCCCATTGATAACACTGCTTGGAAATCGAAAATGAACCGAGAGGTTTGCATTTACAATTTGGTCTGGCGATGCCAGGCAACTTTCCTTGCACATGGTACAAGGACTGGTGGTGTGCTCCCTTTTAGTTCTTTCATAAACCAGTACATCGTCCACTCTGGCTACTACGCCACTGAGTCCTTTGTATGTCGCTATGATTTTTCAGTGGAATATATCTTGTGCTGATATTATCCCGAAAAAGAAGGCAGAGTAAGTGGTATCTGCCAAACACTGTGGTAAAGGCGGTGTGTAGGAAAGTAGCCTGGCTGTGTATCCATGACACTCACGTGTCATGATCCCTAGGACTCTGTTTTTTGTCTTGTTGTTTCCTGTTTTATTTTGAAATCACTGTTCTTGTTTCCTTGTGTGTCTTTTATTTCCTGTCTTTGTTCTTTTCCCTCCAGTTTTGATTGTTTTCACCTGTGTCTTGTTACCCACCTGTGTCTGTTTTCCTCGTGGTCTCCTCCCCTATATATACACCGGTCCTCTCCCTTTGTTCTCTGTCGTGTCATTGATGATGTTGTTGGTGATCTCTTTGTGTCGTGTTCCTTGTGTATCAGTTCCTGAGTTTTGTATGTTTATTTTGTATTTAATAAATCTTTGAATCTTGCTCTATTTGAAAAAGTGCCCTGAGATAACTTTGTTATGATATGGTGCTATGTAAATAAAACTGAATTGAATTGAATTGCCTCAGCCTCCCCGCCTTTGGGTCCTCTCCCTGCTGCCTTGATGGCTCATCGTAACACTGAAGTATTGGGCTCCAACCAGTTTTGGAGTGACGTCAGTCAAGGTTGGAACCAGGTAGGGTCAAGTCAATTTTATTTATATAGCCCAATCTCGCAAATCACAGTTTGCCTCAAGGGGCTTTGGGATCTGTACAGCATACAACCCCCTCTATCCTTAGGCTGTTCATGTTACGAACTGTGGCACAGGAAGCAGGACTCAAATGCACGACTCACTACTCAGTTGTTTCAAAACTTAAGCTCTTTACTGTAAAAACAAGAACAACAAAAAGACGCTTTCAACCTAAGACAAAGTACAACTAAAACCGCTCACAAGGAGGATAATACAAAGTACAACAAAAAATCACTCTTGCAGAGGTAACTATAACAAAGTACAAACTCAAAACGCTCCAGAAAGGAGGAACACCAAAGTACAACGAAAAACACAAAACCTGACAGTAGCTTGAGGCATGGGGGTACGCTGGCTCGCTTGGACCGACTGACATATAAACTGAACAAGACAAACTGGCACAGGACAAGGGGAGACGAGGACTCTATATACAAAAGGTGAGGGAGCACAGGTGAAACCAATCCGGGGCGGGGCAGACAATCAACACGGTGGGAAAACACAAGGGGAGGAAGTCAGGTACAGACACAAAAGGAAACTACACAATAAAACAGGAAGTGCCAAACAAGACTATGTGAATAACTTGACAACAAATAAACATGACACACTTAAACTTCTCAGCAGATCTGCCGCGACACCACAGTTCACCTAAACCTATCCCTAACCCTAATCCCTAGACCCTCAATTCAAATGAGGAAAAACTCCCCCAAAAAAACCTTTTTAACAAGGAAACAATGGACGATAGCTCAGGAAGAGGTAGTGTGGCTTTTTATTTGCCTTGTGTGGATCCCATGGGACTACCAGTGAATTCACCCATTCAGTGAGCTCAGTCACTTTGGTGATAATGGTATGAAGTTCCTGTTTTAGGCAATTCCGCAGTATAAATGGGATCCTGCACTGCAGGTACACCACAGGGACAGCAGTTGGATTAATGTGTATGCTGCAGTCTTCTGGGAATCTTCCTTTGCTGGAACACATCTGCAAACTCCTTCATGACGAATGCTGTGTCGATTCAGATACCGTACATGTCTGTTGCATGTCAACCCACCCACCCCTGCCACCCTCTACCCACAATTGTTGTGGCTGAAACATGCGGACACTATAGGCAAGTATCACACAAATGGTCTAAATGGGCTTCATATGCCCACATTAGCAACAGTCATGAACTCAGACCAGCTTTTCTAACAACAGAAAGGAGAAACTCCAACAACCTTAACACATGAGAACAATGGGAGAAACCTTGGGAGCGGCCATTCAAAGTGACATGCTCCCTCTTCAGACAGCTACATTGCCCATGACTGACTAACAAAGCTGCAGTTGACATTAACAAAAACATATTGAATAACTGCAGCATATTGATTCATTCATTACATTGTTTTAAGTAAAGATACTTTTTACTGTTTCTGTGATGAATAGTAAAGAGGGTTTAACAGCATGGAAACAAATCCTTACATTAAATACTTTCAAAAGATCAGAACATTCATATCTCTGCATTATTATTATTATTATAGAAGGAATGACTGCACATTAGCATCACTAACATCACTATTACTTTAACATCACTTTTAATACATTAGATCACTTTGGCTTGACAGAACAACCTCTTCAGGTGTTTAGAGATTTCTGTCATTTTTAGTCCATATATAATTGGATTGAATAGAGGATGATACAAAATCACTTGTAAAGTCATTACAAAACGTACAGTTTTTGGAAAATCCGATCCCACTCGAACTATAATGACGTCATATGCACACAAACAGGAAAAGCAGAATAAAACCAGCAGGTGGGGTAAACAGGTCTGTGCAGCTTTTTTCCTGACTTCTCTACTACTTCGATAGGTTATTATAAATATCCTGGTGTATGTAAACAGGATGAAGAGCAAAGGGAAAAGTGCCAAGTTTACCAGAGCAACAACACCAAATACAGATACTGCTCTTGAACTCACACAGAGGATACTGTAAATTGAATTGTTACAAAAAATTCCTTCTAAAGTTAAATGACAAAGTTTAGTTTCAGCACTCAGTATTGCTGGAACGGCAATATGACAAGCAGGTACAAGCCAAGCTAAAACCAGGAAAATACTCACAGTGGTTTTTCTCATGATAGTTGGATAATGCAGAGGTTTACATATAGACACATACCTGTCATAGGCCATGGCTGACAACAGTAAGAATTCTGAACTGCCTATAGAGTAAAACACAAAAAATTGAAGGAGACAAGCTGAATATGATATGATCTGTTTTTCGGATAAAAAGTCAATTAACAACTTTGGGTACATAGCAGTGCTGAGAACAACAGAGTTCAGTAGCAAACCTGCAATGAAAACATACATGGGCTCATGGAGGTTCTTGTGTATCCAGATAAGGCACACAATAGTGAAATTAAAGCAGATTGTTAGAATATAAACTGTAAACATGATCACAAAATAAATATATCTGTATTTGTCCACTTCCACATGCCCGCCAAGAGTTATATATGTTACATTAAGTTCATCATCCATTAATGTTGTCAAAAATAAATGTTCAGTAATAAAACAGGCAGATTACATAACCAGCATACATGGATGAAAATGTAAAAAGAACTCTTACTTTCATGATTACACCAACATCTAACCTGTACTGGAGTGTCTTATTCATTCACAGATACCTGACCTCGAAGTGCACTGGGTGTGTTCATCTACAAAATTCAGAAAGTGAACTGTTTGAGTCTGTGGGAAGATTTTATTAGATTGCTTCACCCTCCATGGATCTCATTAAACTTTGCACCAAAATAGATACTAAGAACTCACAGTATTGTTTGACCTCTTGTACTTGAGCATGTGCCCCATTACGTAATCTTTCCAACTCAAACTATCAGCTGTAGTACTCCACAACAGCTAAGTAGTCCTCTCTGTTCCAGTTAACAGCTGTGATAGTCTGCCATGGCCTGTCTGGTATCTGATGAGAGGTGAAATTTGAGGCACGTCATTCCTGGCATATGGAGCAGTTTTCCACAGTGGTGGTGACATCTTGACCCACGTTGGAACAGAAAAGGACATCATCGCTCTTTGCTTGCTCCTTTCAATGCCCACGTGTCCTGTGTGAATGCACTTCAACATGCTGTTTCTAAAAGTGGATGGCACAATGATTTTTTTAGTATACCATTGCACTGTGATATGATCTCTGATCTTCTGGTGGTCTAGGAAGGTGGAAGGGCATTTCCTCCTTTCTTCTGGCCATCCTGACTGGACCGTCTGCTTCTTTAGCAGGACGAGTTGTAGGTCCTCTGCAGTCGTTGTCTTTAGCTCAACCTGCTTATGACAGGATGGACCTACTCATCCATACCTTCACTCACTGAGTCATCACAGTCACGCAGAGGCTTTCTGGGTAGTGTGTCTGCCACAGGGTTCTCTTCCCTGGGCAGTGCTGTATCTCGATGTCATATCGCTGCAGCTGGAGGATCAGTGCAGAATCATGCTTGTGGTCTGACTCAACTATGACTATCCTGCCAAACATGTAAGCATGAAAAGATTTACATCCATACGGACAGCGAAAAGCTCCTTTTTGATCTGAGAATAACGTCCCTCAGCGATTTTAAGATATATGCCACTGATAAGTAGTAGAAGTAGCTGAGTATAAGTCCCAGCTTTCTCGTGATCTTTCATCTACAGAAAAGCTGTGTTGTGACTTTTATCCCAAGTGAACTCACCTTGTTTGAGCAGCTGGTGTAGTGGTGTGTTGACAGTTCGGGACAAACCGAGCCAGGTAATCTCCCATGCCTAATAGTCTCCAGCTCTGTTTTTTTCTTTGGTGGAGCCATGTCCCTGATCACTTTCTTTCATGTGTGGTTGTATGCTGTCTGAAATTAGTTTGTGCCCGAAAATGGCTTCCGTTGCCCATATTAAATTTTTCTCTGGATTCAGGCGTACGTCTCGTTTTCTTGTAGCCTGGGAACCAGACGAACTGGCGAGCTCATGTTTTATTTGCTCTGGCAGATGCGTCTGGTCCCCCTCCCATTCAGATAGATTTCCAGCCGACCTGGCCGGGTCGGGTCAATCACAACCGTTTATCTAACATTGGGCAGGTTTGATACAATGACTGCAGCCTACAGAGGAGCGCCGTTGGGGCATTTTCATAAACGACCAAGATGGCTGCTGCTGATGTGGAATGTTATTAAACAAACTGGATAGTATATTTTCTCTAAAAGAAGAACAAACAACTGCACTTAAAGCTTTAGTTGATGAGAAAGATGTTTGCCGTACTTCCTACAGGATTCGCTCACCTCTACGTCACACGTTTCATTGCTCTGATTGGTTGTAGGTCTATCCAATTGCGGCCGAAGGACTGGTGTTGTGCTCCTTTTTAGTTATTTCATAAACCAGTACATCGTCCACTCTGGCTACTACGCCACTGAGTCCTTTGTATGTCTCTACGATTTTTCTGTGGAATATATCTTGTGCTGATATTATCCCGAAGAGAAGGCAGAGTAAGTGGTATCTGCCAAACATTGTGGTAAAGGCAGTGAGTAGGAAAGTTTCCTGGCTGTGTATCCATGACACTGAAGTATTGGGCTCCAACCAGTTTTGGAGTGACGTCAGCCAAGGTGAGAACCAGGTAGTGTCAAGTCAAGTCAGTTTTATTTACATAGCCCAATCTCACAAATAAGAATTTTCCTTAAGGGGCTTTAAATCTGTACAGCATACAACTCCCTCTGTCCTTAGGCTGTTCACCTAAACCTAACCCTAATCCTTAGACCCTCTATTCAAATGAGAAAAAACTCCCCAAAAATACCTTTTAACAGGGAAACAATGGAAGAAAGCTCAGGAAGAGGTGGTGTGGCTTTTTATTTGACTTGTGTGGATCCCGTGGGTCAAGGTCAAAGGTCAAAGTAACTTTATTATCTCCGAGGGGCAATTTGGTGCACAGCCAGCAGCCAATACAATCAATATCAACAATGTACACACACACCAATCGACACACAGATACATAGATTTACATAGAACTATTTAACTGGCCAATAGCAGCAGGGACAAAGGAGTGTTTACGTCTGTTGGTCCTGCACTTTTGTTGTTCATATCTGCAACCAGAAGGAAGCAACCTCAACTCGCTAGACAATGGGTGATTAGTGTCAACAAGGATTGACCAGGTCTTTTTAGTGGTTCTAGCCTTGAACAGTTTAGAAAGGTCATTTAGATTTGTGCCAGCAATTTTACTGCACATTTTAACAATTCCTCCTAACCTGTTAATATTTTTCAAGGTGAGCAACCTAAACCAACAAATAAAAGAGAAGGTCAGAACAGACTCGATAAAACAAGGATAAAACATTTGCATAAGAGTGGAGTCAACATTAAAACATCTGAGCTTCTGATAAAAATACATATGTTGATGGGCCTTTGCACAAACAACATCAGTATTTGGTTCGAAGGTTAACTTGTCATCAATTCTTGTCCCCAGATACTTATACTGTTGAACAACAGCCTGACCAGAAATAACAGCAGGAAGAATGGAGGGAGACTTCTTCCTAAAGTCAATGATCAGTTCTTTTGTTTTGGACACATTTATGTCCAAGAAGGAGCGCTTGCACCAATCACTAAAATCATCCACCACTGGACCATGGTGGATTTAATCATTACTGAGCAAGGACACTAACAGAATCATCTGCGAATTTGATGATATGTCTGTCCACATGGTGACTCTGACACTCATTTGTGTACAAGACAAATAAAAGTGGTGAGAGGACACACCCCTGGGGGAACCTGTGGAGGATAAAAGGGCCTCAGATAAGACACCATTAACTTTCACCTTTTGAGACCTATCTGTTAAAAAGTCAACCAGCCAACAAATTAGACCACAATCAATGTTGTGGAAGCTAATAAGTCTGCTAAAACGTGTGGTTGGATACAGTTAAAAGCTGAGAAGAAGTCAATAAAAAGCAATCGTACAAAATGTTTTGCACCATCCAGGTGATCCAGGACCATGTTAAGCAGGGTGCCTGTGGCATCCTCAACACCTCTGCCTGCCCTATAAGCAAACTGGAGTGGATCCATTTTTGCCTGAGTAGCACCCACAATCTCCTCTTTAATAATCTTCTCAAAGATTTTCATCACGAGAGAAGTGAGTGCCACAGGCCTGTATTCATTTAGTGATGTAGGTGTTTTAACCTTAGCCACTGGTACAATCACTGAAGCTTTCCAGAGACAAGGAACTCTTATGAAGTTGAAGTGACTTCATGAAGATGAAAGAAAATATCTCAGACAACGATTCTGCACAGTTCTTAAGAAGCCGACCGCCAATATTGTCTGGTCCTGGACTTTTTCTCTCTTTTACCCCTCTGAGGAGTTTCTTACCTTACCCTATTAACAAGTGTCTTATTGTACTCTGGGCAAGCATTTCTATACTCCGACAGTTCCTTACTAAAATCAACAGTATTAAAACAATCATAAAAGATGGGACACTTCTTGGATTGCATGTCCATCATAGACTTCACACCCTCCCATGCTGGGCGTGATTTACCAGTACTCAGTAGGGTCTCTACTTTGTCCTTATAATTAAGTTTAGCAAGTTTAAGTTCCTTCTTAACTTGCTTCTGCAACTCCCTACAACGAGTAGCATCCCCCTGCTTAAAACTAATATTCCTCTGGATAATAGTGTTTTTGACAGACTTTGACACCCTAGGTTTGTTATTCAGAAAAATATAGATTGATTTCTTGGGGGTTACTGAATCTTCACAAAAGTTTATATATGCAGAATCAGTCTTTGTAAGCTCATCCAATCCGGGGCAAACTTCTTTAAATAGATTCCAGTCTGTGCAACCATAGCAATCCTGGAGACGCTGAATAGATTCGTCTGACCAGACCAGAACCAAACGACGCTCAGGTTTTGTTCTCTTCAGGATAGGTTTGTAGGTCGGAACCAAATAAACAACAATGTGGTCGGACATACCAAGGGGACACTAATATTAATGGTATCACTCGTGATAAGGTTCTGTTGTGTTGTAAGAGCCACTCCCTGTTTTTGGACCATATAAATCTTAAGTATATTTGCATATATACTTTACATGTATTAACTGCTTTGCATTGCCAATGTGTGAACGGACTGTAACGTAACTTAAAAAATGAGACCTTCCCCAGCTTTCTCAGCCTAAAAAGCCTGTGGACTGATTTCTATGTAAAGGTGTTGGGACGTTCAAAGGATGTGACGTTTATGGGCACTCCTGAGTGCCTTGCCTCTCTTCAGCATACCTACAGCGCCAACAGTGTGCAACACTAGCTAACGTTAGCTTAGAAATGGAGTCTGCTAACGTCAACAAACGAGTGCCACTCACCACAACACAGTCAGAGCTAGCTGTTACCTAGCTACGCAGCATGGATCTGGTGTTGGTTGCTTCGTGACGTTAGCTGATGAAGTAATTTGTAAACAGCAAGCTAGTTAGCATCATGGAGCCAATGGTCCGAATAAAATATAGGAATGGATAGTAACGTTAATCTAAATATGATTGTAAATCACGTTCAGTATGTCACATCCAAACACTGTTTTGGACGATGTGTCCAGGAGCAACAGGATGCTTGACGGTCACCAGCGTCAATAATAACAAGGACTTTTTGAAAACTCCACATAGTACCTTTAAGTGTGAATTAAAAATGCATTTTGTGTGTAACTAATTGTAATTCCTGCTTTTACAAACAATGTCAGAAAACATCATAATTCATCATTTAGGTTTAGTTTACATATGAATTACAGATTGTGCCTTTAAAAACAAAATGAAGAGGAAACCTGATCACTTGATAGAATAAAGGTGTGTTGGATTTTTAAATAACGTCAGCACATTGATCAGTCATTACATGATTGAAGTTGACAATATTCTTTACTGTGCATTTATCATAGAGAGAATAATTCAAAATACATTTAAATATATGTATATTTGTTTTAAGTGTTAATACAGCAGATCATTTTGGCTGGGCAGAACAACCTCTTGAGGTGTTTAGAAATTTCTTTCATTTTTAGTCCATAAATGATTGGATTAAAGAGAGGATGATACAAAATTATTTGTAAAGTCATTATTAAATGCACAGTCTTCGGAAAATCTAATTCAAGCTGAACTGTAATAACATCATATGCACACAAACAGGAGAAGTTGATTAAAACTATCAGGTGGGGTAAACAGGTCTGTGCAGCTTTTTTCCTGACTTCTCTACTACTTCGAAAGGTTATTATAAATATCCTGGTGTATGTAAAAAGTATGAATAGGACAGGGAGAAGTGCAACATTAAGCAGTATGATCATATCATGTATAATCTGTTCTCTTGAGATCACACATTGAAGTTTGTAGACTGTATTACTGCAAAAAACTCCTTTCAAAGTAAAACTACAGAGTTTTTTATTAGCACTCAATCCAGCTGGCACTGCGACCTGAGAGGCAGGCAGAAGCCAGGCTAAAACCAGGAAAATACTGACAGTGGTTTTTCTCATGATAGTTGGATATTGCAGAGGTTTACATATAGACACATACCTGTCATAGGCCATGGCTGCCAACAGTAAGAACTCTGAACCGCCTAAAGAGTAAAATACATGAAATTGAAAGAGACAGGCTGAATATGATATGATCTGTTTTTCAGATAAAAAATCAATCAAAAGCTTTGGGTAGATAGCAGTGCTCAAAAGAACAGAGTTGATTAACAAAGCTGCAATGAAAATGTACATAGGCTCATGGAGGTTTGGGTGGATCCAGATAAGGCACACAATTGTAGAATTACTGCATATTATTAGAATATATACTGTGAACATAATCACAAAATACAGAAATCTATATTTGTCCACTTCTACATGCCCACCAAAAGTTAAATATGTTACATTTAATTCATTATCCATTAAGGTTGTCTAAAAACCACATGAATACAAAAGGCAGATTATACAACAGTTACCTGACCTTAAGACACACTTAGAGTGTGTTCATTTAATATTATAAAGAGTGCAGTCTAGACCCGCTCTATATGAAAAGTGCCCTGAGATAACTTCTGTTATGATTTAGTGCTATATAAATAAAATTGAATTGAATTCATCTCCAGAATTCACAAAATGAACTGTTTGAGTCTGTGCAATGTTTTTTATCAGACTGCTTCACCCTCCATGGATCTCATTAAACTCGTCACTACATGTTAGTAGTTCTTACTAACAAGTAAACAACTTCATCAAACTCTGGAGGCCTGAACTCAGTGGTTGGGAAAACTCTGTGTTTCAGGAGACCCAAAGGCCAGGGTTGGAAAATGTAATCTCAAAGCCTTTCACTAATTGGTCAAAAGTTTGGAGGAGGAAACGTTTACGTGTTTCAGGAGACCCAAAGCTTGGAAGGGGGCATTGAACTCGTCAGGAGTTGAAACAACAGCAGGTGTACGTTTTTGGTACCGACTGACAATGTTGATACTGTAACTAATAATAATTATAAGTTATTTATATAGAACTTTTTAGAACACACCGTTATAATATGCACATACAAATACATCCATCCATCCATCCATCCATCCATCCGCATGATACTAGGGCTGCCCCCTATTAGTCGACCAAAGTTGATGAGTCTCAGTTGACCAAGTTTTCATTGATCAGTTAGTTGCAGTTCATATGTTTCATGTTGTTTGTCCCTGTTCTGTTCCCTTACATACCGAATGCTAATAACATGATCAGGCAGGGCTACCAGCTGCATTCATGCAGGTCTGCGAAATATGACTGTTATGAGGCATTTGCTAAGCTGCTGTAGTTGCTGTTATCTCAGTTAGCTGTGCAGCTAGCAGTCCTATTAGCTGACTCTGCCCGGACTGGGAGCTCAGAGCACCGGGGGAGTGTTGGTGTTTACACTGCTAGCACAGGAGCTTTGGACCACTGCGAGGAGAAGGTTTTCAGGCCTGGGCGAGGGGGACTGGAATCAGGCGAGTGGGCAACAGAACCAGGCTAAGCAGCCTCCCAGTGAACAAGGTCAGACCGGGCAGAAGTTTGATGACAGGACTCTGACTCCGGGGGACAACGAACACAGCGGGAGAGGAGCGAGTGGGAGATTTTGATTCAGCCCTGTATGCGCCACTGGAGGTGGCAAGGTACTGCTCCAAGACCACAAAGTCAACTGTGAGGGGCTAAAGACTAAATGTCTCAAGCTATTATTTGCGCAATTCAAAATGACCAGCACCAAGTCATGGCTTTCCTTGGACTAGCCTCATATTACTTAAAGCTTGCTGCTGGATTTGCAGCCCTCTGCTCTGCCCCAGTCTTAGTGGCTGCTGATCCCCAGAGACAGTTCACACTTGATACAAATGCCAGAAACTATTAAATTAAAGCTGCATTGTTGACACCAGAGAGGAGAGAGTAATGGCGTATTACAGCAGTAGCCTGAGTAAAGTGGAAAGGAACTACTGCGTAACCAGAACTCAGGCTGCATGAAGCAGAAGTTAACAAAAATAAACCTCAGAAGCAGACAGAGACCTGCCACGGAGGAGGTTGTGGAAGAGTTTGCAACTGTAAGGGGCCATGGGCATGGTTGTCAAATATGGAGATAAGAGATGGTGCACTTAAACAGGCCCAGGTAGAACCAGCTTTGGGGAAGCTGTGCAGGCAGTCAGTGGTACCTGACTGCCACTCTTCCAACAACACAGAGTTGGGGCTCCCATGGACCAAGTAGTGATAGATATTCAAGGCCCCGTACCTCAGTCAACTAGGGGAAACTGTGACACTGGAAAACACCAGAAACATAAGGAAAACTAATGAGCATGGTGGAGCCGTGACAGAAACCACTATGTTTCAGTGGCCATGAATTTTTTCTTTTTTCCACTTACATTTTTATTGAGTTTTCAGATACAGACAAAACAACATACACAAAAAATATGCTGTAAGATACACAATCAAATAGCATAGAACAAAAAATTACAAGTACTTGTCTGGAGATATAACGACATTCACATAAATACAATGTAAGCGGGTATTCATTCAGTTGGTGTCACGTCTCATGTAAATATACCATTTCTCCCAAAATCTTGAACTCTCAAGTGGTATGTCAACTTCTCCATAGTAGATGTATTTTGTACAATTTCCAGCTACTGTTCCTGTTTTGGGCTGTTCACCTGAAGCCAATTTCTGGTTACAGCTTTCTTACTTGATGGAAGGAACACTTTAAATCAAATAGAAATTTATTTTTTATTTGCTCCCAAGTTTTCCACCACCAGGGTTGCAGCTGAAAGAATACGGTTAAAATTGTCATACACGCCATGAGAATACATCTAAGCAACACATTTATTTAATGAAATACTACTGATGGGGCAGTGATATAAGCCTGTTAATTTACGCATTCACACAGTCGGCGATATTTTGTCAGCTATCTTTCCTGCGTTTGGCAGCTGTGTTGCTTTCAGCCTGGATGATGTGTTTAACTTCTTCGTATTTCTCTAATATTACAGTTTGCTCTTTGTTGGTAAAATATGCCGCTCTGCTGCCAGCACACTTGTCATGTTTGCAATTGGTCACATGCAGCAAACCCCGCCCCTTTCATGTGAACGCGCTCATGGCTAGATTGGGAAACCTTGGGTTGACTTACCGAGTTAATAACCACCATCGTGTGACCGCTTAGCGTGATCGTGGTTGTTTGGCTCAGTGAAGCCAGATAACGAAAAGAGATCCTGGGTATGTTGAACTTGCTTTGTAGTACAGGCCTCTGGTAGAGCTCATACCATTAAGGCTAAGCCCTTACCGCAGCGGCCTGGGTACTATACACTATCCAATAAAGTCAAAATGCCTGAAAAAATTATCTTTATAAAATGAAAATAAAAAACTGGAAAATTCGTAACTAAACTAATGATTACCTGTTAGACTAAAAATGTACCTTTGGGTTTTGAAAAACTGCAGCAAATTGCTTACTACTTATGATTACATTGTTGAAGTGGAAGATGTTCTGTGCATTAGTGTTGTAGAAACAAGACTTTACATTCAATGCCTTTAAATGATCACAGAAATCACATCTCTGCATTATTATGACACGAAACAATGACAGAACAACGGTTATCAGTGTTAGTACATTAGACCATTTTGCAGAACAACCTCTTGAGGTGTTTATAAATGTCTTTCATTTTAAGTCCATATATGATTGGATTAAAGAGAGGATGATACATTACTATTTGTAATGTCATTATTAAACGTACAGTTTGGGGAAAATCAGTTTCCAGTCGCAGTAGAAGTACATCATATGTAGTCAAACAGGAAAAGCAGAGTAAAACCAGCAGGTGGGGTAAACAGGTCTGTGCAGCTTTTCTCCTGACTTCTCTACTACTTCGAAAGGTTATTATAAGTATCCTGGTGTATGTGAAAAGGATGAAGAGCACTGGGAGAAGTACAAGATTTGCAAAAACAATTAAGCCATATATATTCAGTGCTTCTGAGCTCACACAGTGAAGTTTGTAAACTGTGCTGTTACAAATTATTCCTTTGAAAGTAAAGTTACAGAGTTTTTTATTAGCGTTCAGTACAGTTGGCACTGCAATCTGACAAGCAGGCAGAAGCCAGGCTAAAACCAAGAAAATATTGACAGTTGGTTTTCTCATGATAGTTGGATATTGCAGAGGTTTACATATAGACACATACCTGTCATAGGCCATGGCTGCCAACAGTAAGAACTCTGAACAGCTTAAAAAGTAAAATATAAAAACCTGAAAGAGACAGGCTGAATATGATATGATCTGTTTTTCAGATAAAAAGTCAATCAAAAGCTTTGGGTAGATAGCAGTGCTGTAAAGAATAGAGTTGATTAACAAAGCTGCAATGAAAATGTACATAGGCTCATGGAGGGAGTTGTGAATCACTATGATGCACACAATAGTAGAATTACAACACATTATTATAATATATGCTGTAAACATGATTACAAAATAAATATATTTATATTTGTGCACTTCCACAAATCCATCAAGAGTTATATATGTTACATTTAATTTATTATCCATTAAGGTTGTGTAAAAGAAAATGTTAACTTGAAGTCTCATATAACCTGCATCAGATTGCCTTATTCAGTCATCGGTACCTGCTCTGATCTGATCTGCTTGAGTCTGTGGGATGTTTTTATCAGACTGCTTCACCCTCCAAGGATCTCATTAAACTTTCCAAAGAAAGATCTACTAACGTTAACAACTTGATTAAACTGTAGAGGCCTGAACTCATAGAAGTTTGTTTGCTGGGATGTATTTTTCTGTGCTTATGAAAAAAACAAATGAATAAACTGTATTGGCTTGTGCATTTATAGTTTTTGTTGGAGAACCTGTACTGTTTGTGGTGAATTTGCCATCACCAAATGTGTTTTTGGGGTTACCTCAACGCTGACCTTTTGTGATGACATAATTCAAGTAACTTGCAATGGCGTCTTGCAGTTCCAATTTGGGGTAGGCACACAGAAGTCAGCCAGGACTTCTCGAGAAGACTCAGATATGCTCCACTCTCTCTGCTCAGGCTCAGTCTGAACCACAGATGCAGCTGCAGGCATACAGTATCCCAGAAAACAACTGGCATTTGGCCCAGTTGTTGCTCACATCCCCCAGTTTCTTCTGATCCACATACAGTGTGGAATGACAGTGATGACTCCACTGACTCGACAGACTGGCCATCAGAACTCAGCCACAGCAAAACCAAATGAAGGCCACATCTCAGGAATGGCATTTGGGCCAGATAGTCTCTTTGATATCACTTATTGCCCTTTCAATAGTAAAAGGAGCAAATATTTTTTTCTTGGGAAAGATCCGCCATTATCCATTAGAGCTGCTTGAAAATATTGGCTGACCAAAGATTTGTCGTGTTGTCGTGTTTTACATTTCTGTGTGCACTTTGCTTCATTACGCTGCTTCAGCATTCAAATGAGGGGGGCTGTCCTTCAACGTGGTTCATGGGGTCAACCTTTGCTGGATAGACACCCTTTAACAAGTCAGGGATAATAGGATTATTCATGTTGCCTTGTGGACATTGTTCACTCAGGCCAGAGGATACATCTTTCTGACTTTGTGATCTAGTGCCACCATGAGGTTGACATTATTGATTTTTATTAAAATATCTCAACAACTATTGACTGGGTTGCCATATTCAGACATTAATTAACATGACTGACTTACATTTTAATTTTGTCTCAACAGCATTCAATGACTATATTTCAACCATAGACTGTATATAAAGATGGACGACACGTCTCCTCTTCCTCCCACTGTACAAAAATTAAGCTAAAATATCCCGGATACGGGAGCTGCCATCTTGCGCTGGTGACGTCATTTGGAGCCAGAGTTGCACAGACGTGATCCGTGGTGGAGCCGCGGGATCGAGTTCCCGCCCACACAACCACCTGAGCCAATAGCATCAAATAACTAACTAAAACCAAACTGGTCAGAAAAACGTGTACTTTGACTAACATGGAGGGGGCGGGGCTTATGACCTAAAATGACAAATTGGACGTGATGTAACAAAAAGGAGAATCACCAAGTTAACTCCAGTTTATCATTAAAAAGTATTGATCCCAATGCTGGTTTTGACACTGAACAGTCATGAGCTGGCGTCAAGGAAACGGACGTCCTTTTGATACGTAATATGATTGTTGAAGAAAATAGCGTAAATAGCTAATAGTTTTTAGGAGCATTGCTCTGAATATTTGCCCTCATGTCTTTTAAAACATAAAATTCTGCATTAATATTTCAAATTGTAATTTTCAGGAAAGCTTAAGTATAAATTTGGTAAAAAAAAAAAAATTCTACCTGCAAGTTGCTCTTTAAAAAGGTACTATAACATTTTACATGTATTAATTACTTTATATTGCCTGTGTGAACAAATTGCAACGTAACGTAAAAATGAGATCTTCCCCGACTTTCTCGGTTGCCTAAAACAGCCTGTGGACTTATTTCTATGTAAATTACTCCGAACAAATTTTCCTCTTCAGCTCCAGTTCAACTAAGCTCCCCTACAGCGTGCAACACTAGCTACCGTTAGCTTAGCTCGGGGTCCTGCATGTACAGATGACGTAACACATTCACACAGCAGATCTGCCAGGCCGAGCTGCTACACCGGCTCACGGCACAGCGTAGCTAATTTAGAGCTAGCTGGCTAACCTTAGCTTGCTTGCTCGCTAATGTTATTGCTAGCAAAACACTGAGGGGATTTGTTAGTTAACTTTCTTGCCAAATAACTTCACCAGCTAACGTGATCCATGATGCTAACTTCTGTATTATGACGAACAGCGTTGATTTTAGCCAACAATAAATGATGTAACGATACAAAGCAAAGGTGTAGAACTAACGACCGCTTTCTACTAGCCAAGAGCGATGCAGAGCAGGGACGGCAAACTAGCTGACTGCAAGCTAAGCTAAGGTCAGCCAGCTAGCTGTTACCTAGCTACGCAGCAGGGATCTGGCGTTGGTTGCTTCGTGACGTTAGCTGATAAAGTAATTTGTAAACAGCAAGCTAGTTAGCATCATGGAGCCAATGGTCCGAATAAAATAGGAACATTACAGATAGTAACGGTATTCTAAATATGATTGTAAGTCACGTTCAGTCTTGCGTCTGTCACGTCCAATCACTGTTTTAGCCGATGCCCAGGATGCTCGCTCGCTCCTACGTACGACAGGATGCTGACTGCAGTTCACTGAACGGCCACCAGTGTCATTAATAACATATAGGTACCTTTAATTCTCTGACCAACATAATCAGAATTTTCTTTTTTTTTTAATAGGTATATTTTTTGGCATTCTGCCTTTATTTGACAGAGAGCTTTACAGAGACCAAACCCGGGCCGCTGCGGCGAGCACTCAGCCTACGTGGTATGCGCTCTACCCGGTGAGCTACCGGGACACCCATAATAATAATAATAATAATCAGAATTGTTGACTGATTTGATTTGGAGACAGAAAATATGGCGCACTCACACACAGGTTCTGCCTGAGCACAGACTAGATGGAAAAGTCCATCTAATATAAACTGAGACAAATATACAACAGCAAACATACTTGATTTATTTAGGTAACACATTTATTGTACAGACATGTTTTCATTTAAAAGTGAAAGACAGTATTTCCTCTATGATTCATTTACTATTCATTTCGGATTGTAAATAATGACTGTGCTCTCAATAACATGTAGATAGGGATAAGCCCAATTTCTGTACCATTTGAACTCTCACTTTGAACTGAAGCGCCAGAAGTCGTAACACTACCAAAGAAAAAAGAAAAACACTGTTTTTTGCTCGTGTCTGTCTTTTCAAATTAACTTAATCAACAATAGAATAAAAATGTTGGGTTGAATATCTAAATAACTGCAGCAAATTACATTGTTAAAGCTAGTGCTCCTCTATAATGTGCTTAAGTCACAGAAATAAATCCTTACATTAAATACCTTCCAAGAATCAGACATCATCACCTCACATCTCTCAATTGATTATTATTACAATAGAAAGGACTGTAAATGAATAAAGCAGTTCACTTTGATCTGACTGAACAACCTTTTGAGGTGTTTAGAAATTTCTTTCATCTTTAGTCCGTATATGATTGGATTAAAGAGAGGATTGTACATTACCATTTGCAAAGTCATTACAAAACGTATATTTTGGGGAAAATCAGAGTCCAGTCTAACTATGACAATATCATATGTAACCAAACAAGAAAAGTTGATTAAAACCAGCAGGTGGGGTAAACAGGTCTGTACAGCTTTTCTCCTGACTTCTCTATTACTTTGATAGGATATTATCAGTATCCTGGTGTATGTAAAAAGGATGAAGACCATAGGGAAAAGTGCAACATTAAATAGAACAACTACACCATATATAGATAGTGCTCTTGAACTCTCACAGTAAAGATGGTTAGCTGAATTGTTACAATAAATACCTTTCAAAGTAAAGCTACAGAGTTTGTTATTAACATTTAGTACAACTGGCACTGCAATCTGACAAGCAGGCAGAAGCCAGGCTAAAATAAGCAAAATACTCACAGTGGTTTTTCTCATGATAGTCGGATATTGCAGGGGTTTACATATAGACACATACCTGTCATAGGCCATGGCTGCCAGTAAGAATTCTGAACCATTTAAAGAGTAATATAGAAAACACTGAAAGAGACAGGCTGAATAAGATATGATCTGTTTTTCAGATACAAAGTCACTCAAAAGCTTTGGGTAGATAGCAGTGCTGAAAAGAACAGAGTTGATTAACAAAGCTGCAATGAAAATGTACATAGGCTCATGGAGGTTTTGGTGAATGACGATGAGGCATACGATGGTGGAATTACAGCAGATTATCAGAATATATGCTGTAAACATGATCACAAAATAAAGATTTCTGTATTTGTGCACCTCCACATGCCCACCAAGAGTTATATATGTAACATTTAATTCCGCATCCATTACGATTGTCAAAAAGTAAATATTACCACATTAAACAGGATGACAAAACAGGCAAACATGAACACAAATTGTGAAAGTAGGTCTCACTCAGAAGATCGCTACAAGTGATAACTTCATCTACAGTTACCTGACAATGAAATGCACTTGATGTGTGTTTGTCCTCAGAATTCAGATAATGAACTGTTAAGTCTGTGCAATGATTTTATCACACTGTGTCACCCTCTATGGATCTCATTAAACTGTCCACCAAGAACTACTAACAACGTCATCAAACTGTGGTGCCTATCCTAGATATGTACTTTTTCAGTGTTCTTTTGAGACTGTCCTCCCCAAAAATACGTCAGTATAGGTCGTCTGTGCAGCATCTTATTACAACCCATATTTACTTTAGGCGGTAAAAGGTAGTTTAAAGTGTGACAAAGTCTGAGTAGGGAGGAGACCAGTGTGGGTCACTGTTCGTGTCTCGAGTTAGTCAACCTTGACTTATTTTAACTTAAGTATGGAAGTTAAGTTACGTTAGTGAACTTCACTTACTAACGTTAATGTACATATTTTAACCCAAACCATGATCTTTTCCTAAACCTAACCAAGTATTTTTGGTGCCTAAACCAAACTACAATGTGAAACAACTGTCATTTTTGGAGTCATTGACAAACAACCTATTCTGTCATTTATGTTGGAGGACTTGTTTCTTTTTATATTTTGCCCCCTTCATATTTTTCAGCTGCCACACTTTGTAGTCTTCATTTCAAAAATATGGAAAGAATGTTATGTCACCCTCTGATATTTTCCCTTGGTGTTGTCTAGGAAAAACTGCCTGTGGTCTTTTAACTAAACAAAAGACAAGAAACACTTACTGATCGTTGACAAAGATGTATATTGTACAATAGGAGACAATCAGAAATCATCAGCTATCTCCAAGAGAAGATACAAGAATACAGCTTTTATAGTTCTTTAGAGACAAAGAAACTTCTTTCCATTGGCCAGTGTCCATGTTTATATAAGTTTGGACCTATAGGAACTTTCCAACCATAACAAAATCCTCATGTTACCGTCTGCCGAGCAGAAAACGTTTCCATATAAAGGACCTGTATACCACCATATAGCTGACCTTTTTCACCTTATTTATACAAGAGTCACGTTGCTCAGCATACACACATAGAAACCTGAAGACACAAAACTAGGTAAGAGTTCAAGACTGGAGACAAGAATATAACTGGAATTATTAACTAATTAAAGTCAATACACAAGCATATAATTACTAATTATTAATAAGTATACAAACATGATTATGAATAGATGATTAACATGTGAATAAATGATAAGTTATGAGCTCACAACAAAGTTTATTTTCACAGTGTCTAAATCATAGTGTACCATTTCTGTTACGATGGAAGTGCAGGCAATGGAGATTGGACCCAAACGCAGGCAGAGGAGGCAGCAGGATGACTTTGATGATTTATTGGTAAATTGGCATTACATGCAGGTACAGGTAGGCAGACAGGTAGCAGGATCAGGTGACAGAAACTCAAAAATAAAAACTCAAGGGAAGTCAGCAACATAGCAACTGGAATAAACCAACACTGGAACAAAGGAAGTATATGTAGGGAGGCTGATGAGGGAATGACATGCAGGTGAGGAGGTGGGCAGGGAAGTTAGGGGTTAGTGGCCAGGGAGCTGAAGGACAGGGGCTTTGCAGGAGACCTCAGGCGGATGGCCTGGGGGCTGGACAGGGGCAGCGCAGGAGACCTCAGGCACACAGCCTGGGGGCAGGGCAGAGGCCAAGCAGGAAACCTCAGGTGGATGGGCAGGAGGACGACCAAACATGCGGAGCCACTCTGGTTTTGGCTGGACCGCAGGCTCCTGCCGGAGGGGTCAACCACAATCTTTCCTGCATGCCTCAGGGTCGTGGAGGTGTACAGGTCCTGAAGGGATAGCAGATTGCAGCCAATCACCTTCTCTGCGGGCTGAATGATACACTGCCGTCTGCCCTTGTCCTTGACTGTGGCAGCAGCATACCAGATGGTGATGGAGGAAGTGAGGATCGATTCAGTGATGGCGGTGCAAAAGTGCACCATCATCATTGATTCAAGTTGAACTTCTTCAGCTGCCATAGGAAGTACATCCTCTGCCGGGCTTTCTTGGTGAGGGTGCCCAGGAAGCGGAAGAACTCCACACTGGCAACTGGGGATTCACACAGGGATGTCCTCACAACAGGTTTAGACAGCTTTCATTTCTGCCTGTATGCGGGAATCAGGTGGACCATGACATAGTGAGAGTGACCCAGTGCAGCGACGGACAGCATGACATGCACTGTTGATTGTTGTGTAAAGGTGGTCCAGAATGTTCTCCTCAGTGGCTGGACTTTTAATGAACCGTCTGTATTTGGGGAGTTCATGGCTGAGATTACTTTTGTTAAAGTTGCCAAGGACAATAACTAAGGAGTCCGGTATGCTGGCCTGCGCTGGTGTGACATGATTAGCAGGACACGAACACTGAGTAAGATGAAAGGGCAGTTGTTTATTGCTCGAGGGAAGGGGGAGTTCGAAGTGAAGGCAGTTGGCGTGGCTGATCCAATGGAGGTGAGTGGAAGACAGGTGAGGGGGGAAGGCGAGGCTGGCTGAGGTGGAAGGCAGGCAGGCAGAGCACACAGGAGAGTGGGCAAACACAGGAGATGACACGAAAACAGGATTAGGCAAACACAAATATTCGCGGGAAACTGAGTATAAGAAAACTGAGGCCGGAGAGCTTGCAACCAAGCAAACTGGAGCAATGACATGGCGATGAGTGGATGGAAAGCCGGGGTAGAAATACTGCAGACTGATGAGTTGATGGATGGCAGGTGTGCTGATTGATTGCAGAGCTGGGCAGGAGGTGAGATGGCAGCCCCGTCTTCCCAGTAGACACACAAACACACAAGAGGGAAGGGAAAACTCCAGAAACATCAGGAAACCCAATGAGCACCGCAGACCCGTGACAGCTGGAATGTAAATACCGACCAGAAATAGTTCTTTATCGGTTTCCTACCTCTTTAGACTGTTTTTTGTAGCGCAGTAACATGTGAATTTCCCGTCTAAAGTCTTTTCTTACCTTAAGTAAAGAAGGTTGAACAATGCCTGTGGGTTCAGGCCTCCAGAGTTTGATTTTGTTGTTCACATATTTGTAGTCGTAGCTGTTGGAGGTGCCATACATTGCCTGCACAATGTTTTCAACCAAAAAACATTTGTTCATTTTGGTCATTACTTTTGTGATGAATAACATAGCAGCATAGTGTTGTTTATTATTGTATGCAAGACTTCAAACTGCATTTTTATGAAACGGTGCAGTGGAACTTCAAGTTGAAGTTAGAACCTAGAGTATCTATGTGTGTTGTACTGTGGTTGGTGCACATGCAGGTCAATGATTTGGGCCTCGTACCAACGTCAGCGGCTCTGAAAATAAACACACATCAAGTGCAGTTTAAGGTCAGGTATCTGTAAATGAATAACACAATCAGATACATGTTCCATGTTAATGTCATCTTCATAATGAGACTTCGTTTCTGTATATATTGTCTTCCTTTTCCAATCTTAGCTGTCTAAGCGTCTTGTGAGTCAGTCCAGTCTGTCCTCAGGTCTCCATGGTGCAGAGGAGGTCATGTGACTCAGGTCTGTTTGGCGACGCCTGAAGTTGCTCGACACACTCTCGTATCCATATTCTTCATATATTTTACAATCTATCTATAATTTTGTCATCCTGATTATTCATACTGTAATTTTACTATTTTGGTCTGTTCTGTACACACATTTATTTCCTGTCTGTCCATCCTGGGAGAAGGATCCCTCCTCTGTTGCTCCTCCTGAGCTTTCCTCCATTTTTTTCTTGTCAAAGGTGTCTTTGGGGGAGTTTTTTCTTATCCGAATTGAGGGTTGAAGTATAGAGGGGGTTGTATGCTGTACAGATTGTAAAGCCCCCTGAGCTATATGAAATTGACTTGACTTGACTTCATCATCTTCATCAGGTTCTGTCTAGCTCAGGAATATCCCCAGTACTATACCCTGACCACTCCCTCAGTATCAGGGCTGCTTCCAACACATCCAGGCAAGGAAACCCTGATCATACCATCAGAATCCTCGACCACTGGTCATCAAAAACCTACCACAGTTATATCCACATCTTGGAGACACTAACTCCCTTGGTTTCTTGCTACCACACTTCCTGGCATATCATCGATCTATCCAACCCTGTTCATCCCTTTGTGCTCGTTCCCATTTCATCCTGTGTTTAAACAACGCATGGGGCTGCATTAGTGGGGGGCATGTTACTGGGGTGACTATGAAATACGACCCAGGAAGTCCAGTTTGAGTAACAGATCTATGAGTTAGAAGCATGGATTTAATATAAGACCTGGATACAGCGCCGCCACTCAGCCTGGCTTCCAATTCTTTCCAGTGGCCACTCGCGGTATTGCAGCAAAAACTTCCCCTGCGGCCCAAAAAACGTTTTCCCCATAGTCCTCCATTGTTAAAGAGACGCCTGTAAAACTGTTGACAGGACGCCTCCAACTGCAAACAAGATCGATTATGACTCTTTCTATTATGCATTTTTGATCCATGGAGGTTTTATATTTGTAAAACTTTCCTCGTGCCGGAAAAAGCAATTTAAAGGGGACATATCATGAAAAACTCACTTTTTCAGTGTTTTTGCACTTACATTTGGGTATCTGGAGTGCCTACCTACCCACAAACTGTGAAATAAGACAACCCAGTTATTTTGTTGTGGGCTGCCGAGGTCAGAAAACATGTGAACCAACAAGCCGGTCAGGATTTGGCTCCCCTTCTTATGTCAAGTGCGGGCTCATAAGAATGATACTGCCCCCCATCTGAGTATCTCCACCTGTTGGCATTTTTTCTCACAAGCTCCGATCGATAGCATTTTGTTGAAGCTAAGAGCTAAGCACAGGAACTGCTCTGCTGTTGGCTGCACAGACCAGCACAAATTACTGCATCGGCCCCCAGCCTCAGAGGACAGAAGAGCTGAGTGGATAAAGTTCATTTTTGAAGGCAACGTCGCAGCTACAGTCGGCTACATCTGTGCCAACTACTTTGTGTGTGACTGCTTTTTCAACTTGGGTCAGTAACAACGCAGGATTGGCAATGAAACTTTTCCTAAAAGAGGGATCAGTACCAACTGTCTGTGGCACAACTGCAGAAGAGGGAAATAGAAGTATTTAAAAAAGAATTATGCTATGTGTTTCTTTAGCCGTTTAGCACAAGCCAACTGTCAGATGTGGTAAATTTTAGATGTCATTTTCTAGAACATTAATGGCGTTACTTGCTGCAAGATACACAATAACGTTAATGCTGTTAGTTTGTTATGTCTGTAAGAATGGGCGCCAAGTCATTGTTAAAAGTGGGGGGTGCAAGGTTATTGATAGGCAAGTCGAGGAACGGCAGGAAAACGAGACTGTGCTGTCCAGGGAAAATATTGCACCAAACTCCCTTTTAAGGAATATGACTAACAATTCCTCGCTTGTCCGTAAAAATGCACAACGGAGAGCGGAGGTGGGCGCGTTGGAGGGAGGTCGTGGCTGGCTTGGGTGGCAGGCAGGCAGGCAGACAGACAAACTTGATGAGAGGGGCAGGCAGGGACCTGAGGCACAGAAGAACAACGTTAGAACCAGAGTACAACAAGTACAAGCACAGCTAGCAAAACTGGAGATATTGTCAGTGGCCGGAGAGCTTGCTACCATACGAGCAGAAGCAAAGATCTGGCGATGAGTGGGTCAAGTACTGCTGACTGATGAGCTGATGGAAAGCAGGTGTGCCGGCTTGATTGCAGATACAGAGCAGGAGAAGTGAAGAGGGCAGCCACGCCTCCCAGAGCGACACCCACACACTCACACAGAGAGACAGACAACACAGGACACAAGAGGGAGGGGGGAAACACCAGAAACACAAGGAGAAAACAATGAGCACGGTGGAGCCGTGACACTAGAAACATAAGATGAAGGGTGTCATATGTCAACAGTCTGACAGTTCACTGTCTATCGTGTGTGACGGTATTTGATGAGTTTTCGGCCATTACCAAAGTAACTATCCAGTTTACTTCTTCCTGTTTGGTGCTGGAGAGAGCGCGCCTACGACGTTGCAGTGTGTAGATATGTATGTTAGCATGTGTGTCGCTGCTAGACTGAGCAGAGACCTCATCTCAGAGCAACAGCACTCAGTCTCTCCTGGTGCGTTCATGTAGTCTCACATTACATTACAAACAACAGAGTCCCACTAGGTAAATGTTTGTGGCCTGATATATTCTGACTGCTTTGAATAATGGTTAACACTGAGCTGTTGCAGCCTTTAGTAGTTGTACTTATAATGTAATATTGTTATGTATTGTTCTTAATCTGTTATAGTGTCCAGGCTACTGTGTCCTGCAAAGACCTTGGTTGGCACATCCACTGTTCCCTATGCAGCTCCACGGGCCTTTCAGTGATGAGGAGAGCATGGTAGGTGCAATTACTGAGAATATGACAAAATGTAAAAATGTAATCACAGTGACATTCGCACTGTGATCACACCCTGTTAAATACATGCTTCTCCTTCATTCAAGACCAAATGTATCTGCAGTTGGATATTGTTAGCCCTGATAAAACTTGACAGTATAATGTACAAGTAACTGTGACTCTGCCATGTTTTACAGATCATCTGAATGACCTGATGAAGCTCGTGTTTGATGAGGTGTTCCTGGACCCACCACACTCTCCTCACAGTATGAGAAATCATCAGAGGAGGAAGTTATTGCTGGGTAGGTGTCATGCTTCAGTCAAGCGACGGCCTGAAGACGACACAGCAGCCAGCAGCATCAGGAAAGTCTCGGTATCAAGACGCGTCAGGATGACCGCTGTGACCTGAGAGCTCCATGACCAGCTGACACAACTTCAGTATACAAGAAACCCTTTACCCTGATGGAGAACATCATCTGGACAGTTTACATAAAAATTATGGCTTTGCTACTTTGTGCATTATATAAACACAATGTATATTTCCATTTTAATGGCTATGAATAAAGTGCTTTATTTTCAAGGAGGATTTTGGTCATTTTTAAAATTAGTAACAGTCCTGTGATATTAGAGAAAAATGTGTTCTTTCACAAAGGGTTTATGCAGTTACACTGTTTAAATGGGTGATGTGAAAACCTTATTTGATTTCATCCATGTAGAAGGGTTAAAAAAATGGTTAATTTAATATGCTGACTATGAAAATGTGAAAGATTTGCTAGTAATTCTTTACTACAAGTAGTAATTAGTGACTGTAGAAAGCACAAGACATTTCTCTGTTTCACAGTCAAACTTTATTACGGTGTCGACAGATCACAATATATATTACACAATATTCTGTACAGTATTTTCAAAGGGTATCAAACATAATCTGCAGTATAAATATGGCAATAATTGTCTGACAACTGATAAGTAAAAACCTTTCAAGTGAAAAGATCCAAGTTGCTCTGGAACATGGACACAGCACAGTCCTCACAGTAGCTGCAGATACTTTGGTGGAGTTTTTCAACTACATAAGCAAGTTACTTTGGACAGTTGCTACAGTAATCACTATACTAATTGATTACTTTCTTACATTTATCAGGTGTCTTCACCATAAATAATTACTTTAATATTTCACGTCTTCTATTGTTTCATATCGTAGGCTACTTTCCACCTCCACACCCTGATAAGTAGGTTTACTGTAAGTGTTTACATACAGTGCTACATGTACATGGTCTCTCTTCACAACAAATGTTTCCACTTCACTGGGCTTTGTAGGTCACTTCTCACAAATGTACCTGTAGAGACAAACGTAAAACAATGTGTGTTTACGATTTATGCATAAATACTAAGCTAGTATTTACCTGAGCCAAGAATCAGGAAACCTGTAGTCTTGGTTGCAGATGTCGTTAATTTTTGGTTGCCGATGTTGTGCGGTATTGAAGAAGTACAGCTAAACTCGGTTACAGTGATCCCTGGCTGCAAAAACCGGGTGGAGCATTAGCGAAGTTGGTGGGCGGTGCCCGCTCAGTGCCTGCACTGGCACGTGGGGGCTGACCAATAAGACTAGACTGGACTTTTAGGGAGGGGGGCCTTAAAGAGACAGGAGCTAAAACGGAGTGTTTCAGACAGAGGGTGAAAAGAGGTGCTGCAGCCAGTATGAGAAAAATAATGTTTTTTGAACATTAAGGCATGTAAACCTAGTAAACCTAATAAACTCCCAAATAGAAGTATGAACCTGAAAATGAGCATATGTCCCCTTTAAAAATCTGTGACGTCATCACAATGTAAAGTCTATGGGCAGAGCAGGAACTCGCGGGCGGGGCCAGCAGGGGGGAAACACTACTGCACATATTCAGTGGGCCACATAACCCGGAAGTAAACCCGAAAATTAGAAACTTTTTCGGCCTATGCGCCAGGCGATCAATTCTCATTGGACTGAACAGGCACCATGTTTGGGTCTGGTATCCAAGGCTTAAGGCTTAACAAACACTAAAACACTGCACAGTGAACCGATATGAGGATCACGTACTGTTGTGTTGTAGCAAAGGTTTTCACTCCAATATACTCATTTGCTTTCTTAAATGGCGTGATCTTTGTTAGTTAACATTAGCAACAATTTCCAACTCAGCCCAAGCTCTTTAACAAGACAAGGCATAGATTTGCTGATGTTTAGAATGACCCAGTTTTAGCACATAAAGATATTCAAACTAACTTAAATCATCTGGCTCCTCTTTTTTTTTTTTTACCTCTAGTTGCGATCAGCTATGAAAGCTTACATAGGACTGGACATAGGACATAGGACCCTGGACTGGCAGACTGGTGTGTCCTTCCCTATACACCACAATTTAATGTAGATCAGGTTCCAAAGGCCTGGTGACCTGGCTTTATTCAGTTTTCATTAAGGCTTCCTAAAGGCCTCTTTTTTTGGAGAAACGACATCCAGCTCTCAGCAGCAGGTCTGAACTGACCATCAGTCTGGAATAATATTTCAGTCTCTTCTTGCAACCCCAATCATCAGTTTATTCATTATAAATTTGTACACAGGGCTTATTACTCACCCAGTGGACTGTTTCTCATGAAGGCGAGATCCTGGACTTTCTGTCAATTTGATACATGGGGCTCCTTTCCAACACTATCACATGCTCTCAGTCAGTTTTACTACTTCATGACACTTCTTTGTTTAATCTGTCCATTAATGAAAAACATGTATTATTTGTGGGTACAACAGCAGCTTGACTGTCTGCCAGGTGAAGCCGGCAATACTTGACCTCTCTGGTAGTGATGAAATATGCTGCCCATTACTTTATTTCTATTGTTATTTATTCCTGGACCTGTACTCTTATTTCTTATGTTGCTGACTTGTTGGTTTTCCTTTGCTTGCCGTCTGGATTGCCCACATTGGCCTCTGTAGTCAGTGAACCTCTGCACGTCCCTATTTGTTAAATTAAACTTAAACAAAATGGTCACACAAATGGGAGAAACCTTGGGAGCTGCCATTCAAAGTGACATGCTCCCTCTTCAGACAGCTACATTGCCCATGACTGACTAACAAAGCTGCAGTTGACATTAACGAAAACATATTTTTGAATAACTGCAGCATATTGATTCATTCATTACATTGTTTAAACTAAAAGATACTCTTTACTGTTTCCATGACGAATACTAAAGAGGATTTAACAGCATGGAAACAAATCCTTACAATAAATACTTTCCAAAGATCAGAACATTCACATCTCTGCATTATTATTATTATTATTATGGAAGGAATGACTGCACATTAGCATCACTAACGACACTATTACTGTAACGTCACTTTTAATACATTAGATCACTTTGGCTTGACAGAACAACCTCTTCAGGTGTTTAGAGATTTCTTTCATTTTTAGTCCATATCTAATTGGATTGAACAGAGGATGATACAAAAATGCTTGTAAAGTCATTATTAAATGGAAGTCCGATCCGAGTTGAATTATAATGACGTCATATGCACACAAACAGGAAAAGCAAAGTAAAACCAGCAGGTGGGGTAAACAGGTCTGTGCAGCTTTTCTCCTGACTTCTCTATTACTTCGATAGGTTATTATAAATATCCTGGTGTATGTAAACAGGATGAAGAGCAAAGGGAGAAGTGCCAAGTTTACCAGAGCAACAACACCAAATACAGATACTGCTCTTGAACTCACACAGAGGATACTGTAAATTGAATTGTTACAAAAAATTCCTTCTAAAGTTAAATGACAAAGTTTAGGGTTAGTGAACTGTGGGAAGAATTGTTGTGTGGGGTTTGGAGGGAGGCGGAGGTCCCACAGCTGCCAGGGGGATTAGAGTGAAGCAGGGAGGGGCTGAAGGTGTTAGGGATGTACCTAGGCTCAGATTGCTGGGTCAGTAAGAACTGGGAGGGGGCCTTATGGACCATAGCCACCAGGTTGGCAAAGTGGAAGTGGGTTCTTTCTCAGGTTTCATACAGAGGTCAGAGGCTAATAATCAATAATTCTGGAGAAGCTACAGAGGAAACTGGTGGATTTCTTCTGGTCAGGTGATCACTGGCTGCAGTGCTTCATCTACCTGTGCAAGAGGGGGAGCCCAGAGGCTGCTCTATTGTGCAGATATTGCACGTGCACTATTACAAAGGGCCAGTGACATTGGACTTGACCGGCAGCTTTTTCTGTTGAGCTGGGGGGCTGTGGATATGACGGGACTGTTGCTGTTCTATGGTGTGGTTTTAAAAAACTGGTGGATGCCCCAGGGCACTTGGGAGAGTGGTGTGGGGCCAGGACCGTGGGTATGGGAGGAGCCCATCTTCCACAACCCTCTGATCCATCTTGGCAGCATCTACACAGGGACCCTGCAGAGCTGCTTTGTGAGGGCTGGCATTATCACACTGGGCCACCAGAGATGAACAGACGGGCTAGACTGGAAGACACCACAGCAACAAGCAGGGGAGTTGGTTGTGAAATCTCTGAGACTTCTGGATAGGCTGAGAGGGCAGGAGCTGGACTCTGTGTCTGCATCAGCACTGGGCTCCTTCGGTCAGTTGACGGGGGAAGAGCCACCAATGTCTCCAGTGCTGAAATTGGTGGCGGGCCCAGAAAACTGGCAGGAAGGGGAAGGAAAGCTGATGTCCTTTGCCTCTCCAAGCCTGGGGAATTTTGAGGGTGTGAAGGGGAAGTTTTTATATGCAGCTCCTTTCCTGCCAGTTTAGGAAAGGGGTTCCTTTCCTTGTATTTTGACTCTGTGTTGTTCAGAGGTTTTAATGATATAGGGCAGTAAGTAAAGCCAACTACGGTCGTGACCTCTCTGGTAGTGATGAAACATGCTGCCCATTACTATATTTCTATTGTTATTTATTCCTGGACCTGTATTCTTATTTCTTATGTTGCTGATTTGTTGGTTTTCCTTTGCTTGCAGTGTGGATTGCACACATTGGCCTCTGTAGTCAATGAACCTCTGCACGTCCCTTTTTGTTGTATTAAACTTGGTTATGTTAATCAAAATGGTCACACAAATGGGAGAAACCTTGAGAGAGGCCATTCAAAGAGAGATCCCCCCTCCTTGCACAGCTAGGGTCCCCATGACTGGCAAAGCTTCACTCAACATCGACCTGTTGGCAGTGTTGGCCAGTAGTGGCACTATTATTCTCAGTAGTGTGGTGGTATTGTCACTGTTTTCTGAATCAAATAGCTTTTAAGTAGCTTAGCTCTTTTATTGATCAAGTAGTGCGGTAGCGTCCACACAGCAGTCTGAAATAAAACTACTGTAAGCTATTTTATTGAGTGGTCTGTTAAAGAGCTGCTGACTGAATTTAAGTTCCCTGGTAGCCAGCTATACAGTGTATATGTCTGGGGCTTTTATTGTGAAGGGTAAGAACGGATGCGCTGCTTTTGTTAATGTGTGTGGGAATGCAGTAAAGCGTGGCCCTCCCGGTTCAGACTAAGGAGCCTCCGTGTTTTTAGTTTATTATTCATATTAAGTATAGGCACACACAAAACCCTCGGCTGCACTACTAAGGACCAGTGACGCCACCGCCAAGACGTGTATGTGTGCGACACAAGAACTTCCATATGATGGTGACATCACGTACCAGTCCTTGGGCTGATGCATACGAAGTCTCTGCTGCAAAGGAATACAGACACGCGACTTTGATGGAAAGATGGCAGAGGGCGAGGACGGAGAGAACAATGATGTGTTCAGATGCTTACTATGCAACCCCAAGAAGAAGCTGCTCTCAACTTCCAAGAAGTCGAACACACAAATGTAAGAACACACGTTCAGGTGATTCTTGAATAAGCTAACGCAACAACCAAGCTAACCATCACAATTGTTTCACAGTCTGTTGGTACATACAGGAGGGAAGAGGTGTGGAAAATGAGGGAACAGAATAAAAGCTGAAAAGTTTAGATTACTCTGAAATATTACTTTTACAGTTTTTAACATTGACCAGAAAGAGGTTACAACAAAAATGCAAGTCTCTACAAAACCAACGTATGGTGGTGAGTCAAACTGATTTGCTTGAGCTGTATGTAGATATAGCTGCTAGTACAGAGTGGGTTGATTTAAGTCAATAAACTATTGAACATTTCTGTTTGACTGACAGTTTTATTCATAACTGAGATGAGATGAAGTTGGTTCAATGTAAAAAAATAAATAAAATAAAATTGGCTTTGATTAAGTAAGCTATTTTAGCTTAGCTTAATACTTTTCTCTGGGGGGTAGCTTCAGTGGAGTCGAGCTTCATTTAATGTAGAGTAAGTGGTAGCTTAGCTCACTACATGTTCCAAGTAGCTTGCCCAACACTGCCTGTTGGAGCTCCAACAGCCGGAGTCAGGTTTTAATCTGTGTCCCACTACAGTACATGTGTTCTGCAGATGCAGACGAGCCCATGATAGGTGACGATGCATTTATAATAAGGAAATAAGCACCTGACAACATCATAATGGTTTATTTTAGGTTTATTTTTTAAATTACAAAAATGTGTTGCAAACAAACCTGCTATTTCAGCCTTGTCAAAAGCGCAGGGGATGCCAGAGCACCAACCACCACACACACGTATACCCTCATGCACATACACAATCTTTCTTTCCCTGTTAGTCCAAGCACACAGGGTCTAAAGTCACAGCTGAAAAATAATGGCTTTATCCTGAGTAAGCATGTGCAGCCGTGGAAGACAAAGAACAGCTGGGAACAGCAAATATCATTGTTACTCTGAGAGACTTAGTTTGAAGTACACATTTTGGCAAATTGCAACCTGTAAAGTGCAATAAAATAAGAATGAAACCTTTCTGAAACACAGGCATGTACAGTTCAGTGTTGTTAGGACTTAAAACATTAGCCATCTGCTGAATTTCAATATTTAACTTCATCAGTACACCCAGAGCCAATGATGCTAACATGAAAGTCATTACTTGTCAACAGAATTCAGTTTTGCTAAATAAATTCATGACAATAAAGTAAAATACAGTGAAAATGTCTGAATGAAAGTTGTGATGACTTGATAATCTAAAACAAAAAGATTCTTTGAATAACTAATAACTGTGGCAAATTGATTAGCCATTACATTGTTCACGCTCTAGACATTCTTTAGTCACTTTAACAGTAAAGACTGTTTGTTGTGGACACAGAAAAGCATCTAATATTTTTCAAGAATGAAACATCTCTGAATGATTATGTTACAACTGATCACACGAACAGGATCCAAATACACGACTCCAGACAAAAAGTGTCAAAATCAAAAGAGTCTTTAGTGACGAAAAGTTCAACAAACAAAAAAAACACTCCAAAGAGGGAAAAAAGCACTCAAACCTTGAAACAACAAAACAATAACTTGGGTACTTGACAAAATACTTGATTTGGGCAAAACACTGGTTCTCTGGCATGAAGACAAGACAACCTGGCAAAGGCTAAAGGGAGACAAGGACTATAAATACACAAGGTAATGGGGAACAGGTGGAAACAATCAGACCGGCAGGAAACACACGAGGACAGGAAGTCAAAACACCTGAAATGAGAGGGATACTTGAATATCAAAATAAAACAGGAAATGACAAGACAACATGAACACGAACTCAACTAAATAAACTTAAAAATTGCAGGGCATAACAGATAATTTTAGAAGAAATGACATTAGTAATAAGTGTTAATAAATCAAATGCTTTTGGCAGGACAGAACAACCTTTTGAGGTGTTTAGATATTTCTTTCATTTTGAGGCCGTAAATGAGTGGATTAAACAAAGGATGGTACAAAACTATTTGTAACATCATTATTAAGCGTGCAGTTTTTGGAAAATTAGATTCCACTCGAGCTGTAATGACATCATATGCACTCAAAAAGGAGAAACTGATTAAAACCAGCAGGTGAGGTAAACAGGTCTCTGCAGCTTTTTTCCTGACTTCTCTGCAACTCCGATAGGATATTATAAGTATCTTTGTGTACGTAAAAATTATGAAAATCATAGGGAATATTACGAGATTTAATAAAGAAACAATGCCAGATACAGTAATTACACTTGATTTTACACATTGAAGTCTAGCCGACCTGGCCCGGGTCGGGCCAATCACAACCGTTTATTAAACATAGGGTGGGTTTGATATGATGACTGCAGCCTACAGAGGAGCGCCGTTGTGCATTTTCTTAAACAACCAAGATGGCTGCCGCTGTTGTGGAATGTTCTGAATCTGCTATCACATCAGTATTAAATGAACTGGATGGTATATTTTCTCTAAAAGAACAAACAACTGCACTTAAAGCTTTTGTTGATGAGAAAGATGTTTGCTGAACTTCGGACAGGATTTGCTCAGCGCTACGTCACACATTTCGTTGCTGTGATTGATTGTAGGTCTATCCAATTGCATCCAGAGGCATTTTGGTCTGAGCCCAGTGATAACACTGCTTGGAAATTGAAAATAAACTGAGAGCTTCAAATTTACGAATTGGTCTGGCGATGCCAGGCTAGTGTCCTCACACATGACCCGAGGACTGGTGTTGTGCTCCTTTTTAGTTCTTTCATAAACCAGTACATCATACACTCTGGCTACTACGCCACTGAGTCCTTTGTATGTCTCTACGATTTTTCAGTGGAATATATCTTGTGCTGATATTATCCCGAAAAGAGAAGGCAGAGTAAGTGGTATCTGCCAAACACTGTGGTAAAGGTGGTGTGTAGGAAAATTTCCTGGCTGTGTATCCATGACACTGAAGTATTGGGCTCCAACCAGTTTTGGAGTGACGTCAGCCAAGGTGAGAACCAGGTAGTGTCAAGTCAAGTCAATTTTATTTATATAGCCCAATCTCACAAATCACAGTTTGCCTCAAGGGGCTTTAAATCTGTACAGCATACAACTCCCTCTGTCCTTAGGCTGTTCACCTAAACCTATCCCTAACCCTAATCCTTAGACCCTCAGTTCAAATGAGGAAACACCCCCCCCCGAAAACCTTTTTAACAGGGAGAAAATGGACGATAGCTCAGGAAGAGGTAGTGTGGCCTTTTATTTGCCTTGTGTGGATCTCGTGGGTCGATGCACTCTCATAGCCTTCCAATGAGGGGCTTTTCAGAGACTACCTGTGAATTCACCCATTCAGTGGGCTCTATCACTTTGGTGATAATGCCATTGCTTTTAATGGTATGAAGTTCCTGTTTTAGGCGATTCCGCTGCATAAATGGGATCCTGCACTGCAGGTACACCACAGGGACAGCAGTTGGATCAATGTGTATGCTGCAGTCTTCTGGGAATCTTCCTTTGCTGGAACACATCTGCAAACTCCTTTATGATGATTGTGATCTGTACAGATAGGACTAGCTTGACTGGGTTATGTATGGATGCTGTTTTCACAATGTCAAACTCAAATATTTTTATAATATTTTTTCTTCTTCGTCATGTCAGTATGTAGTTTAAATCAGATTTTGTGTGACTGAGAGTCAACTTTGACATCTGTAAATACCTCTTCATTTGCTTCCCCTTTGGTTATTCTGTTTCACAGGAGCTATCTGGCTCTACTGTGTACACTAGGTTTGGTTTGTGTGGCTGCTCTGAGAGGCATGTTTTGGCAAAGTGGTCCACTTTATTACATTTTCAAATATCTTTATCACTATGCTGCCATGAACATGGCACACAGGGCTTGGTGTTGTTGTTTCTGGTATGCCTTGTTTTCCCCTTTTTCTGCCACATCTGTCTCCCTTTTGAGAAAACAGCATGCCCTGCCATGCTTATTTGGGAACTGGAGAATAGAATCACCACAGTCTTTAATTAGTCCGATACAGTTTCATGGCAGCAGGCAATGCATAAAGCTTTGTCTGATGCCTGACCTGTGGCTTCACAGTCTCTCTCACCTGTGGCAAGTTGGTGGGAAAAACAACCCTGTTTTTACCAACTGCAAGGTCTATGGTTCGATTCAGATACCGTACATTTTTGTTGCATGCCAACCCACCCACCCCTGCCACCCTCTACCCACAATTGTTGCGGCTGAAACATGCGGACACTATAGGCAAGTATCACACAAATGGTCTAAATGGGCTTTATATGCCCACATTAGCAACAGTCTCGAACCCAGACCAGCTTTTCTAATAACTCCAACAACCTTAACACATGAGAACAATGGGAGAAACCTTGGGAGCGGCCATTCAAAGTGACATGCTCCCTCTTCAGACAGCTACATTGCCCATGACTGACTAACAAAGCTGCAGTTGACATTAACAAAAACATATTGAATAACTGCAGCATATTGATTCATTCATTACATTGTTTCAAATAAAGATACTTTTTACTGTTTCTGTGATGAATAATAAAGAGGGTTTAACAGCATGGAAACAAATCCTTACATTAAATACTTTCCAAAGATCAGAACATTCACATCTCTGCATTATTATTATTATGGAAGGAATGACTGCACATTAGCATCACTAACATCACTATTACTGTAACGTCACTTTTAATACATTAGATCACTTTGGCTTGACAGAACAACCTCTTCAGGTGTTTAGAGATTTCTGTCATTTTTAGTCCATATATAATTGGATTGAATAGAGGATGATACAAAACCGCTTGTAAAGTCATTACAAAACGTACAGTTTTTGGAAAATCCGATCCCACTCGAACTATAATGACGTCATATGCACACAAACAGGAAAAGCAGAATAAAACCAGCAGGTGGGGTAAACAGGTCTGTGCAGCTTTTTTCCTGACTTCTCTATTACTTCGATAGGTTATTATAAATATCCTGGTGTATGTAAACAGGATGAAGAGCAAAGGGAAAAGTGCCAAGTTTACCAGAGCAACAACACCAAATACAGATACTGCTCTTGAACTCACACAGAGGATACTGTAAATTGAATTGTTACAAAAAATTCCTTCTAAAGTTAAATGACAAAGTTTAGTTTCAGCACTCAGTATTGCTGGAACGGCAATATGACAAGCAGGTACAAGCCAAGCTAAAACCAGGAAAATACTCACAGTGGTTTTTCTCATGATAGTTGGATAATGCAGAGGTTTACATATAGACACATACCTGTCATAGGCCATGGCTGCCAACAGTAAGAACTCTGAACCACTAAAAGAGTAAAATAGAAAAAATTGAAGGACACAAGCTGAATATGATATGATCTGTTTTTCGGATAAAAAGTCAAATAACAACTTTGGGTACATAGCAGTGCTGAAAAAAACAGAGTTCAGTAGCAAACCTGCAATGAAAACATACATGGGCTCATGGAGGTTCTTGTGTATCCAGATAAGGCACACAATAGTGAAATTAAAGCAGATTGTTATAATATAAACTGTGAACATGATCACAAAATAAAGATATCTGTATTTGTCCACTTCCACATGCCCGCCAAGAGTTATATATGTTACATTAAGTTCATCATCCATTAATGTTGTCAAAAATAAATGTTCAGTAATAAAACAGGCAGATTACATAACCAGCATACATGGATGAAAATGTAAAAAGAACTCTTACTTTCACGATTACACCAACATCTAACCTGTACTGGAGTGTCTTATTCATTCACAGATACCTGACCTCGAAGTGCACTGGGTGTGTTCATCTACAAAATTCAGAAAGTGAACTGTTTGAGTCTGTGGGAAGATTTTATTAGATTGCTTCACCCTCCATGGATCTCATTAAACTTTGCACCAAAATAGATACTAATATATAAAGAACTTCATCAAACTCTCGAGGCCTAAAGTCAAAGCTTTGTCTGACCTTTTTTATTTGCCCGTGTGCCCTGTTATACATCTTTACACTGTACTACATTAAAGTTAATCACTATGGACATGGGCTGATATATTCTGCACCAACCGCTATTCTCAGCTGGTTCTTTTATACTTGTTTCTTTCAGCAGATGTACCACTTGAACCTCAGCACCGAATGAACAACATTTCATAGTTTGTGCATAAGGTTCGTCCAGGTGCATCTGTGCCTTCTGGATGAAATTCAGTCTTGTGGTCCACATGTATACAGTGTTGACACTCGCATCAGGGATAAAGGTCTGCTGATACTGAGTACCAGTGTGAAACCAGTGCCCTCTTTTTCACAAATTTAAATTTAAAGCCTAATGTGTCTTAATAATTGCAACTCATAGCAGAAACACTGATGTGCATAAAAACACTGACGAAGAGAATCGATTATGTGCATGTGGATATGTCATGTGTGGCCAATACCTGGTCTTGTTAACATGGTCAGTACCAGCCTGGATACCTGTCCTCCAGATCGGACCTGTGTATCTCTAATATATATCTGAACATATCTCTTATAATTTACACCACATCACAGACTACATTTACATGCACACTAATTTTTCACTATAATTCTGAATATGACAAAATTCCAAACTTGATACGGGTCATGTAAACAGCATATTCTGTTTGGATATTCTGAATTAGGCCTTATTCTGAATGTAGCATTTTCAGATTAAGACATGTGGGATCTGCCGATATTATTCAGGTTTTAGGAGCATTCTTTGGACATTCAATTCAATTCAGTTTTATTTATATAGCGCCATATCATAACAAAGTTATCTCAGGGCACTTTTTCGAATAGGGCAAGTCTAGACCGACTCTTTATATTTACAGAGACCCAACAGTTCCCACCATGAGCAAGCACTATGCGACAGTGGCAAGGAAAAACTACCTTTTAACAGGTAGAAACCTCGAGCAGAACCAGGCTCAAGGTGGGCGGTCATCTGCCTCGACCGGTTGGGTTGAAGGGGGAAGGGGGGAGTGGGAGAGAGAGAGCAGGAGGAAAGAGAACATACAGCAGCTCAATACAGTATAGATATGGTAATGGCATTGATGTTAACACCAACGGAAACAACACTAAGAGCAACATTATAATAGTAATACTAATAACAGCGCGATCAGCAGGATCTCCGTGGATTGTTATCGGGTATGGCAGGCGACGCAGACGGCGGCGTGAGAGGAAACAAAAGCGAGGCTGTAGGGCCGGGCTATTGACTAGGCTAGGGAAGCAGCCACTCAAACCTCCACTGCCGAGCCTCTACCTCACAAACGCCAGATCAATAGTACATAAAATGGACGATCTGGAATTACAACTGGCTGGAAATCGCTATGTTCGTGAATGCTGTGTGCTCATCATTACAGAGACCTGGCTAACAGAAAAGATCCGTGATGCTATGGTGCAGCTAGCAGGCCGTATGCTACATCGCTGGGATAGAAACAGGGACTCCGGTAAAACCAGAGGAAGGGGGCTTAGCATCTACGTGCATGATGGCTGGTGCAACAACAGCACGATTTTAGACAGTCACTGCTCCCCTGACCTGGAGTTTATGTCGGTGAGATGCAGACCCTTTTTCCTACCGAGAGAGCTAACTGTTGTCATCATTACTGCTGTCTATATTCCACCGGATGCCAATGTAAACACGGCACTCTCTTTACTGTTAAATGCCATTAACAAACACCAGCGGGTCCACCCTGAAGGCGTCCACATTATTGCAGGGGATTTTAATAAGGGTAATCTAAAATCTGTACTCCCTAAATTCCATCAACATGTTAGATGCCCAACTAGAGGGAAGAACACTCTGGATCATGTGTATTCTAACATCAAACATGCATACAGAGCTGTACCCCTCCCCCATCTGGGCCTGTCAGACCATCTCTCCCTGCTTCTCACCCCTGCATATACCCCGCTAAGTCGGCAAGCAAAGCCCACAAAGAGGACCATTACCACCTGGCCTGACACGGCACTTCTCCAACTTCAGGACTGCTTTGAACATACCCAGTGGGATACCTTTTACCACGAGGACCTGGCAACATTCACAATACTGTACTGTCTTACATCAAGTACTGCATTGGGAACGTCACTGTGGACAAATGCATCCGGGTATTCCCAAACCAGAAGCCTTGGATGACAAGCCAGGTCCGCATGCTCCTCCGGGCCTGAGACTCAGCCTTCAGGTCAGGAGACAGAGATGCGTACAGCGCTGCTCGCGCCGACCTGAGGAGAGGTATCAGAGCTGCCAAAGCAGACTACAAGAGGAGGATAGAGGACCATCTTACCAGCAATAACCTCCGGCAGGTGTGGCAAGGCATACAGAGCATCACAAACTACAGAGGCTGTGATGTGACATCCGGTGACACAGATGCGGCACTGGCAGAGGAGCTGAACAGCTTCTTTGCCCGCTTTGAGACTCATAAACAGCACTCAGCCGCACCACTACAGCCCCCTCCAGCCTCAAGTACTTTCCATCTCACTTTAGAGGTTCAGGACGTAAGACGTGTGCTCTGGTCAGTGAATTCCAGGAAGGCTGTGGGTCCAGATGGAGTACCTGGAAAAGTGCTCAAGGCATGTGCCTACCAGCTTTCGCAGGTCTTCACTGACATTTTCAACCTGTCTCTGGCACAAGCTGTTGTCCCGCCCTGCCTGAAATCAGCCACTATCATCCCGGTTCCAAAAAAGTCACCTACAGCCAGCCTCAATGATTACCGCCCCGTAGCACTCACCCCAGTCATCACCAAGTGTTTTGAAAGACTGGTTCTACGGCACATTAAAGCCTGTCTCCCCCCTTCCCTGGACCCTCACCAGTTTGCCTACCGGACAAACAGATCAACAGAAGATGCAATAGCCATAGCTCTTCATTCGGCACTGAATCATCTGGAACATCAGGGGAGCTATGTCAGGTTGCTCTTCATTGACTTCAGTTCAGCCTTCAACACAATAATTCCGGACATTCTAGTCTATAAATTATCCAACTTGGGGTTCCCACCACCCACCTGCGCCTGGATAAAGGACTTTTTGATCGATCGACCACAGCGTGTGAAACTGGGCCCACACCTCTCCTCCATCCGCACTCTCAGTACCGGCTCTCCTCAGGGCTGTGTGCTCAGCCCACTACTTTACTCCCTCTACACATTCGACTGCAGTCCCGCCCACCCAGAGAACACCATAGTTAAATTTGCAGATGATACGACAGTGGTGGGGCTGATCTCGGAAGGGGATGAGACAGCCTACAGGGACGAGGTCCTGCGACTTAGTGAGTGGTGCTCAGTGAACAACCTTACACTGAACATCACAAAAACCAAAGAAATCATCCTGGACTTTAGGCGGAACAGTGCCGACCACGTCCCCTTGTACATCAACAATGAATGTGTAGAGAGGGTCCAGTCCTTAAAATTTCTAGGTGTCCACATCTCTGCTGACCTCTCCTGGTCTGCGAACACCACAGCAGTGGTCAAGCGGGCCCAGCAGCGGTTACACTTCCTGAGAGTGCTCAGGAAGGAACAGCTCAACACTCAGCTGCTGGTGAGCTTCTATCGCTCCTCAATTGAGAGCCTGCTGACCTACGCTACTACAGTATGGTACTCCAGCTGCACTGAAGTAGACAGGAAGAGGATGCAGAGAGTGGTTAAAACAGCACAGAAGATCATCGGCTGTCCTCTGCCCTCCCTGTCAGACATCTACAACTCCCGTTGTCTTAGCAGAGCCAAGAACATCTTAAAGGACAACACTCACCCCGGTTTCCACCTCTTTGACCTGTTGCCCTCTGGCAGGCGCTACAGGTCTATACGATCAAAAACCAATAGACTCAAAAACAGCTTCTTTCCCAAAGCTGTTAATGCACTGAACTCACACCTGCACTGACATTACTTTCATCTTTTTAATACCTGTGCAATATTTATATTTATATTATTTATATCTATATAATGTTTTGTTTGTTTATCTATTCATTTATTTTTATATAGGTTTTGTTTTCTATGTGCACTTTAAGGAGTTGCCCTTTTAATCTCATTGTACTTTGTATAATGACAATAAAGGCATTCAAATTCAAATTCAAATTCAAACAACAGCAACAACAGCAATAGCATCAGCGGGTGCAGAGCAGGAGCACGGGGGCAGCAGGCGGCAGCAACCACAGACCCAGACTCCACAGCTCCAGAGGCAGAAACACCTGCAGAAAGCAACAGAAGGGGAGGGAGAGTGAGAGAGAGGAGAGAAAGCACACAACTACGGGAAGAAGTTGAATTAATAACAAGCATTGATGGGATATGAGGGCGTACAGATGGAGAGGAAGAGGAGGAGAAAGGAGCTCAGTGCATCATAGGAAGTCCCCCGGCAGTCTAGGCAGCATAACTAAGGGGTGGCTCAGGGGTCACCTGAGTCAGCCCTACTATAAGCTTTATCAAAGAGGAAAGTCTTAAGCCTACTCTTAAATGTGAGGAGGTTGTCCGCCTCCCGTACACAAACTGGGATCTGGTTCCACAGGAGAGGAGCTTGATAGCTGAAGGCTCTGGCTCCCATTCTACTTTTAGAGACTCTAGGAACCACAAGGAACCCTGCATTCTGGGAGCGCAGTGCTCTAGTGGGGTAATAGGGTACTATGAGCTCTTTAAGATATGATGGTGCCTGACCATTTAGGGCTTTGAAGGTGAGGAGAAGGATTTTAAATTCTATTCTGGATTTTACAGGGAGCCAGTGTAGAGAAGCTAATATTGGAGAAATATGTTCTCTTTTTCTGGTTCTTGTCAGTAAACGTGCCGCAGCATTCTGAATCAGCTGGAGAGTCTTAAGGGATTTATTGGGGCAGCCTGATAATAGAGAGTTGCAATAGTCCAGCCTAGACGTAACAAATGCATGGACTAGTTTTTCTGCATCTTTTTGAGATAGGATGTGCCTGATTTTTGCAATGTTACGTAAATGAAAAAAGGCAGTTCTTGAAGTTTGTTTTATGTGGGAGTTAAAGGACATATCCTGATCAAAGATAACTCCAAGATTCCTTACGGTTTCGCTGGAGGCCAGGGCAATGCCATCTAGAGAAACTATATCTTTAGATAATGTGTTTCGAAGGTGTTCGGGGCCAAGTACAATAACTTCGGTTTTGTCTGAGTTTAACATCAGAAAATTGCAGGTCATCCAGGTTTTTATGTCCTTAAGGCATGCTTGAAGTTTAGCTAATTGATTGGTTTCATCTGGCTTGATCGATAAATATAATTGGGTATCATCTGCATAACAATGAAAATTTATGGAGTGCTTCCTAATAATATTGCCTAAAGGAAGCATATACAAGGTAAATAGAATTGGTCCAAGCACAGAACCTTGTGGAACTCTGTGCTTTGGCGTGCATAGAGGATTCATCATTAACGTGTACAAACTGATATCGATCTGATAAATAGGATTTAAACCAGCTTAGTGCAGTACCTTTAATGCCAATAAAATGTTCTAGTCTCTGTAAGAAATGTGATGGTCAATGGTATCGAATGCAGCACTAAGATCTAGTAAGACAAGTACAGAGACAAGTCCTTTGTCTGATGCAATTAGGAAGGTCATTTGTAACTTTCACCAGTGCTGTCTCTGTGCTATGATGCACTCTAAATCCTGACTGAAAAATCCTCAAACAGCTTGTTGTTGTGTAGAAAGTCACACAACTGATTGGCGACGCTTTCTCAAGGATCTTAGAGAGAAAAGGAGGGTTAGATATAGGTCTATAATTTGACAAAATCCCTGGATCAAGAGTGGGCTTTTTAAGAAGAGGCTTAATTACAGCTACTTTAAAGGACTGTGGCACATAGCCTTTTAATAAGGACAGATTGATCATATCTAGTAAATAAGTGCTAACTAAGGGTAAAATTTCTTTAAGCAGCCTAGTTGGGACGGGGTCTAAGAGACACGTTGATGGCTTAGATGAGGAAATCATGGAAGTTAGTTGATTACGGTTGATGGGAGAAAAGCAGTCTAAATGTACAGGTTTTACAGTTGTTTCTAAGGTTCCTGTGTTTGAAGATAAGTCAGTACCAACTGAGGGCAGGAGGTGCTGAATTTTGTCTCTAATAGTTAGAATTTTATCATTAAAGAAGCTCATAAAGTCATTACTACTGAGGTCTATAGGAATACATGGCTCAACAGAGCTGTGACTCTGTCAGCCTGGCTACAGTGCTGAACAGAAACCTGGGGTTGTTCTTATTTTCCTCTATTAATGATGAGTAGTAGGCTGCTCTGGCATTACGGAGGGCCTTCCTATAAATTTTAAGACTATCTTGCCAGGCTAAACGTGATTCTTCCAGATTGGTGGAACGCCAATTCCTTTCAAGTTTTAGCGATGTTTGTTTTAATTTGCGGGTTTGCGGGTTATACCATGGAGCTAACCTCCTCTGTTTTATTATCTTCTTTTTTAGAGGGGCGATAGAGTCGAGTGTTATTCGTAGTGAGCCTGCAGCACTATCAACAAGATGATCAATTTGGGAGGGACTAAAGTTACCATAGGAGTCATCTGTTACATTGAGACATGGAACTGAATTTAATGCCGATTGGAATCACTTCCTTAAATTTAGCTACAGCACTATCAGATAGACATCTAGTGTAGGAATGTTTGCCTGATGGTGTGTAGTCCAGTAATAGGAATTCAAAAGTTAATAGAAATGTATACAGCTCATTCAGAATGTGCTCAGTTGGGGTTTTTATCGCAGTTTGTGACACACGGCCTCTTCCTGTTTCCGGTCAGCTCTGTGCTGGAAACAAACCAACCAGCCAACAGTTTGCAGGGCTGGGGTAGAGATGCAGGCACAGAAGAAAAGACAAGGAGAAACACAGCTACTGTTAAACATGATGAAAGACTTGGAGATCAACAGGTTTTTGGATATGTGCAAATATCACAACGCCGACCTTTTCAAGAAGGTGGTTGGCTGAGCGCATGCCCTTTAGTCATGTCTGCTCCACTGAGTTCTGTAGTCCATTAATGTTGGTAAATACCGGAATGCCTGGAATACCTTCATGTGGAGGCCTCCATGAGGCAACCTGCTCAAACCATCTCTTCACCAGGTCTGTCCCTGAAAGCCACATGGAGGGCGATATCTGGCTCAGATCCGCAGGTTCTCAGGAACAGCACAACACGTTAAAGTGTCTCACAATGTCTCCCTCTATTATGTGGGTTTTCGCTCATTCTGCCTCTCTGTTCCTCTTAAGACACATTTCCACTTTCCCAGGCCATTCAGCGTTATTCCTTACCTGTCCTTTTCCACACTGTTGGCACATGAATGAGTTTGTACTTTGTACGCAGAGGACGTCAGTTGAGTAGACGGTCCTTCATTGTGGCCCAGGACACATTCACGTACACACTGCTAAAAGAATGTGTCTTTATGCGGCCCAGACCACCACCGAATATGGTCTGAGCGATCAGATCTCAATGCGTCCTCAGTGCTTCCTGAGTGCGTTCACACCTGTCCACTTTTGATCGGATCACCAAGAAGCATGTTGATGGCAGGTGTAAACAGAGTCAGAGACACTTTAAAATGATCTCTGATAAAAAAAAAAAATTGATTCTGTTAAAGTGCTTGTTCTGGATGAAATATTCTGTTGTGGTTCAAGTATAAAAAGTATGGTCAGTTTGACGTCACCTCAGCTAAATGTTCAGAGGAGCTGCTCAACATAACTGGCCATAGCAAAATAATGTTGCCGAAAACAACATCAAATATCATATTTCTTCACTTAAAATATCCCAAAACCAACAAAAAAAAATAGGCTGTGTGGAAAAAAGGGACACAGTCCAGTAGTGGGAGTGAGGCTGCAGGTTACCTGAACATCCACAGGTGCATTTATGCAGAATTTACGCTGTTTTTTATGCTGCCTGGCAGGACTATCCAGTAAATCCAGTGTTTTCTGATTTTGTTCAGGCTAGGGCGTTCTGAGGTTAGTTCCTCATCTGCGCTGGTTTGGTATCTTAGTGACTGGCCATGCGCCACAGTGAAGACTGTCCGACAGCTCAGTGCACTTGTGTTCCATAATATTTTGGTCACTTTATTTGGTGAAAACACACCCATATGAACTTCACTGAAATCACACAAACCTCTTTATTCATGTTTTTCAACCAGCGGACATGTGATCACTAAGAAAAAGTTTTAATGATTAAGATTAATGAGTGATTCTGACCAGCTCTGTCATCTAAGACAGTAGTAGTAGTAGCATACTGATATACCTTTTCTTTACACTGGTGACTCTCTTTACAGCCACCTGAAGGCAGCAGGTATCTGTGGCTTTCATCAGTGTGGAACTGATAAGAATGTCAGGGTTAGAGCCCAGATGTGTGTGATTGTTTTTTTAAGGTCTTTTTTGCCTTTATTCGTTAGTAACAGCTAGAGAGAGAGACGGGATGACATGCAGCAAAGGGCCCAGGCTGGAATCAAACCCAGGCCGCTGCAGTAAGGACTTAGCCTTAATGGTACGTGGTTTCCCAGGTGAGCTACTGGGGCATCCTGTGGCCCATAACGTTTACACTCTTCAGGTCAAAGAGGTCATAACATGGTAACAGAAAGTGCATCCTAAAAGTGATGTAAGTGATGTTTTTTTAGTGTGTGTGTGTGTGTGTTCCTCCGAGGGATGAATGAAAAAAGCCAATTAGTCTGATGCAATGTATTTAGATAACACCAATGTGGCGTACGCTGAAGCCCACAGCTGATGTAAGGATACTGTAATGGGAGTCATTAGTGTCCTCTACTGTGACCTCCTATGTGTGCCGCCTCCACTGTGGTGAACAACAGGCCAGGCCTCAGGGGACAGGCCTGACTACAGCCACTCTGCTAATTAAGACCCAGTGGTCACAGTGTGCGCCTTATTCAGAGAAAACACCTTTTACCTCTGTCATCCCAAACAACTGTCAAAACGTTGTATTATTACAAACACTCTTTACCTTCTTGTGCAATAAGTAGCAAAGTTAGGTGAAGTAATTATCACAGTAATTATGTTACAGGTGGTCAGCAGGTCATTATCTCTTTTGTCCTTTGAGAGCAGTTAAACACATTCACACAACTCCAGCCTGTTAACCCCAGCAAACATGACCTTTAGCCAGTACACTTTAACAACAGAAATATAATATAATAAAGTATAATGATACACTTGGAAAGCATAACACAGCTGAGTATCGATAACACTCTACAAATTTAAATTAATAAAGTAAATGTGACTGCCTTTATTTTAAAAGGAAAAAAGAATCAGGAGTTTTTCAGTCGAACATCTCAGAAATCTAATAGATGCCTTTAATCTGCAAAAGGAAACATTAAAGAGACACGGTCACTTTTGAAAACAGAACTAACTCTTTCTTCTACAAATGAAAGATTTAATTAATTAGCAATAAAACCCTTGTTCAATTCAGAAAACTCGGGGCTTTTGCTGCTCCAGCCTTACATGGTCTGGTAGCTAATGTTGGCAAACTTTAGACAGATATTTCTTTGTAAGTGACATTACTGAATAATTTCGTTGGCTGTGAAGAATCTCTACTTGTGCTGCTGTTGAACTACGTCACACAACAGAATATCTGAAAATGAAGAAGGGAGATTAAATGCGCCACTTGTTGCTGCTGTTCAGTAAAAGTTACACAGTCTCAGTTTAATGAAAGTCACCATGAATTACTCGGTTTGTGTCAGAGTACGTGCATTAAAATATATGTATCATTAAATAATCATTCATTATTTTTGAAGATGACGCTGTGGTTGAAAGTCATCCATCAGCACACAGTTTCTATATTATTTTACAGATTTCCATCAACAGTCATATGAAGATGATAACTTGAATGATATATTTGGTAACCCAGAGGCCAATAATTAGGTATATATTGATTACTGAGATAGACAAACCTTTATAAACTGACTTAATGTTATGTGTGCATTCAAAGGCCTTCGTTGGTGCAACCATTTGTTTTTAAATCACTCATTTAAAACATTTATTTTACGACAGCTATTTTATTGGCAACGGTCATGTTCACAACACGCTTAATGCACAACAACACTTCCTGTCTCTTCACAATAAGAGCCCCTACTTCCTCCCAATACATCATATAATATGTAAGCTGTCATACAGGCAGTTACTTGGCATAAAAATATCATGCGCATATTAACATAAACCACTTTATTTGGAGGTCAAACTGAAAGTGAGCACATCTGAACTGATGCTAATAATCTCTCATTGTACAGAAACACTGTGATCACAGCTAAGTGGGTCTGTAAAGTGTGATCGACAGTTTGGGTCATTTTTCAAATAAATGTGTCTAAACTGGAGGTTCGTTTCCATTCTGTCTGATCATCTGACTGCTCGTGTCACTTCACCCTTCTGACTTGTTATTGGTAATGTCTCTGCGTCACCATGTTCCCATATCTCGGTGAGGACAATGTGATAGGAACGGTGACCAAAAGTACGGAAATACATTTTAATAAACCCTGATTATCTTTCAGTGTGTGTCCCGGCTGCAGTGGGCGGGGTAACAGAGACAATGCAGACTGACTGGTGGAGTACAAGGATTTATTGCTGCAGAGAGAGAATATACAGGCTTACAGAAACGTGAGGCAGTCAAAGGTCAACAGCAGGAAAGCAGGTCAAACAGATCCAGAGGGGCAAGGCAGGCAGGTCAAAATCCAGGTAAATCCCGAACAGGTAACAGGGAAAGAAACAGGAACAGATACAAGTACAAATGGCTGGAACACAAGTTAATAGAAATGATGTATCACTGGAGTCATTGTGGAGGGTTGAAGCCTGCTGATTATTTGAGTTTAGTGAAACTAGAACTACTTGGATAAATCTGTAATAACTATGTTTTTGGCCACTTTGGGACAGTAAACACAACACTGACATACTATCTTCTTCTGAAGTTGATATGATTTACTTGTTAGCAAACAGCTGCTTATTATTATCCACCTCCAGCAGTCACAGAGCAACATGATCCTTCATGTGGAGTCGTTTGCGTCACCTGATGAGTCCAGAGATGAGACCTGGCAACATGTGGGACACAACTTACAGGATAATTCAGCTTTAACACAACATGGACCTTGTTTTTGTAGGTTTTGTCATTGTCATTTCTAGCAGTAATAACAATAACATTCACTCACCAAGTCTTAGTCTCCACCAAGTTTAGCAACATGCTAAAACAGAAGTCATTTAGTAAAAGATGACAAAGTCCATCAGGACCAAAACCTCACGCCACAGGAACAGTTCTGCCATATATATAAAATATATAATAAATGTATAAATTATAAATATATAAATTTATATAAAATATATATAAATGCACCAGATGCATGATGAACACATTAATGATCTGTAATTATAATCCAGTAATATTTATTATTCTGTATACTATATTCTGTATTCCTCTCTCGGCAGCCATGTTTTTTTTATTTGTTTTTTTAGACACACACACACACACACACACACACACACACAGGCCTCTTGAAGACCCAGATGTTGCAGAAGGATTTAATGCATCACAATCTACAGTCATTGTGTTTCCCTCTTAACACTGTGTTGCCTGCTGATGCTGAGCATGTCTGACCTGCCGTGTGTGTGTGTGTGTGTGTGTGTGTGTGTAGCTAAAAGCAGCAAAGAGTTAAGAAGCTTTGTGATCTGTTGAAGTACTTAAAGTGAGAGAGAGAGAGAGAGAGAGAGAGAGAACAGGACAGCATGAGGAAGCTGTACAGTGAAAGAGTGAGGAGGTGAAGAGACGTAGAGCGCAACAGATGGAGTGACTGACAGGAGGATGGTGGGGGGGGCAGAAAAAGATTTTTAAAAATACCAGAAGAAAGGAGAGAGAGAGACAGAGAGAGAGAGACAGAGAGAGAGAGAGAGAGAGAGAGAGAGGTTAGTGGATGGTGGATTAAGTCGGGTTAGAGAGGATTAGTGTCTGTTTTGGTTTGGTAGTAAAATCACATCCACGTCAGTCACCACTGGCTGAGTTCACACACTGAAATATCACTGCAGAGCAAACTGGACCAGAGGAAGAGGAGGACGAAGAGCTGGTAAGTTGGTCTCGTTGGACTCAGGTGTTTTTTCTGTGTGTGTGTGTGTGTGTGTGTGTGTGTGTGTGTTTGTGTGTGTGAGTGTGTGTGTGAGAGAGGAGACTGAGCACTGACCAAGATCTAATGCTACATGAGTCTGCAGCCATGCTAAATGCTAACATCATCACCAGACTAAAAGCTCACAATGACAATGCTAACATGCTGATGGTCAGCAGGTATAATGTTCACCATTAAAGGTTGGGTAGGTATTTTTCTTTTGGCGTCACTGGGCAAAAATGCCATATTAACCGTGCAGCATATTGTAATTCAAGTGGTCTGAGAGCAGACCTCTACTTCAGCCCCCCCTCTTGCCTCTGTTTTCAGGCTTCAGTAAATCTATCCCGTGACGGGAGACTTTAGCCAATCACAGGTTATTTCAGAGAGACGGTGCGTTCCTATTGGCTGAGCTACAAGAGCAGATGTGTGTACACGTCCCTTCAGACGGTGAAAACCTGATTCAGTGGAGGAAAATCCTGAAGCTTGTGATAAATGTCCAACACCTCCTTTGCCTACAGCGGTGTATAGAACAAAACAACACGGAGCTTCAGGCTCAGTATGTTCGATGTCATGGCGCTCATAACGACGAGTGGCAAAGAGGCCTGATGACAAACAGTGGGGAGTAACTGTTGACGGGGGACAGTGGTGTGTGTGTGGTGTACCAGCCTCTCTTCCCGCTGCTGGACGGCGTTGCAGCTGCCTCTGAAGCCTGGGGCGCTCTGCTCTGCGGCCGCGAAGCGCTGGAGGGGCGTCTTTGAGAAAACAAGTCACGGCGGGAGGGACCGCGGTCTCGGTGAGGCTCACGCCGTGGAGAGCGAGCCCTACGAGGGATACAGTTTCACTGGGGAACCGACTCCTTCTGCTGCCGGTCCAAGTTGTGGGTTTGGTGGGAGGGGCTTAGCGGAGTGATACGAGGCAGCAGAGAGAGGAGGAAGGTTCTGCACAGGTTGCACAGATTCTGCCTCCCCAGCTTTAAATATCTTAGTTTAGCGTGTTAGCATGCTAGCATTTGGGCAGCTGTGGCTCAGGAGGTAGAGCGGGTTGTCTATTAATCCCAGCGGTTCGATCCCCGGCTCCTCCTGTCTGAAGTGTCCTTGGGCAAGACACTGAACCCTAAGTTGCTCCAGATGTGTGTGTGAATGGGTGAATGAGACCAACCTGCAAAGCGCTTTGGGAACCGTTAAGGTTGGTCTTAAACCAAAGTATCGGATGATGGCGCTAGAGGAAAAGTCACCAAAGTTATTACAGTTCATCCTGAGGGGAACATGAGTGAAACCACATTTCATCACAATCCATCCAACAGTTGTTGAGATGTTTTAGTAAAAAACAAATATGTCAACCTCAAATTGGCGCTAAAAAGTCAGAGGAGCACCACAGTTATTAGGATTCATCCTCTGGGAACCACGAATGTCTGAACAAAACAACATAACGCTGCTCCCATGTGATGTCACGCTGCACTAGTGCAGTTGTTTCTCGTGATGCAGTGATTTTGTTCCATTCCCTTCCTGTAGACGAGCACTTTGCATCAGTTATAAACATACAGCCTAACTAGCATTAACCAAGAAAGAGGATGAAACTGAGACAATTAAATGGACACGGCGGTGAGTGGAACAAACTATTTTAAGCTACATAAATTAAATAACCTGCAGAATAAAACACCAAGGCAGATAACTTATAGATAGACACTGCAGCTGCAGCCCACAAACACACGTTAAAGCAAACAGAGCTGCACAGTTTTTGTTCACCGCATAGTGCACACACACACACACACACACACACACACACACACACACAAAACACTACATTGCAACGCAGCGGATGTTGACGTTCTCCACTGTACAGTGAGTTACAACCTTTAGTGAGTTGGTTGTTGTACTCACCTGTCTTCACAATCTGCTCAGTTCACCTTCATTCATTAAACATTTCCAGCTCACACAGGTGCAGCGCCGACGTGAGTTTTTCCACTGACTTTGTATCCAATAACGCCACCTGTACAATTAGCGTAGCACGATGTTTTGCTCTGATGGGAGGATGAAATTACGGGCAGAGTTTTGTTCAACAAAATGCAAAACTTCAGCAATTCGCAGGAATTCAAGCTTGAATTTTGATAATTTTTGCACTCCAGTCCGTAGCTGTGGTGCCATGTTTTGTTTCTGACTGCAGATGAAGCATTTTGAATAAACTTGGAGTGGAGAGTGATTTCACAGTGCTGAGTCCACAAATGTCCTCTGTGCTGCAACAAACACAGACATTCATGAACATTGTAGCATCCAGCAAACTAAATTAAAGGGAAAACATGAATTGTCAAGAACGTTGGGGAAACGTTTCTATGGCCATTAAATAACACCATCGTAGGCTTTAAATCCTGCGTTTTAAGGAAATTGAAGGCAAAACTAAAAGTAAACTTTGAAATGTGGAAGAAGACTTGGATAAAACAGTTCGGCACAGTTTATTCATAGAACAGGTAACTCAGGTTCACGCAGTAACTGGGCTTGAGAGCGCAGGCAGGCAGATAGCGTCGTCATCAGATCAGTTACAGTTAACCTAAAGATACCTCAGAGTTTGTAGTATTTTAGAAACAGTAGCTGTGTCTTTGGCTCTGTGAGGCTGCGTGATGAGCTCAGTTGACTTTCAGGTGTGTTAGTGGAAGCTCTTCCTGGACAGTGTAAGTGGAAACAGAAGCTGAAAGAAGATAAGAAGCTAAAGAGGAGTCGTAACCTGAAATTAGCCCACATCCACTAACCTGCTGCTGCTGTAACAGGAAGAGCCAAAATAACACGAGCTGCGTTTAAAACAGTCAGGGGTTTTTCTTTTTCTCTCTGTGCTGCTGTTTTGGGGAATGTGAATCCAAAATTACAAATCATTAACACTCACAGTGGAATATCCCACATCTGATCAGCTGTTTTAATACAAATAATAACACCAGGGCTCCTTCAGACTTTACCGACCAACATGACAATAACATGATCACACAGTGTGTTATGGGACATATCCGCCACTTTTCAGCTTCTACACGCAGGAAGACACTCAAAACAAATTAGTTTAAATACTGACAACTTCTCAGGCCAACATACAAACATGTAAATGACGGACAGAGTAATGTGAACATGTTCAATGACAGTTTTAATCTAAAAGTAATAAAATACCTGAGGACAAGAACACCACAGTTCATGGAGTATTTTTAGACTTAAAGCTGCAGTAATCCGTGTTTCACTCACAAAAGACGATGGATAATGTAAAAGGTTTCACTCATAATCATTAAAACCCACAGAGAATTATTACCCAGCGTATTTTCTGTCTGTTCAGCCTAAGTGTTTCTGATAAGGCCGCTGTCCAGACTCAGTTAGAGACTAGCTGGTGAACATAGTGGAGCATTTAGCAGCTAAAGAGACCAAAACCAGAGCTAACAGAGAGGGAATACTGGACTCAGATTCATCAGGTGACACAAACACGACTCCACATGAAGGATCATGTTGCTCTGTGACTGCTGGAGGTGGAAATAAGCAGCTGTTTGATCACAAGTTCAAGATTGATCACAGTTTTAGTTTGACTTCAGCTTGTGGCTGCAGAGACGCACAGTGTGACTCTCAAATGTTTCCTTCTTCATTAAAACATGAATGAGAGAAAAACAAAACCAGTATCTGCACAGTACAGTCCACACTGACTGAAGGATGATTATGGTTCATTAAAACGTATTTCCGTAGTTTTGGGCACCATTACCATAAAATAGTCAGAAGGGTGAAGAGATGAGCAGTCAGACCATCCGACAGAATGGAAACTAACCTCCAGCAGGGTTTGTACAAAGTCTTGAAAGTTTGGAAAATGCTTCATTTTAAATGTTATACTTTCAATGTTGGGAATATGCTTGAATTGAAACATACCCCTTGAAAAATGCTTTGATTTTCAACATAGCCTGGTGTTTCATCATCGACACAGTCATGGAAACCAAACATCTTTTAACATTTGAAATGGAACAATTCCGTCATATTAGTTTGTTGTTTATAGTAACAGCTTAGAGGTGATGATAAAGGCTTCGAGAGTCTGGAAATATTTGCTTTAGGTACATTGAAAGTGCTTGAAAAGTGCTTGAATTGTACTCTTAAAAAGCTGTGTGAACCCTGCTCCAGTTTAGACACATTTATTTGGAAGAGAAAACGAAGGTGAACTATAAAATTATGACCCAAACTGTCCATCACAACATCCATCACACGTTACAGACCCACTAAGCTGTCATCACAGTGTTTCTGTACAGCAAGGGATTATTAGCGACAGTTAACATGTTACTCATATCAACTTTATAAGGTGAAAATATGTCATTTTCACCTTCACCAGGAGAAACACTGACATTATGAGCCAGAAAATCTAAATGTTGGAAAAGTGTTTGGAGTGTGAGACAAACATCACATCTGAGTGTGTTAGTGAAGCTAAAATGGAGAGGAAAATGCAGCTAAATGTTCCTGTCCATTACTCCAGTCAGGAATAAGAACATTTTATGTGCATGTGCAACTGGGAGAAGAGAAAACAGAGGCAAATGTTACCTAATCTGTCAAGAGAACACGTCCTTTAGATTTTGCGGAAAGATGCAGATGTGAACAAACCCAATTTTAATTCTAACTGAATTCTAACATTTCTGCTCACTTTCACATCCAAACGAGTGGGTTTTGGACAATATGGCAAAACACAGGCCCTGCTGTTAAATGTTTAAGCAATGCAAACTGAAGTGTATAATCTTATTTGTTCTGTATGAAAGCATGATGATGGAAGATGCAAAGTAAGTTAATGATTGTAACACCGCTGTGTTTCACACTTTCTACATGAACACATTTTGTAGTTATTTTAAAAATAGTAGGTAATGACATTGGTATCAATTAATAAAATGTTTTAAATGGTGAGACGGTTGCCTCAGATCAGAATATGAACCTTCTACACGTTAAAAGGTTTTTTTAAATTTTATTTTCAGCAGATTAAGCCTTTTTTCCTCTGTGGCAAGTCTGTACATCTACCATGAGACCAGCTATGGAGGATGGTGAGAAACACACACACGCACACGCACACGCACACGCACACACACACACACACACATCCCTGTATGAGCATCCATTGGAGCCTCATGTATGTGACCTTCACTGACTGCATTCAGTGTTTATTGTCTTACTTGAGTTAAGTCTCAACCTCGACCTGGGCTTAATTTCCATTTAATCTGATCTAAAACCTAATTCAGATGGTATTAGTGTCTGTCAGCTGGGTCAGGGCTCCTCATGTTAATCCCGTCTGGCCCAAACATGTCTGTTTTTCACCTTCTGCTCAGGAGAAACGTCCTCAAACATCTGCGCTCATATCACAGACTGTTAACATGATATTTTATCAGCAGTAAAAGTACTCATGTTGCAGTAAAAGATGTTTCTGGATTAATGTTCCTGCTGCATTAATGTGTGTTGCGTTTTCCTGCTGCAGATGTTTCGGCTTGAGCTCATCTGAACTCCTTCATATCCTGTTGGCTAGTTTCATCTGCAGCAATGCATCATGGTCTATAAGATCATCATGTGTTTGTAGCGTCGCCGTCCTGTCAGAACCACGTATCTCTAAAAAGTTAAACTTTTCATGAGCTCAGAATAAACAGCCCTGTGTTCAGCTTTGTGACGATGCATTTTCCATCCAGCTGAAGAAGAAGGAGGATTGTCTCAACACATAAAGGAACTCTTCATCCTTCAGTTCATCACAAACATCTGGAGATACGTGGTTTTCACCAGACAGGAAGCTACTAGTAACTAAAGCAAATGTAGCGCAGTAAAAAGTTCAAGATTTGTACAAGAAGTAGAAAGTACCATAAAATGGAAATACTCAAGTAAAGTACAAGTACCTTGATTGTGTACTTAAGTACAGTACTTGAGTAAATGTACTCAGTAACATTCCACTACTGACTAAAGGACCCTGCAGACATTTTATGAGACACATCTGTGTTGAAGTAACCTCGTCACAGCACAGTGAGATTAAATCTTAATCCTTTCCTGCAGCCGTGCTGGAGCCCCTCTGAGACTGACTGGATGATGAAACTAAAAAGTGTCAATTCATGAGATCATGAAAATTGTGACCATGATATTTTCATGGTTTTTGAAAATATTCTGCATAAATTTCCCCAAATACTAGTTTGAGTGAGATTAATATTGATTTCTTCGAGTGTCAGACCGACAGGGAGACTGATGTCCATCTCAAAATGTTAAAAACGGTTAAAAATGTTCCTTATGTTCTCAAACTGCACATCTTCATTTCTTTCTGCTATTCTGTGTGTCTGTGTGTGTGTGTGTGTGTGTGTGTGTGTGCAGGCATCAGTCAGGTGCTGTCCAGCGTGATGGAGGACGTTGGTCACGCAGTCCGCAGAAACATCAGCGGCGCTCAGCTTCTGCATGAACTGCTGAGTGCACCGTGGCTGCAAGCCCTGCTAAAGGTAAAACCAACACTCAACACACCTGCAGACGCACCACCTGGATAACAAGCAGTGACGTCATTTCCTGTTTTGTCTCTCCAGATTTATGAGTGCCTGTTGCAGTTCCAGAGGTTGACACCCAGCCCCTTTCTGCCTTACGCCTCAGGACTCTCACATGAGGTCCATGCACACACACACACATAGACTTGCTAATGTATCTTGTGCACACTAAGATTAGCATGTTCACTGCTTCAGTCAAATCTGACATGGTGTGTGTTAGCATCTGTATTCCTGTCTGTCCATCAGATCATGACTGCAATACAGAAGGTCCACCGTCCCTCAGCTGAGGCTCGAGAGCTCTACAGCCTCCTCAGCTCACCACACATCCAGGTCTGTGCGCTCATTCAGGAGCTCTTGCATAACTCATATTTGCTACTCTGTTAACACACCTGTCACCTGTCTCTCAGGCCCTCCTATCATCCCACGACAGCGTGGCCCAGTCAGACTATGGACCTGTTTTACCCCCTCTGCCCGATGAGTTGCCTGAGGATGAGGAGGCCATGAGGATCGTTTGTCTGGTGAAGAACAACCAGCCGCTGGTGAGACGGAAGCATTTTTCTATTTCCTAATTTAGTTTCGGTTTTTACTCCTGACTTTAGTTTCATAAGGAATCACAGTGAGTCATTTGTTCACATGAAGCCGCTTTGAGCAGAATGTGTGTGTGATTATAGGATCTTAGTACTAGTAGTAAATTGTTCTAATAATAATATAAGCTTTTCTTTGTAGAGAAGTGAGACTATCCTGGTGTAATAAGTGCAGTCAGTAGCCGTGTTTCCACTGCAGGAACTTTCCTCAGGGACCAGGAACCTTTGGAGGTGTGTTGTGTTTCCTCCGCAGGGACCAGGGTCTGAATTAAGTTCCAGGGACATTATGTTACCCCCCCAAAAGTTCCTGCTTGGGGGGGTAGTACTTTTCAAAAGTACAGGAACTTTAAATAAGCATATTTCCTAAAATGTGAAACTTCTCCTTTAACCAAAGAGGTTTTGTTGCCTAAACATAACCACACGCAGGACTCGGGATGTGAGACCTGGTCTCTGGTGTCAAAGTCCTGCACTTTCAATTCAATTCAATTCAGTTTTATTTATATAGCGCCATATCGTAACAAAGTTATCTCAGGGCACTTTTTCGAATAGAGCAAGTCTAGACCGACTCTTTATATTTACAGAGACCCAACAGTTCCCACCACTTGTACACGTTTCCTTGTGTGCAGTACATAAATATAGAACTTCATACACCAGAAAAAACATAACTCATGAACATGATCCTGGATAACATTTTCCTACAAAATTGAACCATCAAAACAAATCAGTAGTATATGAATGTCATTTCTGAGAGACAGGGTTGAATAATTGATCGCATTGACCAGACAGAATCTATTCAGTCATCAGTCGTAGTAATTTGGCTGGCGGGTGAAGGAATGAAGCCTCAGCAAGAAAACATTACGTCATTGATCTATCACCGCCTTACAGATATTTATTTTAAATTCAACCTTTGAGAAAAGATCTTCCTTTTTAAACCATAAAAATGTCAGTTTCTTATCTTTTGTTCACAAAGAACGGAGAAGAGCGCAGAGGAATTGTAGGAGACGGAGTCGGAGTGATTCGTAGTCGTTGGAGCAGCCTCCGTCGCCTCACTTTGGAGCGCCTCATCCCCGTGAGGAGGGCGTGGTCGGGGGAGGAGCTCAGAGCGACTGAAAGTGAAGCCAGGCCTTTGCCCCTCCCCAGGGGAGCACAGTCTCGTCCATTTCTGCCTCACTACGAGTCAATAGGAAGCTGTTGTTTGTGTCCGCAAACCACAGAGCTTTGGAAGAAAGGGCTCAACCAATCAGCTCCCTCTGTCTTTAGCCCTGCCCCCTGCACTGGTAAGAGGAGGAGGAAAAGAAGGCAGACGATCCATCCAATCACCAATCATCCGTCCATTTTTTCATTCATGTCATCAAGACATCCAATCACATAAGGAGCAACAGTGAAGAACGAAACGGTTCATTCAGCAGAGCTCGAATTTATCCGAATCGCTGAAAGTTAACGAGGACTAAACACTCCGACCTCAGAGCCGGACTGAGAGTTATATATGAAGCCTACACTGACTTCCAGTTACTGTTTGAAGTGTCAAACAATGAAAATAGCACTACTTCATGTGTACGGGAAAATATTATAGGTGACTAAGGTAGCTAGGTTTAATATGCAAAAATATGAGGCCAAAATGAATAAAAAGCATGACTCTCATAATATGTACCAATAGGCTGTAAGTAAACTTTGGCAAGACAGATAATTTGCTTCAGATGCATGACGTAACCGACTCATCCAATCACATGGTTTCACACTGCCTGTATTAGCACTGCATCTTGCTGAAAACATGTAATTTATCATCTCTTCCGCTGTCCAGCTCACCTTTCAGCTGCACTTCCTGTTAACTTATGGGACCTTACAGGTTAGAAAATCACTTATTTCTATAATGTCACCCAGTATATGGAAATAAGTCAAGTTTATTTATATAGCACATTTCATACGATAGGCATAAACTCAATGTGCTTCAAATTAAAAAGCAAAAATAGGCAAGATCATACATGACAAAACATAGAGATAAGAAGGTATTATTATAATTATTATTTTTCAAAAGGGAATAATAATACTAATTCTAAAATAAAAGTTTTACCCATTAGCCACACACTTTAAACCTGACTAAAAACCTGCGAAAAAAAGATATGTTTTTAGTCTGCTTTTAAGACAGTAAATCACAATACAGTGATTTAATAAATAAATCCACAATTTGCATTATTGCAGCTTGTTTTTCCGTAACTTCATTCTTGGGGAAGTTAATGAATCTGTGCATTATGTGAGGCGTTGTATGAGAAAATTAATCGTCACTAAAAACTGCATTTTCCCTGTCAGTATGACGTTATGAGGACTTTGGTTTTTGTGGAGAACATGCTCTCTTCTGCATCCCACACAAGGCCCATCAAAAAAGTAATAAATTTTTGCTGAAACAGTATCTTTTAATAACCTCATAGTCATCAATGAACATCTCTCCTCCTAACGAATGTGTTCTTTATCTCTACCTGAACAACATCTCCCAGCAGCTCTGAACAGATTAGGAGTCAAGTCAAGTCGGTTTGATTTATATAGCCCAATATCACAAATCACAAATTTGCTTCGAGGGGGCTTAACGATCTGTGCTGCATACGAGCCCCTCTGTCCTCAGACCCTCGATTCAGATCAGGAAAAACTCCCCAAAACAACTTTAATGGGAAAAAATGTTAGAAAGCTCAGGAAGAGCAACAGAGGAAGGACACCTCTCCCAGGATGGACAGACAGGAAATAGACCAACGTAGTAAAATTATATATAAATTATAGATAGATTACAGGTCTTCTAAAGAGACAGGAGTGATTTCCTCGATAAATTTCTTTATTTATATACATCATTATCCCTTCATTCATCGGATTCATTTCTGCATTTGCCCAATCCTTTGTCTGAAAGTCCATCTTTGGATTCATCCAGCAAATGTGTTGGAAGGCGACAACCAGTTCATCCACCGTGTATCGTTCAACTCACAATCGTACTCATTATCTTCACCCTCAGTGATTTCACCATCATTCAGCTCCTTTTTTAGTTTTTCCTGAATTGCTGTTCTTTTTCAATGATGTGTGTTTCACTTTTCTGTTGGCACTGATTTTGCCAACTCTCTTTCTTGTCTTCTTCTGCCTCCCTACATGGAGGTTCATTCTCAGAGAAGCCCAAACCCAACGAGGGAGAAGGAGCCTCTACTGGAGGGAGCAGTGACGACTATGCCTACCCTCCTCCTCCAGTCCCAGCTTATAGTCTCAGCCTTCCCAACTCCCCCATCCTGTACAAAAAGGGGGCTACAGGGGGACACTCAAGGAACATCCCTACACCTGGCAAAACCCCCTCTTGTACTGGGATGAACCCTCTTAGAGCCCCCACAGCACCTTATAGTTTTGCGGCTCATCACTCCACTCGGCAGCAGGGGATTAGCACTCTCCCCACCCCTGGCAGGCAACGTGGGTGTCAAACTGGATCTCATAACAAACGGCAAGAAGAGCCTCTAAATCATCCCTCGATGATCCACTCCTCTACAGCTCCTCATCACAATGGATGCCAGAAACAACCAAAACAGACACGAAGCGAGCAGCGACAACAAAACCTCCATCAACATCCTCAGCCTCCTGAGCTCACCAAGCAGTGCAGCGTGGAAGAGCTCAGGTCCACTGTTCAGACGGTGGCCAGCAGCATTGAGCACGGCACTCAGGACATTTGCCATCTTGGCCAGAAGATGATGGCGGCGACAGACATGATCACAGACAGCGTGGAAGAGAATGCCCAGGCACTCAACCTGCTGGCTGAGGTGGTTGACAAGCTCCAGGGGCTCATCGTGGCCAGCAAACACCCCGAGGTGTCACCCCCATGCAGGCCAAAACAGCACCCTCCTCCCCCACCTCCTCCATGGGTCTCCTCAATGTCTCCAAAAGTGGTCCGCAAACCTCCCACACCCTACCCACGCCACCTCTCGTCCTCCTCTTCTTCTTCTTGCTCTTCCTCTTCTTCATCCACATCTGTCAGTTCATGTGCAGATGGTTTTGCAACATCTAGGAGTCCAAAACGAATGAACGGAGGCTCCAAGAGGACGGTGGTGAGCTTTGGTGCCACCCACAGGGTAAGTGGTAGTAATGGACAGGTGAGGCTCAACGATGGAACAGTTTCTAGAGCTCCTCTGGAGGTCCAACAAAACTGTAACAGGACAGGCTGCTTGACAACCAAGAAGAAGAAAAAGAAGAAGTAGGCCGAAACCAAACTGTCTCCTCTCCATCTCTGAAAATAGACTGAAACTGACTCAAATACAGCTCGTTCTTTAACTTTTTCAATCTGAGATGTAGATCTTCATCAGAAATCGGATCCCAACTATTAGTTTAAGTTTACCCACAAACTGGAAGCAAACTGATATCAATTCTTGGCCAACACTTGTTAGAGACTGTTGTTTTTTCATCTCTGGATTGATCACTTGAAAAGGAAAAAGCTAAATATTTAAAGGTACAGAGAAACTTTCATCTCCCATTTTATCCAGCTATCCATACTGTCATCATCTCTCTTTCATTCTTTGCAGTTTCTCTTGTCAGACAGTCTGCCCATATGTTAAGGGTGGGACAATGGCAATATATCATGATACCCTAACATGTGATGCATTATTGATACACACTCAATCGATACACATAGTCAAGATGAGCTCTGAGTTTAAGCCTTTCTTATGTTGCAGCAATGACAGTTATCTTAATTTGTCTATAATTAGTTAAAGTCTAGTTCCATCAGATCATTGATTGATGGTTTAATGAACACATTAATGGGACAGTAGTTGCTTAGTGACAGAGCAAGGTAAATGTGTCATCTGCATAATTATGATGCAAAGGGGAACGCCACTAATTTTCCACCTCAGCGTGGACTGCACATGTTTTAAAGTAGTACAAAGCCTTCAGT